>NC_069443.1:34195614-34255614 GCF_026875155.1 Cherax quadricarinatus | reverse complement strand
AGCAGGATTGGAGTTTTCCAGTACATTTTTACCTGGATGCAACCCACAACAGGTGGGCAAGGGAAAAGGGAGTGGTGAGGGTTGCAAGGAATTGTAGTAAGCTATTTAGAGGAATGTAGGAAGGGAAAGTGGAAGGAAGTAATGGAGGTTATAAGGGATGTTTGGGCTGTGAGAGGATGTGCTAAGTTTCATTGGGAGATTTGGGAAGGGAGTCTTGCCAGACTTCCTTCATGTGACTGTCTCCTCAGTCTCTTTCTTATGAAAATGGTATCCAATGAAAACACAGCAAATCTCCAAGCAGATGTAAACAATCTTTCAGTGGGCTACTGACAATCAATGAGGACAAATTTCTCATTCCGCTATGGAAAAGTGAGGAAATAGAGACTGGAATGAAGTGTAAGATAAAATCGAATCACTCAATAGAGTTAAATTTTAATGTAAGAGACTTGGGATTGATAATGCCAGAGGATTTCACGCTCAAGGATCACATCAATGTGATAATCACATCTGTAGTGAAAATGACAGGCTAGATAATTAGCCATCAGAATAATATATCTCAAACCAATGATGATTTTCATCACTGGCTGTAATACTGCTGTATACCCTTAAGGTAAGCGAAACTACCAGAATTGGAGAATATACAGAAATCTTAAACAGCTCGTATGAGTTAAATCAAATATCTGAATTACTGGGAATGCTCAAATTGTACCTGGAACATAGACAAGGGATGTATCACAATTTACGCCTGAATTTTTTTGAGGGACTCGTTACAAATCTGTACACCGAAACCACTCCACATTAAAGTAAGAGGCTTGGCAGACGGTTTAAAAATATCTCCAATGAAAAGAAGGGGTGCAAAAGAACATTAACAGAAAAACAAATGTAAGTAGACAAAGACCCTTCAACACCACCATTTCATATTTAAGGGAAATTACCAGATCCGTAGATTTCTTCAAGAGGGAAACTGGCAAGTTCCAAAAGTCAATTTTTTATCTTGGTTGTGCATACGTTGATCATCTTGCAGCTGACAACAACAGGAGGGTTGATTTACACAGTAACTGGAAGGCTTTGTCTGAGACCAGGTCGAGAGGCGGTGGTGACCCCCCGTAACTACCTACTGGTAACCAGGATTCAAAAAGTACACAAGGACCACGGCCTAATTGACCTTCAGACCTATTGCTGTTGGCTCGCTGACCCACATATCCATCACAGCCTGGTTGATCTGGCACCTGAATAAGTATCTTCCCCAAGTGCAACATCAACCAAGCTGTGATGGATATATGGGTCAGCAGGCCACCAGCAGCAACACCTGATTGACCAGGCAAACACCAGATGAGCCTGGCCCGAGGCCAGACTCTGGGAGTAGAAAAATCTCTCGGAACTCGTCAAGAGTATATGCGAACACACTGGTTTTGAACAACTCAAAACAAATATTCATAAATGTTTTCAACTGATTTAATTTGAATAAAACATTAACTGGAACCAAATAAACCATGACCTTACTGAAATATGCTGGAAAGATGTAGCAGAACGATTGGCGCTTATATAAGCGCCAATCTTTCTACCCGTGCTTCAGATTCTTCAAAACTATGGTGTTCTTCACCTACAGTCTTCACAATGTGTCCTTGTACTGTACTGATAAAGACACTGGTTAGCGAAACGTCTACAAATAAAGATACCCAGATGTTGCACATGTATCTAATTCCGAATTTACACATAAAAATCCGAGGCTGCCATAGTGAAAAACTGTTCCTCAAAGCAGAGTACTCGACAAAATTCTCTTTTCGTTCTATATCCCGACATAAAGAATAATTATAGCACTGTCTCATCCTTTACAGACGATAATGTTTATATACCCTTTAAATATATAAAATAATGCCTTCTAATTTTGTATTATGTACATTTTATTGAATAAAATTTATTTGCTTATAAGTTGTCCAATTCTTTTGATATAATGTACTTACTTATGTTGCAACTTTGTTGTAATACAAGGTGAAATACAGAATACAATTGGGTCAAAAAAAAAAGTAAAAAAAAAAAAAGTCAAAAAAAAAAAAAAAAAAAAAAAAAAAAAATCCTATCACTAAGAATAACAAGAACAGATTCACCGCGATTAAAAAAGTCAATAATAAACATTTTTTTAAAGTAGTTTACTTAAATAATCCGGCAGATACTACCTTGACCCTACCTGAAGGGTGTTACGGGGGTCAACGCCTCCCGGTGCATCAGGGCTTGATCAACCAGGCTGTTGACCGGACGCAGTCCAACGTACGAGCCACAGCCCGGCTGGTCAGGTACTGACTTCATGTATGTGTTCAGGTCCGTTTTGAAAAAACAAGGCCTAAATGTAGAAAATTTATTTACAAACCAAATATAAATGTTATGAATTAGCAGGCTGCTTCCTGGCACGGGTGAGGCGTTGCGAATGTTTCTTTACACAAGCAACCCGCACACAGAAGAGATGAGCTTACGACGACGTTTCGGTCCGACTTGGACCATTTATAAGTGTGACTTTGTAAATGGTCCAAGTCGGACCGAAACGTCGTCGTAAGCTTCTCTCTTCTATGTGCGGGTTATTTGTGTATCGTTCCAGTCACGGTATTGTGCCTTTTTTTGTTATTTGTTTCTTTACACCTGCTGCCTCTGTTCACCCAACATCAATTAAGTAGGTACGTGGGTGCTAGTCGACTTATGTGTCGCATTCTTAAGAAGAGGATTAAGGGACTCCAGTGAAAAAAAAAAAAACCGACAGTTCCCCATCACACACAGACTTAACTGGGTTAACTTGGGTTATTAACCCTACAGATTAATAATCCTAACTATATCATCTGAACGGTGTCCCGTGGCCTGGTGGCAAAAGCTCTCGCTTCACACGGCTAGTGTCTGGGTTCGATTCCCAGCAAGGGTAGAAACATTGGGCATGTTTCTTTACACCGGTTGTCTATGTTCCCCATCAGTAAAATGGGTACCTGGGTGTTAGTCGATTGGAGTGGGTCGCATCCTGGGACAAAACTGACCTAATTTGCCCGAAATGCTCTGCATAACAAGCGGCTTTCTATATAGTAGCATGTCATTGATGTCAGCTAGGCCTGTATACTTTGTACATGGACTTGTAGAAATAATGATATATTATATTACTACGCATGTTGTGTAAAAAGCAGTCTCTATGGCCCGGTGGCCTGGTGGCTAAAGCTCCCGCTTCACACACGGAGGGCCCGGGTTCGATTCCCGGCGGGTGGAAACATTTCGACACGTTTCATTACACCTGTTGTCCTGTTCACCTAGCAGCAAATAGGTACCTGGGTGTTAGTCGACTGGTGTGGGTCGCATCCTGGGGGACAAGATTAAGGACCCCAATGGAAATAAGTTAGACAGTCCTCGATGACGCACTGACTTTCTTGGGTTATCCTGGGTGGCTAACCCTCCGGGGTTAAAAATCCGAACGAAATCTTAATCTTCTTATGGCAGAGTTATCCCTTGCAAGTAATGGATCCTCCCATAAGAGAAAACGGAGCCAAGAGATAATTCTCAGAAAACAGCGAGTCATTCAGGGGTAACTCGCCCTTTTCTGATGCAGCCCATCACACAATACAAGTTTATTCAGGTATACACTATTACAGTTACATAGATTACCATACACAGTTGCATATGTGTAGAGTACTACTTCGTTTTGCATCATAATTCTCCTAATTAATAATTAGGAGAATGATGTAAGTCTCGTAAGATAACTTACTTTGATGCTGCGGTCGTCACCATTTCGCTCTCCTGCTTCTTCTCTCTTAGTTTCTCGAGTTCTTTTCGTTCCTGTTGTGCTTGCTTTTGCTGTTGCTTATATCTGCAAGAAAATGGTGATTCAAAAGGTCATTTCACAGCATCAATTATTTTATTAATTTTTGGTTAGTCATTATCCGACAGTCTCTAGCCTAAATTTTACACGAAAATCGTTTATGTTAACTAAAATATGTACAAGAGCACTCAGAACGCCTAGACACGAGAGCACTCAGAACGCCTAGACATGAGAGCACTCAGAAAGCCTAGACACGAGAGCACTCAGAAAGCCTAGACACGAGAGCACTCTGAATTCAACATGGTGGTTACTACTGCAGCACTAGCCTAATGTTAACTTAGGTTGTGGAAAATTGGATTTATCTGTATGTAACTCATTATGTACATAACAGTAAATAACAAAGACAATTATTATTTATCAATGTTAATAGACAAGTAGGAATTTGGGACACCTTGGTCGCAAAAAATGTCCCCCTTCGATACCTACCACTGTCAAAACCACAAGTTGCTCTGGACTTATTAATTATTAATGAAATATACATACACCAAGAATGCTGGTAAATATATAAATTTGTGGACTGTATATTAAAATTAAAAAAGGATTCTAGTATATACACACATTTATATAACAGAAGGAGAATATATCTTAATCATAACACTCACCAATTTGACTGGAGATTAATGTGTATCATACTCAGAAAATCTCACTGTCTATGAAAATAACACTGGCCAGGTTACTACATAAGACTTATCTGAGGTTCCCGGAGCTGTCTTGTCCAGTTGCCTGATATCTCAAGTTATGCAGGAATGCATATCCACCAATTTCGCCTCCTATTTGAGAGGTGCCAACACAATTTTAACCTCTAGAGCACGAAAAATTCTTCCCCATTCACCAACGTTTCTAATACAAATTCAAAAACCAAGATGGCTAGTCCCGTCTGCGCAGATGCAGGCTTTCCGTTTTCTATGACATAAATATTATTAAATACAGTATGGCCATCTATTTACATATAAATACTGAATTTCTAGAAAATATATACAGTATTTTCCACATAGGTTAAGTTTGGGCAACTTCGGTTAGTTTGCTTCAACAGCGTCATTTTCTCTGTACTATCATGTAAAGAGCTGCACTGGTTAGCAGTTTTTAAATCAACAAATAATTATAGTCGAAAGCACTACATATAGGTCTTCAGAGGGGACTACTGACAAACAAGTATACTGACAAGAGGACTAAAAGTTACAATACCGTGCCTGGAACAATTCACAGGTAACCTCCAAACTAATAAAAAACACCAATGGTTCTGTTAGTCCTGGACCATTATCACCAAATTTATTTGGTCCAGTATGGGCCGAAACTTCGTCTAAAGACTGAAGATTCATTTGTGGGTTAACCACTGCATATGCATGGATGCATATGCATACTGGAAATTAAGAGCCAAATGAATAAGTTGCACTGTATGACTATTTTGAATTGTCCTAACTTAGTTTTTACAAAAGCTACCATGAGACAAAGTTAACTACTGCATGAAATCACAACAGAACACTTCACCAAACATATTCGTGATGACTATCTAGGCTATCTCTATGTTTCTCGGGTTTTACTTACAGCTGACTGGTAGTGTTGCAGTAACTCAATATAAAAGCAAAGTTTGACACTCTTACCTGGAGAGAGCAAAGAAGAGCGAGAGGATGGCCTTGAGATTGCCGTCTTTAATATCTTTGGCCGTAAGACCGTCGAGGGCCACCCCGACCCCAGCAAGGTAAGCCAGGGACGCACTGATGTTCTCCAACTGTAAGAGAAAATGGATGCAGTTAATACTCGCTCTAAGTGTAAACTCTGAGTAAACATTATTAAGGACATTTACAAATCATTTAACAAACAATTTATGCAATAATTCTTATGGCATAAATATGACAAATTTAACCTAGGATAACCTAATAAATTCAAACGCATCATAATAAATACCGGCTGCCTCTCATCAAGGAAAGATGACCCGAAGAAGAAAACACATTCACCATCCATCATGTAATAGCAGTCTTGCCAGAAATGCGCGGACTTAATTCAAATGAACCCTCTGAACCGCAACATTCTCACCCACACTTTGTGCAGGCACTGTACTTCCTATCTACAAGAATGAAGAGCTAACTCGAGTGGCACATACAGTACTGAGATGGGGCTACATCGCAGTATCATCAGCGTACCTTACATGGACTGCACCAGTACACTGTTGTTTCTGGCCTCCCGCTGATGACTAACACGACAACGATGATAACTGTCAGTGGCACCGCTACTGTGGTATTTGCTAAAACAAACATTCCCGGCGAGGAACTGGCACCAAAATGCCTAGATGATCCAGTAGAGCGATGAAGGGTACTAAAATTAAGTAGTGGTTGTATCTCTAAAGGCATCTTAAAGTGGTTGTTTAGTGTTGAAATTTTGCTTATCTCGATACAGAGAAAACAAGTTGCTGTGTGTGCCCAAGATGAAAAACCTTACTCAGTGTAAATTATTACCCATGTCACTTGGTATCTCAGCTGGTAGCACAGGGATCCTGGTCAGGGTAGACTGGGATGCGATGAGTTTTGACTGAGTGTACACACATGAGGAGGACTGGGTGGGAAAGCGTACGGTTTGAAAAGAGCCTGAAAGGGAAGAGGGCAGTGAGGCGCGAGCACAAGCGCGTGAGCGTGACACACAGACACACAAAGACACACAAAGAAACAAAGACACACACACACACACACGAGAGGAACTCAACAAGAGATTCAAAGAAGTGTTCACAGAGGAGATAGAAGGGGCTCCAGAAAGACGGAGAGGTGGGGCACACCACCAAGCGCTGGACACAGTACACACAACCGAGGAAGAAGTGAAGAGGCTTCTGAGTGAGCTAGATACCTCGAAGGCAATGGGGCCGGATAACATCTCTCCATGGGTCCTGAGAGAGGGAGCAGAGGTGCTATGTGTACCCCTAACAACAATATTCAATACATCTATCCAAACAGGGAGATTGCCTGAGGCATGGAAGACAGCAAATGTGGTCCCAATCTTTAAAAAAGGAGACAGACATGAACCATTAAACTACAGACCAGTGTCACTGACATGTATAGTATGCAAAGTCATGGAGAAGATTATCAGAAGAGTGGTGGAACACCTAGAAAGGAATGATCTCATCAACAGCAGCCAACATGGTTTCAGGGATGGGAAATCCTGTGTCACAAACCTACTGGAGTTCTATGACATGGTGACAGCAGTAAGACAAGAGAGAGAGGGGTGGGTGGATTGCATTTTCTTGGACTGCAAGAAGGCGTTTTACACAGTTCCACACAAGAGATTAGTACAAAAACTGGAGGACCAAGCAGGGATAACAGGGAAGGCATTACAATGGATCAGGGAATACTTGTCAGGAAGACAGCAGCGAGTCATGGTACGTGGCGAGGTGTCAGAGTGGGCACCTGTGACCAGCGGGGTCCCACAGGGGTCAGTCCTAGGACCAGTGCTGTTTCTGGTATTTGTGAACGACATGACGGAAGGAATAGACTCCGAAGTGTCCCTGTTTGCAGATGAAGTTGATGAGAAGAATTCATTCGATCGAAGACCAGGCAGAGCTACAAAGGGATCTGGACAGGCTGCAGACCTGGTCCAGCAATTGGCTCCTGGAGTTCAACCCCACCAAGAGCAAAGTCATGAAGATTGGGGAAGGGCAAAGAAGACTGCAGACGTAGTACAGTCTAGGGGGCCAGAGACTACAAACCTCGCTCAAGGAAAAAGATTTTGGGGTGAGTATAACACCAGGCACATCTCCTGAAGCTCACATCAACCAAATAATTGCCGCAGCATATGGGCGCCTAGCAAACCTCAGAACAGCATTCCGACATCTTAATAAGGAATCGTTCAGGACCCTGTACACAGTGTACGTTAGGCCCATATTGGAGTATGCGGCACCAGTTTGGAACCCACACCTAGCCAAGCACGTAAAGAAACTAGAGAAAGTGCAAAGGTTTGCAACAAGACTAGTCCCAGAGCTAAGAGGTATGTCCTACGAGGAGATGTTAAGGGAAATCGACCTGGCGACACTGGAGGACAGGAGAGATAGGGGGGACATGATAACGACATACAAAATACTGAGAGGAATTGACAAGGTGGACAAAGACAGGATGTTCCAGAGATGGGACACAGTTAGAAGTTGAAAACAGATGAATCACAGGGATGTTAGGAAGTATTTCTTCAGCCACAGAGTAGTCAGGAAGTGGAATAGTTTGGGAAGCGATGTAGTGGAGGCAGAGTCCATACATAGCTTTAAGCAGAGGTATGATAAAGCTCATGGTTCAGGGAGAGTGAACTAGTAGCGACCAGTGAAGAGGCGGGGCCAGGAGCTTGGACTCGACCCCTGCAACCTCAACTAGGTGAGTACAACTGAGTACACACATACTCCCAATTTAAAAAAAAACAAAAAAGACATTAAGCATTAAACTACAGACCAGTGTCACTACCATGTATAGTATGCAAAGTCATGGAGAAGATTATCAGAAGAAGAGTGGTGAAGCACCTAGAAAGGAATGAGCTTATCAACGACAGCCAGCACGAGTTCAGGGACAGGAAATCCTGTCACAAACCTACTGGAGTTCTATGACAGGGTGACAGCAGTAAGAGAAAGAGAGGGGGGTGGGTAGACTGTATTTTCTTGGACTGTAAGAAGGCGACTGACACAGTTCCACCCAAGAGATTAGTGCAAAAGCTGGAGGACCAGGCAGGGATAACAGTGAAGGCACTACAATGGATCAGGGAATACCTGTCATGATGACAACAGCGAGTCATGGTGCGTGGCAAGGTGTCAGAGTGGGCACCTGTAACGAGTGGGGTGCCACAGGGGTTAGTCTTAGGTTCAGTGCTGTTTCTGGTATTTGTGAACGACATGACGAAAGGAAAAGACTCCGAAGTGTCCCTGTTTGCAAATGATGTGAAGTTGATGAGAAGAATTCAATCGGACGAGGACCAGGCAGAACTCCAAAGGGATCTGGACAGGCTGCAGGCGTGGTCCAGCAACTGGTTCCTGGAGTTCAACCCCACCAAATGCAAAGTCATGAAGATTGCGGAAGGGCAAAGACCGCAGACGGAGTACAGTCTAGGGGGCCAGAGACTAAAACCTCACTCAAGGAAAAGGATCTAAGGGTGAGTATAATACCGGGCACATCTCCTGAGGCGCACATCAACCAAATAACTGCTGCAGCATGCGGGCACCTAGCAAACCTAAGAACAGCATTCCAGCATCTCAATAAGAAATCGTTCGTTAGGCCTGTATTGGAGTATGCGGCACCAGTTTGCAATCCACACCTAGCCAAGCACGTAAGGAAACTAGAGAATGTGCAAAGGTTTGCAACAAGACTAGTCCCGGAGCTAAGGGACATGTCCTACGAGGAGAGGTTAAGGAAACCGACCTGACGACACTGGAGGACAGGTGAGATAGGTGTAATATGATAACGACATAAAATACTGAGAGGAATCGACAAGGTGGAGAGAGGGAGGATGTTCCAGATATGGGAAACAGCAACAAGGGGTCACAGGGATGTTAGGAAGCATTTCTTCAGTCGCAGAGTTGTTAGGAAGTGGAATAGTCTGGGAAGTGATGTAGTGGAGACAGGATCCATACACAGCTTTAAGAAGAGGTATGATAAAGCTCATGGAGCAGGAAGAGTGACCTAGTAGCGGCCAGTGAAGAGGCGGGGCCAGGAGCTGTGACTCGACCCCTGCAACACACACACACGCACAAACAACAGGCCTAGTGTCTAATCGACATGTGCCTAGAACAAAATGGTACACACACACATACACACACGGGGCCAGGAGCTATGACTCGACCCCTGCAGCCATAATTAGGCGAGTACACGGTTTCCAACTGTTCATTTATGATTTATGAAGGTTTCACACTATTAGCGGATTATATTCTTCAAAGATTTATCCTAATGTCACTCTGCCTGGTGGAACTGAGGCGTGTCCATCTCAAAACCCATTAGTGTGAACCCCAAGCCAGTCCTCACTGCTCAAGCGACTGCTAATAATCCTACTCAAACTAGCCCGTGTAGCAGGATTAAGTGACCACCGTCAGTGACCGCGACAAATCCTGCCTCACCGAGGCTCAGCCACACACAAGGCTTCATCATGTATTCAAAATTACATCTCTGTTAGAAAGGAAGAGGCCATCCTTCACCTTCACTTGTGCCCTCTAGGCTGGAATACTGCTGTACAATAACGGGCCCCCTCAAGGCTGGCGACATCGTAGATCAGGAGAGTTTACAAAGAACATTCACGGCACACCTAATTACGAAAAGGCACCTGAACTACTGGGAACGGCTGAAGGTCCTTGATCTGTATCCCCTCGAACGCAGGAGAGAGATACATAATATACACTTGGAAGGTCCTGGAAAGATCGGTACCAAACCTGCACACAAAAATCACTCCCTATGAAAGCAAAAGACTCAGCAGGATATGCAACATTCCCCGATGAAAAGCAGGGGCGCCACGAGTACACTGAGAGACAACACAATAAGTGTCCGGGGCCCAAGACTGTTCAATTGCCTCCCAGCATACATAAGGGGGATTACCAATAGACCCCTGGCTGTCTTCAAGAAGGCACTGGACAGGCACCTAAAGTCAGTACCTGACGAACAGGGCTGTGGTTCGTACGTCAGCTTGCGTGCGGCCAGCAGTAACAGCCTGGTTAATCAGACCTTGATCCACCATGAGGCCTGGTCTCAGACCGGGCCGCGGGGGCGTTGACCCCCGAAACCCTCTCCAGGTAGTATGACCTGCTAAAACTTGTTCTCCAACATATATTTTCTTCACTCAGCCTGTATAAGAGTGGCATCAATTGAGTAAACAATCTCCAGGTTGATATAAACAAAGTCCTCCAGTGGGCCACAGAAAACAATATGTTCAATGAGGACAAATTCCAGTTACTCCGCTCTGAAAACACTTGAGGAAATGAAAAAAAAAGAGCTCACCCAACAGAGCAAAAAACTAATATGAAGGACTTAAAGTGATAATATCAGATGTCACTTTCAAGGATCACAGAGATGAGACATGTCAAGCCAATGATGACTCTCTTTAAGTCACTTGCTCACTCTAGACTGGATCACTGCCCCATTTACGGGAGGCAAAATCGCAGACCTGGAAAATGTCAAGAGAACTTACAACGTCTGCATCAAGTCAGTCAGGAACCTAAATTATTGAGAACGCTTGATAAATTCCTCTAGTCAGTTCCTGATCAACCGGGCTGTGGTACATAAGTTGGACTGTGTGCAGCTAGCACCAACAGCCTAGATGATCATGCGTTCCACCGCGAGGCCTGGTCTGGGTCTTGGCCTCAGTGACAATGACCACCGAAACAAACTCCAGGTACACCTTACCAGCATTATTATTCTCATTCTCTCTGTTGCTCGATTGCTCTCTCTCTCTCTCTCTCCCTCTCTCTCTCTCTCTCTCTCTCTCTCTCTCTCTCTTGCTCGAGGAGCCTCGTCAATAAAAGCGAGGTGCGTGCGTGTAAATAACTATTGTATTAACGTTCATAGAATTACCGACAATATATTAGGTAAAAGGACACAAGTGCAACTAATTTAACATTCTATTGCGGCAACGTTTCGCTCTCCATGAGCTTTGTCAAACCGTTACGGCTTGACAAAGCTCCTGGAGAGCGAAACGTTGCCATAATAAAATGTCACATTAGTTGCACTTGTGTCCTTTTACCTAACATAAATACCTATTGTCTGTGTAGCCAGAAGCAGAATTATGCTTTTAGAGAGAGGGACAGCGAGTGAGAGAACGGAAGAAAATGAGAAGAGGTGAGAGTACGAGAGTGTGAGTGAGAATGTGTGTGTACTCATCAAGTTGTACTTATTGAGTTTTTCCTGCTGAGATCGAGGTCGAGAGAGCTTCTGTCCCTGCTTCCTAGACCCCCTTGTGCAGCATTACTAATTTCTGGTCTCTTGGGCCTTATCATATGTAGAAGATGTGCACTGAATTTACCTCCACCACCGTCTCATACAAGTCATTACCCTTTTCAGCCTCTATAAGACTAAAGAAATACTTCTTAGGGCTCGTACGTGTTTTCAGCTTCTGTGTCCCTTTCATCCTGGTCCTCTTAATGCAAACAACCTGTCACTATCTGCCCTATCCATCCCTCTTATAAATTTGAATGCTGTAATGTCTCCCCTTGACTTCTCTCCGCCGGGGTCGTCAGGTTTAGTTCCTTTAACGTTTAACTTCTCCTTGTAGTGCAGCTTTCTCAGCTTCACGTGCTTTATTAGGTGTGGCTTCATACAGGGACCGCGTTACCAGTAACCGACCTAACATGTCTCGTATCAACCCATCCTCTTAAGTATACTAATCTATGTGGCTTTTCTCATAAACGTTTTCAAGCAAATTTCTCTGTTCGGTTTGATCTGATTAGATTTGGTTATCCTCTGTTCATAAAAAAGTAATTACAATAACGAAAAAAATATAACTTAAGAGCAATGAAAAGTTTTGTCGCGCGAACAGAAAACAGCCACTTAGAACAGCCGAAAAAACTGTGATTTGGATTAAGGACCCTTCAACGGGTTGTTTATATACTGAAAGGCTCTGAAGGATTCTTTAATCAAGTTCCTGAATGCTATTCTGAGGTTTGTTAATCTTGTATATGTCGGCTTCTTAATTTCTGGCGATATGCTCGGTGTTATATTTACCTCCAGGTCCTTTTCATTATCTTTATTACATTTGTCCTCATTGTCTTCAGTTCGCATTATCAAAGGTAAAGGTACATTGCATTTGTTCCCATTCAAAGACTCTCGAACTCAAAAAGTATAAAGGTACATAACTGTAGCCTGTTTAGGTCTTCCTAAAGTTTATTCTCTCCTGTTCTTATTCTTCCCATTAGTTTAACATTATCAACACCACACACACACACAGGACTCTATTCCCTCTGGTAGATTATTAACGTTCATTAGGAACAGTAGTGGTCTTAGTACTGATTCTTGCGAAATTCCACTCGTTCCTCTCTCTCGCATTCGGATGTCTCATCCTTACTGTTTATCTCTGTTTTCTGTATTTTAACCCTAATTTATGGACTAGTCTCTGGTGCGGAACTGTATCGAATGTTTTTCTACAGTCTAAGAAAATGTAATCCACCCATCCATGTCTTGTGACAATGTCGTAGAATTCCAGCAAGATAGGATTTACCAAGCTGCATTTTTTTCGGTATCTATTCCTTACTATCTTTTCCTAAACGAACGAGCGTGCTTTTGTGTGTGTGTGTGTGTGTGTGTGTGTGTGTGTGTGTGTGTGTGTGTGTGTGTGTGTGTGTGTGTGTGTGTGTGTGTGTGTGTGTGTGTGTAGCGACGTACTCTTATACAAGCAAGTGTCTGTGGCAGACCGAAGGATATATTTCAAGACACGGCTCGTGGGACACTAGTTAGGAGAGTAGTGGTGGCACTGTGCAGGTTCATGTGTGAGGAAGCTACAGTGTGAGAACCAGTGTGATGGAAACCAGCAAGAAGGCAAGAGTAACGTGGACCAATACGAAGGATACCAGTGTGAGAGCGACACTAAGTGTTTCGTTTGAAGAGGACAAGCATGGGACCCGGTTAATTAAAGTTAGTTGTAAGACTTGCAAAGCGATTTGACCTTGAAGATTTTTCAGAATGTTTATTAAATTTCACACTCACTAGCCACACTTATAATACAAAAATAAAACACACCCACCAAAAATACTGTAGCACTTAGTTAAAATATTCTGCACCAATTAAATAATCATTAATATAAAAAAATCCTCTAAAATTTCAACGATGTTCTTATGTAGCCAAGGACAAAGATAAAATGTGTTCTACAACGAGAAAATACCATTTGTCACACAGGACAGCAGGAGCACCTGCCAATAGGTGGCTAAAGCCTCTCTTCAGTCTTGACAGCGTCGTGTCATACCTGGAGGATAACTGAATTATATATCCAGGGCTCACTGCCCTCGCGGCCTGATCCCAGACTAGTCTTCCTAGTGGATCGAATCTTGATCTGTCATGCTATTATTGATGGCCGCACGCAGTTCAGTGTACGAACCACAGCCGACTAGTCAGCCTAATTTGAGGAACTTGTCAAGTTCTCCCTTCAAGACTGCCGGACACTTGTTGATTTCCCCTTATGCACGAATGGAGGGTATTTAAAAGTCGGGGGCCTCAAACACTCATCGAATTCTCTCTTAAGTGTATTCGCCATGTCCCTGTTTTTTTTATTTATGGCACGTACCTGCATTTTCAAGGAACCTCTCTTGAAGGGGTAAGTTTTCACAGAATCAAAGACGTTATATATTGTGTGTGTGTTGGGTGGTATCAGTGTGAATGTTGGACCAACCAGCGTCCTACCCAACGCGGCTCCAAGGCGCTTAAAAAAATTAATTCCTTGGTAATCTTTTTCTTCCTCTCATTAAAAATCTCTTGGCTGTACTGTAATTACCAGGGTTATTTGCATGATTACATGGGAAACTCGCCTGGTTTCTTTCACGTGGTTAACGGGGAAAAATCTACCTCCTTTCCTATGTGAAGGTGACCTAGCTCAGGGGTAAGGAGAAGAGTGTTGCCAGCTTTTAACTGGATCCCAACTGGCAGTCGCTCAGGTAGATTTCATTCTCCCCATGTCTTCTAAACCAGTTTTTTTTTCTTTCCTGTCAGTCTATAATCTTTATCTTGGGGATGACGGATGGGCTACCGCGCATCATTACATCAGATATTTTCTACACCAGCAGTCCCTTTTACAGCAAGTTATTTTTCTTGTACTAATATTACTGGGTACAAAACTCGAAAGTTTGTAGATCAATCGCTTCGCGTCAACCTGCCTCACTGCCTGTCCGTCCGTATTATACACACACAGAAGCGAGGTTGTTAATCACAGGGATTAAACAACAATTGCATATGAGGCAACATGAGTGTAGAGCGGGTTGCTCTTGCCTCTCGTCACTGCTACATCACTACGATACAGCCTTGGATGGAAAACAAACAAAATGCAGATATATACAGACTTTGTAAAAGCTTTCGACAAATAAGGAACGCGTTGTAATAACGCACATAATTCAGGCAAAATGAATAACTGGAAAAAAAAGGCAGATGAATTTTTAACGTTTCTAAGAAACAGAGCCCGCATGTAATGGTTAAGAGCAGAGGCTTCTCCAGTGTAAAGTTGTTCCCAGGGCACAATATTCACCGCAATACTATTTTTCTTTCACATCCGACAGACATAACTCATAGCACCACTCTTTGCAGACGATACTAAAAAAATTATGAGTAGCATCCACTGATAACGAAATCTGCAAGCTGCTCTAAACCAAGTCCTTCAGCGAGCCACCGAAAACAATGATGTTCAATGAGGACAAATTTCAATTACTTTGCTATGAAAAATTAAGGAAATAAGGGAACGGAGTACACAGATTCGAATCACTAAATACAGCGGACGTTTAACACTGAGACTTAAGAGTGATAATGTTAGAAGACCTCACATCCCTGGATCGGAACAATGTTCTGTTAGAATGACAGGCTGCATAACTAAAACTTCAAAATAAGAAATGCCAAGCCAAATATGATACTCTTCAAATCAACTGTTCTATCTACGCTGGAATAATGCTGTATACTAACAGTCCCTTGTAAGGCAGTAAGTAGAGCTGTAGAGTGTATAGAAGCAGAGCTGCAGAATTTATAGAAAACCTTATCTGCGCATATACACTCGTTAAAACACCTAAATTACTGTGAACGCTTGAAATCCTTGAAACATATAAGAGACCTGGAAAATTCTAGAGGGATTGGTCTCAAATGGAAAGCATGAGCATTAGCAGAAGTTGCAAAATACCTCCAATGAAAGCAAAGGCGCAATGAGTACATTATAAAACAACTCAATAAATGTAAAGGTAATTATCAACAGACCACTAGCTATCTTCAAGAAGTAACTTGGAAAGCTCATCATGTCAGTTCCTGATTAGATGGGCTGTGGTATATAGTATATACGGTGGTTTGCGTATGATCAGCACCAACAGCCTAACTGATCAGGGCAGCAATTGAGAGGCATGGTCTGGAACCGGGCCGCGGGGACGATGACCCTAGAAGTTCTATAAGTAACTTACAGGTAATTTACATAAGTATGGCCAAAGGAATAGAAGACTAAGTTAAAAATCAAAATTCATTTATAATTTTATAATTACCTTTGTTACTATTATACCTAAATACACGTAAATACACTGTTTTGACTTATTAATTCACCTATATTGAAATCTCCGCCTATGTGAGTAACTAACTAACGGATCCAAGTACAAGTTTACAAAGCAATACTATATAAAGTCTAGAGTGGCTGCCAAGTCTCAAAGAGCTTCTTCAGTGCGTTTCTATAATTTAAAAAAATAATTGAAAAATATTCGACAAGCAACTCAAGAACCTAATTCATGTGCTAAAGGAATACGAACAAACACTGTTACATCCGACACACGCAAGTAATGACAACAACAGAAGTTACCTGACCTTCTATTTGAAGAACATAAAAAATGTAATAAAACATTGGGTGTAGGTTTTACTTGGTGAACACAGTCACGACGGACACACGAATTAACAGTAATTTAGAAATAATGCGCTAATTTATATCCATCTTCACTGTGGACGATGGAACAGACACATCTTCACTGTGGACGACGGAATAGACACATCTTCACTGTGGACGATGGAACACACACATCTTCACTGTGGACGACGGAATAAACACATCTTCACTGTGGACGATGGAACAGACACATCTTTGTCAGCATAGTTGCTGATCCCCTACATGTGTTGCATAGCTTATCTGAGTATCATAGTACCATCCATATCCATGACAGACTTACGTATTGTGCTCGACCCTGACCGATGGCATGCCCAAATTGATGACTTCATCGTTCCATTTTGGGGTTACCAGCTTGGATCCGAGATCTGCCATACTGCCGCAGAGTACGACGTTCGGATTAAGTCCTTACAAGCCAGTGCGTTTTCCAGTAGCGTACCCAAGCGGTCAGGCACTGGTGATCCTGTCACTCCTGTCTGTGTTCCACCTACACCTTCAGACATGCAGCATAGTGTTCCGTTGCCCCAAGTGTCCGAGGACACTCAGACTGCCTTGAGTGCTCAGCCTATCCCTGCAATGTCTGCTAGTTCAAGTAGTAGTTTCTCCACACGGGATGTCTTGTCGGAAAACGATTACTTGAAACTAGTAATGCCATCTCTTGTTGATGTCACATGCCGTCTGCAGAAAGACGTCTCTGTCGTGGCTAGTGCTCTCACTAGAGTGTCTGTTGTTGTTCCTAGTGTTACAGATGGTGATAACGTCCTAGTTGACAGTAATCCTTGCAATGTACAAAGTTGTTTCTCGAGTAATCTTCACGTTGTTAACGTTTGTAAGTGTTGTCTCTTTATAGTTGATACCTCGTGTCACTGTGCGCGCACTCAGATTGGATACCGGTATTGTTGACCGTGTTCATTTCTTTTCCCCTGTGCTTGCAGTGAGAGATAGTAGACTCGTTCTCCCTTGCTCATATTTCGTGTTATAGCGTTTATTTTTTCAACCGTGGAGAGTCATCCACTCCACCGAGTTTGTTCATTCCTCCAGTAAGAAAGAACAGTTTCCCTGTGTGTTTATTATTAGCTGATCAGCTTTTCAGAATTTTTTTTTTTTTGCGTTCACGTTCCCTCCGAATTCTGAGATTAGCAGTAATGATCTGTGCATGCCAGATCTGCCTTTGCTGTTAATTACTTTCACCTTTGTAAATATATTCTTCCTCAGAATCCGTAGAGTGCATGAATACAGATCGATCGATCGATCAATTCCATCCTTTATTATACCATGATTTGTTCTTATAATTCGTAATGCATTACGCTAACATCCATTACGATACCATCCATTAGTTCTAAGTTACACATGTCTTTGCCATTGTATAGAATCAGCCCAGAGTCACCTGCCTGTTCAGCCTATAGCATAATATGTCGAGACGACATACGTAACATGACAGAGCTGTCAGCATAGTTGCTGATCCCCTCATGCGTGTTTACGTCGCTTATCGTTTCATCCAACCAGTCACAACAGGGTCAACACACATGGACCCCTTCTACACAGTGCTTAATTGTGTTACATCCAACAGTGTGCTTACTAACCATCCTCTCCAGAATCGTCCTCCAACACTTATGGTGCGAACAGGCAACACATCTCAGGTGGGCGTCCCTCTTCAGTGGGATACACATGCAATTCATGTGACGATGCAACAATGTGTTTACTTACCATGAACAGACACATCTCACTGTGACGATGAAGACATCTTCACGTGGCGATGGAACAACACATCTTCACTGTGGACGATGGAACAGACACATCTTCACTGTGGCGATGGAACAGACACATCTTCACTGTGGACGATGGAACAGACACATCTTCACTGTGGACGATGGAACAGACACATCTTCACTGTGGACGATGGAACAGACACATCTTCACTGTGGACGATGGAACACACACATCTTCACTGTGGACGATGGAAGACACATCTTCACTGTGGACGATGGAACACACATCTTCACTGTGGACGATGGAACAGACACATCTTCACTGTGGACGATGGAACAGACAGCATCTTCATTGGTGGACGAGTCTTTTGGGAAACAGACACATCTTCACTGTGGACGATGGAACAGACACATCTTCACTGTGGACGATGGAACAGACACATCTTCACTGCGGACGATGGAACAGACACATCTTCACTGTGGACGATGGAAGACACATCTTCACTGCGGATGATGGAACAGGCACATCCTCAATTCGGACGGTGGAACAGACACATCTTCACCATAGTTGTTAACTTGTATTCACCTAGTTGTGGTTGAGGGTTCTAGTCTCCGCTCCTGATCTCGCCTCCCAATTATTCACGGGTAAACCAAATTCCTGCTTCACGGGTCTTTCTATACCCCTTCTTAAATATGTAAGTGATCGTTCTCCATCAATTTCCCATAGTCATTTCGCCTAACCACCCTTAGACCGAAGCAGCACTTCCTGACGTCCAGAGCTTATCTGAGTATTCCCATACATTCACCCATGTCTCCAGTCTCCGTCCTACGAGTATTTTTGAAGTCGTGATCTTGTCTCTCCAGGTTCTACTGTCCTGTTAATACGGTAATGTCGTTTACCCTAAACTAGACGCTTCCATGAAAACATCCAAATCCTCAGCCCTGGAATTAGTCACACAGTACATTTCTGACTATTTCGTTTCTGGACATACCTTACGCAAGGTTTTGAATGATTGCTAGAGATTCCAGAAGTGAAATTTCAAACTGGCATACGTCACCACGGTTACTCAGCTGATGTGTGCCTCTGATAATATGCTTGGTACTATCCGCTCTAATCATCACTCTTTGTCTTCTATTCTTTTCGTATTCCTCGATCCACCGAAGTATTTTCTCTCTCTCTCTCTCTAGTGTGGTTGTTTACGTCAGGTGTTGTGCTGTGCGTTTGTTGTGTGTAATTACCTATATTTAAGTAGTTGTTGTAGTTACATGAAAAGGATCAAGTTCGCCGTGTCCTTTCAGTTTATAAGTTAAAAGTATATACAAAATCCCAATTGTTTTGGTGCACACTTTCGCCTTCGTGATCTCTTTATAGCCATCTACTACTGTGTATATGCAGTTTACCTTGTGTGTATATGCAGTTTACCTAATTAAGTTACTTGGTAATCAGCCTTAACTCTTAGAACAGATTCTTAACATTACAAAGATGACATTGTCCCAATAAAGGATACTGTTATTCTGTTCATTAGTGCGTCAGGTTAAAGGTCCTCTTTCATGTTGGTTTTCTCAGAGTTGCTCTGCCTCTCCTCCACACGGGATTTTCTCTGATCTTTCTCCCTCTCCCTGTAATATTCATCTGCAATTCTTCCTCTCCCAGATATATTTATCTACTTTCTCTCTCTTTCCAGTTATAATTATGTAGTAACCACTTGTTCAAGCATTCTTGTAGGTACTCGGATTTTTGTAGCTTCCTGTAGCCCTCCTCCAGTGTTCTCAATTCTGACAACATACAAGAACAGAGAGTGATCCACGCGTGTTGATAGCTCATTAAAATACAACTGGAACAGTACATGGACTCGTACTGCTACCCCTTCTCCAATTAGTGTGTGCAATTCCCTCCGAACCGCCGTTTGTTTATTTCTGCCCAATGTTACATACTACGGACAATTAATATTTGTATGGTAAGTTCAGTTAGGTTAGAGTAGGCTTTATTTTGATAGGCTAGCATATTATCATATATTTACGTGCAATTAACAACAAAAAATAGGCAGCGTACATCTAGCAGCGAGAGGCGTATGGTACTGCACTGAAGAGTTCGCTTTCTTCTGAACGTTAAAAAACGTGGAGGATGGATTGCATAGTTGCTCTGGGAACACTGTTGGTTACACTCGCTCATCCTAATATTTTCACCATTGGCTCCTTGTGCACTACCATTCAGCTTTTCTTTAATCACACCAGATCTCTGCTTTTCACCCCTGTTTGCTTCCCCAGTGCAAATACACATGCTTGAGTGTGTACATACTATGTTTGTAGCGGTTGATTCATAGCTCCTGGACCCTCCTCTCTGCTAATAATGACCTGCTTTACGAGATTTCAGTCTATTTCCCATGACACCTTCAATTTAAAACAGCCTTAAATCTATATATTGAAGGCGGCCTCCTACAAGTACTTCATGTTGGATGAGAGGTATGGCACAGACGTATGGTAGACAAACATTTGGTGCTCAGTTAACTGATGACTTGATACAGATCCACACACAGCGCAAGTATGTTGAAAACAAAGGTGTGGTCTACACCAAATGTATCTTTTCCATAGAAGTACTCAAGAAGACAACCACTAGTAAATTCATAGTCAGAGTTACCCGACCTAAACAATTTATACCACGGATGCTTTACCTTTTTTTTATGAGTTGCGAGAGCCTTTCTAGACCCGAATACCACCCAAGCAGTCACCTAACAGACCTCTCCCTCCAGAACTCAGGAGGATTATCCCTCCCACCCTACCTTCATCTGCCTTTACGACCGTCTCACCGCTCCCCCTTCATAGTGCTGGCACCGTTGGCAACTTAACTAGCGTTGGTCTACACTGTGTAACTATCATACAGAATGAGGTAGCACACACTGCCGATATATCTAATTTTGAGTAATTATAATAATAATAATAATAATAATAATAATAATAATAATAATAATAATAATAACAATAATAATAATTACAACACTTAACGGCTTATGTTCGACAAAGACCCGTGTCAGTTTTCCCCACTCTGAAAAAAAAAAACCGCACAACACTCCTTCCAGACATTTGCCACCAGACTCCAGCAATGCTAGAAGACAACGGTACGAGCAGACAGCAGTACAAGCAGACGAGTGCCAGCAGAAAACCACCAGAGTACCATCAAAGTGGCAGCAGAGCAGCGGTAAGAGGCAGAGTAGCACCATCGCCCTCGGGGCTCCACTAATTGCCCGCCGACCAAAGGCTCCGTTGCCACAGGAAATTAAGAGATAATTAATGGCGTCAGTGCATATATATACTGCCCCAGTCACGAGAGTTGTGGGCACCCCACGCGACCCCCACACTCCTTAGCGCCCCTCCTTGACCCCCCACACTACCTAGCGCCCATCCTTGACCCTCCATACTCCCTAACACCCTTCCCTTTACTCAATACCCCTCTCATCCCCACTACTCCCTGTCCTCTTCCCTCTCTCTCCGCCCATTTCCCTCTCAATCACTCCTCGTCTCCCACACTCTTCAGTGTTCCTCAGAACGTCCTTCCTTGTCCCTCACGCGTCTTCCCGTCTTTGAAAATGAATGAGGCACACGACCTTTACCACTACATAGTTGAGTGTCCAGCTGTCAGTGACTTGAGGACTGGTGGAATGGAGTACTTCGAAATATGTATGTAAATACTTTATCTACTCCGTGGTGCTTGAGGATATCCTCATTGTTCACCCTAAATTTGCCAGCACTCGTTAGCAGCTAGAGATACCCCAATTGTATGCAAATGCATACTGCATATATGTTCATGTGTGTGTATACAAGTACATGTACATGTGAATATTCACCTACGTGCATAAAAAAAAAACAAAAAATGCTACTTTAATTTTACTGAAAGAAAAAATATGGAAAAATCTAAAAAAAAAAAAAAAAAAAAAAACATTACAAGGCTAACGCCAGCATATATTATTAAGCTTATAATAACTCAGCCTTGTTATCTATTGATGTTATATTAATAGTATTCACGATAAAAAGATTTATTTACTTCATCAATATATATTTTAATTTCCTCGCTCTTTTTCCTCCATCGCGAACAAACAATTTCTTTTACTCTCACTCAGATATGATGATCTTCAAATATTCCATTTCTCCTGTGAATGGGATAGGCTATCACAAAACAGGTAATTCCCAAGTGATACTAACTCCAACTATACTGGAAGGAAACCTCTGAAGCTCCCACATGGGAGCTGATAAACCCTTGCTTGAATACTGAACGATATCCTCAATGCCCTACTGAAGTCTCCCAGCTTAGGCAAACAGATTTCAACACTTTGTATTATAAAATATGATGGAGTATGACAGAGAAAGAGATACTTTAGCTCTGTTCCCACTATTTAGTATCATATAGAATAGGTTAGCAGCACAAGGCTGATTCATCTTTTTTTTTTTTTTTACAATAAACAACCTTCCAGTTCCCCAAACATCCCCCCCCCTTCTCAACGTCCCTCCGTAAAGAATAAAAAATCACAATACTGTGGTTGCAACTGTTCACCAAAAACTCTCAATTAAGAACTTATGAGGACGTTTTGGTTCTTTATTGCTTTTAAAATGGTCCAGGACGGACCGAAACATCACAAGATTCATCTCTTAAGTGCGGATTTTGGGTGTAACGTCCCCCCCCCCCTCCTCTCTCCCTCTACATGTTCACTAATTTTTGATGGGAATGCTGCTACATAAACGTCCACAGACTGACACCAAATAGACATGACGAATATCTCTGACAGATATTTCAAGAATTTAAAGTGAAAGTGATCTGATAATCAACTGACATCACGAGTGAAGTAAAACGTTACGTACAACTGACAGTAACATACAATGACAACTGAGTTTGAGTGATATATAGCCTCTGAGACAATGGACATCGTATCATTACATAAAATTGGCATATAATACCGACAAGTTGATGGATAAGGCACGGGCAATACCTGGGCATCTCTTTCAAGGTTAAGGGACTGAACACCCCCAAAATTACCTCTCAACTTCTTCCATTGTCTTCAGAATATATTCTATGCTTTGAATTGAAAAAAGACACAGATGGGTGAAACTTCTTCACATGAAAATACCCAGGTGTTGCACAGTAGACTTATCAATGAACATAGTGCTCGAAGGCATCTGTCTCAAGATGTACGCAAGTACACCTAGGTTCAAACGACATGGAGAAAGAAAAGGTAAGTTGTGTTCCTTTGTGCTCGACAGATTGAGAAATTATAGCATTTTGTTTCGGTGGAGCTAAAGATTAGCAGTCGACCACCTATGATGCTGGTACGGGTGGGCTTATGCCTAAAACATAGGAAGAGTCGGGTTTCACTTGGTGAAACATGAGATAATGTTGAAACACTGAACGGATTAGTTGTAAAATCTTAACCATAATTAAATTCTTCCACCAGGCACGGAGACCACGGCTGACAATCACATTTTAGTTTCCGTAGAACATAGAGGCTTTAAGCTCGAAGACTGTCATTCCATGATAAGTAATATTCATTTTGTATTATGACCAGTTATATTACAAAATTTCGCACAATGTATTTATATCCATACTAATCCGATACTAACCTTCCCGATTTAACTTTCCAAGCTCCTCTTCCCTCTCCTTTTCTTTTATTTTCTTGCTTTATGACTATATTTTCTTAAATTCCATTTTCACCTTGTGTGGGAGAATTCTTCCTGAGAGATAACTAAATCGTAATTACAGCTCAACTCTGCTCGGACGAAACCACTGAGAGGTGTCATAACGTCTGATCCCATAGTGCTATAAGATATCCTAATTGCCTTACTGAAGTCTCCCACTTATGCTGACTGATAATTAGCCTAATGTATGGAAACCATCTTTTTTATAAAATATGACAGGAAAAAACGCTACATTATGGGGTGAAAAAGCTATCACATGGAATACGAAGAAAACATAAAGGTTATAAAAGCGAGCATGTAACCAATTCCTAAGTGATTCACACCTTGGAGTGAAAACTAAATTTATCTGTAGCCAACAGCAACAGCCTGGTTGAACAGGTAAACATCAGACAAGCCTGGCCCATGACCAGGCTGCACGAGTTAGAAAACTCTCAAAACTGGTCACAAATACATCCTAGGTATCACTAAATGTGGATTATGGCTGCCCTACACTGCACTTCTGTTCAATCTGTTTTGTAGAATCAAATCATTTTAGTCACACATTCGCGAACTCGTACTGTCCAGGAAGTGTGGGTACAAGCAGTGTGCCGTTTTTGTGGTGGGTTCGAGGAGAGTGCCAGTGCCCGGTGCCACACCCAGGGCCAACAGTTGATGTGTCGGTCACGCTCTCACGCCACCAGCTACTCACGTCGACTCTCAATTTCAGTCACGCTTTTGCAGAATTATTTCTGGCGTGCTGCTGGTCGTCTCGCAAGTTACAAGTGCCTTACGTGGTAGAAACAATTCTGAAGAAAAAAGAACACGCTCCTGAATATGTCTTTATTGAAACAATATTTCGCTCCGTGTACAGCTTTATCAAGCCATAAAGTTATACACAATTATTCATCATGTCTTGCCTTCACTTGTGTCGTCACTACATCTAGATGCAGGGGTGTAGCCCCTACAGGCACTACCAGAATAACTGCTTTCTTGCCTACAAAGAGATGGCATTAGCAAGAAAATATGCGATGAGAAACAAATAGAACTCACACACACACACACACAAAGACAGGAATAGCAGGGTAAGCAGTGCAATTGATCAGGGAAACCTGACAGGGAGGAAATAGTGAGTGTTGATACGTGACGAGGTGTCAGAGTGGGTGCATGTGAAGAACGGGGTTCCAGTAGGGTCGAGTCCTAGGTCCGGTGCTGTTTCTTGTATACGTGTTCGGCATGACAGAAAGGACAGATATAGAGGTGTCCCTGTTCGCAGACGATGTGAAATTAACGAGGAAAATACAATCTGACGAGGATTAGGTAAACTACAAGGGGATCTGGACAAGCTGCCAGCCTGTTCCGACAAATGGCTCCTGGAGTTTAACTCACTAAGTGCAAAAGTCATGACGTTTGGGTTAGAACAAAGAAGACCACAGATGGGGTACAAGCTCGGGAGTCAAAGGCCGAAAACCTCACTCAAGGAAAAGGATCTTGGGGTGAGCATAATACCGAACACACCTCCTGAATCGCACATCAACCAAGTAACTGCTGCAGCATATGGGCTCACGGCAAGCCTAAAAATAGCATTTCGACATCTAAGCAAGGAGTTATTCACGACACTGTACACTGTGTACGTCAGGCCCATATTGTAGTATGCAGCACCAGTATGGAACCCACACCTCGTCAAACACGTCAAGAAATTAGAGGAAGTGCAAAGGTTTGTAACAAGACTAGTCCCGGAGCCAAGAGGCATGCCCTACGATGTGATATAGGGAAGGGGGGGGGGGGTAAAAATAAGGCAATACTAATGGGAATAAGAGGATAAGGAAGTAAGGGAGCAAAAGTAGTGACAGTGTAGTGAGGAAGGGAGGCAATGTGAGGTCAGTGGTGCTCCACCAGCACCCTTCACTGACACCACACCAGCACCTCTCACTAACACCACAATACCCACCTCTCACTAACAACACCACACCACCCACTTCTCACTAACCCCACACCACCCAACCCTCACTAACGCCACACCACCCACTCACTAACGCCACAGCACCACCCTCACTAACACCACACCAGTACCTCTCATTAACACCACATCGCCCACCTCTCACTAACACCACACCAGCACCTCTCATTAACCCACATCGCCACCCCTCACTACCACACAGCACTCCTCACTAACACCCCATGCACCCTCACTAACACCACACCAGCACCTCTCACTAACACCACACCAGCACCTCTCACTAACATCACATCGCCTACCCCTCACTAACCCCACACCACCCAACCCTCACCAATACCACACCACCCACCTTTCACTACACCACACCACCCACCTATAACACCACACCAGCACCCCTCGCTAACACCACACCAGCACCCCTCGCTAACACCACACCCCCCCTCGCTAACACCACACCCCCACCCTCACTAACACCACACCACCCCCCTTTCACTAACACCACACCACCACCCCTCACTATACACACACCCACCTTCACTACACCACACCACCACCCCTCACTAACACCACACCACCACCTTCGTACACACCACACCACCCACTCACTAACGCCACACCACCACCCCTCGCTAACACCACACCACCCACCCCTCACTAACACCACACCACCACTTTCACTAACACCACACCATCCACCCCCTCACTAATACAACACACCCACCCCTCACTAATACAACACCACCCACCCCTCGCTAACACCACAATCACTCACCACCCTCACAAATACCGCACCACCCACCCTCACTAACACCACAAAAGCACCTCTCACTAACACTCAACAGCACCTCTCACTAACACTACACCAGCACCTCTCACTAACCACACTACCCACCCATCACAAAACACCACACCACCCACCTCTCATAACCACACCACCCACCCTTCATTAACACCACTCCACCCCTCACTAACACCACCACCCACCTCTTAACACCACATCACCACTCCTACACAACCTACCACCTATAAACATCACTCTCACTTACCCTCTCACTATGAATACACACAGCATTTCGTCACTAATACTACTACACCCAACCCTCACTAACACACACCACCCACCCTCACTAACCCACACCACCCACTCATCCTCACAAACACCTACACCAGCCCACCTCTCACTAAACACCACACGCCCACTCCTCACTAACACCACACCCCCACCTCTCCTAACACCACACCCCCACCTCTCCTAACACCACACCACCCACCCTCCTAAACACCACACCACCCACCCTCTCCACTAACACCACACGATCACCCTAACACCACACCCCCACCTTTGACTAACACCACACCACCACCCTCACTAATACCACACCACCACCCCCACTAATACACACCACCCACCCCTCACTAACACCACCACCCACCCTCACTAACACCACACCACCCACCTCTCCTAACACACCACACCACCCACCTCTCAGCTAACACACACCACCACCTCTCCTAACACCACACCAGCCACCTTCACTAACACACAACCACCCACCTCTCCTAACACCACACCACCCACCTCTCACTAACACCACACACCACCCATAAACACACTCCCCACCTTTGACTAACACCCACCCACCTCTCTACACCACACCACCCACCCCCTACTTATACCACACCACCCCTATGAAACCACCCTATTGCCACCTCCTAACACTCCCCACCAACCTCATAACTACTACAGCAACCTCTCACTAACACAACACCCCCACCCTCACTAACACACCACCACACCCACACCACCCACCCCTCACTACACCACACCACACCCCTTAATCCACACTCCTCTCACTAATACCACACGCCCACCCTCACTAACACCACACCGCCACCTCTCCTAACACCACACCCCACCTTCCTAACACCACACACCCACCTCTCAGCTAACACCACACCACCCACCTCTCAGCTAACACCACCCACACTCTAACAACACACCCACCTCTCACTAACACAACACACCACCCACCTCTCACTAACACACACCAGCCACCTCTCACTAACACACACCACCCACCTCTCCGTAACATAACACCCACCTCTCACTAACACCACACGCCACCTCTCGCTAACACCACACCGCCCACCTCTCGCTAACACCACACCGCCCACCTCTCGCTAACACCACACCGCCCACCTCTCGCTAACACACCACCCACCTCTCTAACACCACACCACCCAACTCTCGCTAACACCACACCCCCACCTCTCGCTAACACCACACCCACCCACCTCTCGCTAACACCACACCCCCACCTCTCGACTAACACACCACCACCACCTCTCACTAACACCACACCATCCCTACCACTCTCGCTAACACCACACCATCCACTCGCTAACACTACACCGCCCATCCCTCACTAACCCTCCACACTCGCTCCTCTTTATATGAAATAAAATCTTAAGATAGAGTAAGAATGGGGATATTGCGACCCCTGAATGGGTCGCAATGTCTGTATATATATATATATATATATATATATATATATATATATATATATATATATATATATATATATATATATATATATATATGTCGTGCCGAATATGTAAAACTGGTCAATTAGCAAGAACTCATTTAAAATTATGTCCTTTCTAAAATTTTCTCTTGTACGTTTAAAGATATATTTTTTCATTAATGTTGATGTAAAAATTTATAATTTTGCACCAAAAGGAACTTAGAAAACTTACCTAACCTTATTATAAAAGACCAATTTATTTTAGCCTAACCCAACTAAATATATTTTAGATTTGTTTACAATAATTTAATACTAAACAAACACAGTGAAATATATTTTTTTCGTTAGGTTCAGAATGATTTTGGCGAAATTATTGCATACACAAATTTTCACTTGTCCTATATGGCAAGATGAGCGTTGCTATTTAAGCCAAGATCGCAAGTTCTGCCTATTCGGCACGACTATATATATATATTATATATATATATATATATATATATATATATATATATATATATATTATATATATATATATATATATATTTTAACGTATATAATCTGTTCATCTAATTTTATATTTTTGATATTTGCGATATTAGCTAAATCATAAACATATTGCTTTATATTATTATTTGACTTAGCTATATTATTAGGTAGGATGTAACATTTACACTTTTGTGCTCAGTGTTTGAGAGTGTTGAGTAGCTGCCCGTGAGTTGGCAAACTATCTTGCTAACTGCCACCTCGCTTGTTTTCCTGCCGGCTTCTCTCGAGTAGCTGGGCAGGAGCAGTCCTCAGGCGAGTCACGTGATCGCACCTGCGTGGTGATACGCCTCGCCTCGCTTGTTCATCCTCTTTCTTGGCTGGTGCTGGTCTGACCAACACCACCTTCATTGTTTTGAATCTGTTTTGCTAGAGCAAGTTTTCTGTTTGTGAGATGATTCTTATTATTATTATAATCAAGGGGGAAGCGCTAAACCCGGAGGATTATACAGCGCCTGGGGGGCGGATGTGGAAGGTATTCAGGCTTAATTTGGGGAACTGGAGCACAGATCCAATTCCCTAAATCAAGAGCCCCTCACCAACATCAAGGAACCTTCCTTTAGGGGTGTGGTGAGTTGAAATATACTTCTTCCAACTCTGTGTAGCTGTTCACAGAGCATAGCCTAGGCTTAGTGATTTTCGACATTGTGTCCTGAGCAGTAGCTTCCGACCTAATTTGTTCTGGTATCTGCGCAATGTCGAAGTCGGGGATTTTGTTACGCTGAACTTAGATTCAGTATCAAGGGAGTTTTGTGACTTTGGTGGAGGATCTGCAGATGGTCCCCAGTTAGGATCGTTATTTTGTCTCCTTGTTCCTGACTCTGCGTTGCTGCTGCTTGTGACTATTGCTGTTGGCGAATGGTCATTGTGCTGTTCAAGCAAGCTGTTCTGATTGCCAGTCTGGTCAGGAAGATAGATTATTTGAGGACGTTTGGTCAGTCACTGGTTGAGTCGAGTCGTGAGACCTAGCGAACTACTTAGAGCACCTACATACATACATACACACATACTTGCATATATTAGTATGATGTTCTTAAATGATGACTATGTAGAAGACGGTACTTAAGAGCCATGAAGATATGATATGTGCCTTCAGTACAGTAATAGTGTGTACGAAAGTAGTGTAGGAACTTATACGCTATATTGTCCACCTAGACAACTTTAACTTTTTTAATAAACATATCTTAATATTAATTCGATTAGTTAGTAACCTTCCAGTTGAAATCCTAAAGCACTATTCAACTTAATTAATTTTAATGGATAACTGGACCAGGATACTGATTATTTGCTACAAAAACCCAGTAACAGGCTGAATGCTAGAGGGGCAGACCTTTCTAGTATTCACTGGAGATAATTATAATTTATAGATATCGCGTTTTTTGTAACAAGGCAGTGAATATACTATTCCACTCACATATTTATTATTAACTCCCTGTACAGAAAAAAAGAGTTTCCATATTGAAATTAATGGGGTTTGTAGAAAAGCTGAGATAAATTGTACAATTTACTGACAAAAATTAATATAATCTACAATGTAAGTTCAGTAGAACAGTTCACTTCAGGAACAGTTCACCTCAGGAACTCAATCACACACTATCCACAGGTCTCAAGACCCACACTGGCAACAGCTATCTTACCAGAGCTTCCAGCTCTCTCTAAAGCTCTCTGTCCCCAGCTAGAGCAGAGCCTCAAATTTCCAACAAGAGGCTCCAGCTCCTCGCCCAGAACTCTGCACACAGGTAAGACCTCTGCCCCAATTCTCCCTTTTGGTTTTCTTGGCTTACATCGTCCTGCTTGCACCCTCCTTTCCCTTAACTCCAGGTATCGCGGACAACCCTCAATGAGGGGTACACCGCATGGGTTTTACACAACAGCTAGATTTTTCAAGCCCTAAGACATGAGACGCCAGGTGTCTTCTCACAGTTGTAACACTTCCATGATAGGCAAGGGTGTGGCAGCTTATCACTGGTTGGTTAGATCAACCCTTTGACGTGATATAGGAAACCATACCCTCCTACATCACAACGAGGAAAAGTTAAGGGAAATCAATCTGACGATACTGGAGGACAGGAGGGATAGGGGGGGATATAACTACGCATAAAATACTGAGAGGAAGTAATAAAATGGACAATTATTATTATTATTATAATAAATAAAATGGACAAGTCCAGAATGTTTCAAAGATGGGACACAGAAATAAGGGGCCACAACTAGAAGTTAAAAACTCAGATGAGTCATAGGGATGTTAGGAAGTATTTCTTCAGTAACAGTTGTGAGGAAGTGGAACAATCTGGAGAGCAATGTAGGGGAGGCAGGATCCCTACATAGCTTTAAGAAGAGATACGATAAGGTTCTTGGAGCAAGGAGAAAGTGGAACTAGTAGCGTTTAGCGAAGAGGAGGGACCAAGAGCTATGAAACAACCCTTGAAACTACATATAGGCGAGTACACGAAAGGCCAAAGGTATATCGACATGTGCCTTGTGTTGCCGAACTTGGTGGGGCCAGGAGCTAAGTGTCGACCCCTGCAAACAAATCTGAGTACAACTCGTAGCACGTATCGCTCAAGAAGCACCGAGAGGTGCTTCACGAGAAACACTGAGAGGTGCTTCACGAGAAGCACTGAGTGGTGCTTCACGAGAAGCACTGAGTGGTGCTTCACGAGAAGCACTGAGTGGTGCTTCACGAGAAACACTGAGTGGTGCTTCACGAGAAACAGTGAGAGGTGCTTCACGAGAAGCACTGAGAGGTGCTTCACGAGAAGCACTGAGTGGTGCTTCACGAGAAACACTGAGTGGTGCTTCACGAGAAACACTGAGTGGTGCTTCACGAGAACACTGAGTGGTGCTTCACGAGAAACACTGAGTGGTGCTTCACGAGAAACACTGAGTGGTGCTTCACGAGAAGCACTGAGAGGTGCTTCACGAGAAGCACTGAGAGGTGCTTCACGAGAAACACTGAGTGGTGCTTCACGAGAACACTGAGAGGTGCTTCACGAGAAGCACTGAGTGGTGCTTCACGAGAAGCACTGAGTGGTGCTTCACGAGAAGCACTGAGTGGTGCTTCACGAGAAACACTGAGTGGTGCTTCACAGAAACACTGAGTGGTGCTTCACGAGAACACTGAGTGGTGCTTCACGAGAAGCACTGAGTGGTGCTTCACGAGAAACACTGAGTGGTGCTTCACGAGAAACACTGAGTGGTGCTTCACGAGAAGCACTGAGTGGTGCTTCACGAGAAGCACTGAGTGGTGCTTCACGAGAAACACTGAGTGGTGCTTCACGAAAACACTGAGTGGTGCTTCACGAAAACACTGAGTGGTGCTTCACGAGAAACACTGAGTGGTGCTTCACGAGAAGCACTGAGTGGTGCTTCACGAGAAACACTGAGTGGTGCTTCACGAGAAGCACTGAGTGGTGCTTCACGAGAAACACTGAGTGGTGCTTCACAGAGAAGCACTGAGAGGTGCTTCACGAGAACACTGAGTGGTGCTTCACGAGAAGCACTGAGTGGTGCTTCACGAGAAAGCACTGAGTGGTGCTTCACGAGAAGCACTGAGGGTGCTTCACGAGAAGCACTGAGGGTGCTTCACGAGAAGCACTGAGGGTGCTTCACGAGAAGCACTGAGTGGTGCTTCACGAGAAGCACTGAGAGGTGCTTCACGAGAAGCACTGAGAGGTGCTTCACGAGAAGCACTGAGGGTGCTTCACGAGAAGCACTGAGAAGTGCTTCACGAGAAGCACTGAGAGGTGCTTCACAGAAACACTGAGTGGTGCTTCACAAGAAGCACTGAGTGGTGCTTCACGAGAAGCACTGAGTGGTGCTTCACGAGAAGCACTGAGTGGTGCTTCACAAGAAGCACTGAGTGGTGCTTCACAAGAAGCACTGAGTGGTGCTTCACAAGAAGCACTGAGTGGTGCTTCACAAGAAGCACTGAGTGGTGCTTCACAAGAAGCACTGAGTGGTGCTTCACAAGAAGCACTGAGTGGTGCTTCACAAGAAGCACTGAATGGTGCTTCACAAGAAGCACTGAGAGGTGCTTCACAAGAAGCACTGAGAGGTGTTTCACAAGAAGCACTGAGTGGTGCTTCACAAGAACAGAGGTGCTTCACAAGAAGCACTGAATGATGCTTCACAAGAAGCACTGAGTGGTGCTTCACAAGAAGCACTGAGTGGTGCTTCACAAGAAGCACTGAATGGTGCTTCACAAGAACAGAGGTGCTTCACAAGAAGCACTGAGTGGTGCTTCACAAGAAGCACTGATGGTGCTTCACAAGAAGCACTGAGTGGTGCTTCACAAGAAGCACTGAATGGTGCTTCACAAAAAGCACTGAATGGTGCTTCACAAGTAGCACTAAGTGGTGCTTCACAAGAAGCACTGAGAGGTGTTTCACAAGAAGCACTGATGGTGCTTCACAAGAAGCACTGAATGGTGCTTCACAAGAACAGAGGTGCTTCACAAGAAGCACTGAGCGGTGCTTCACAAGCACTGAGATGCTTCACAAGAAGCACTGAATGGTGCTTCACAAGAAGCACTGAGTGGTGCTTCACAAGAAGCACTGAGTGGTGCTTCACAAGAACAGAGGTGCTTCACAAGAAGCACTGAATGGTGCTTCACAAGAAGCACTGAGTGGAGCTTCACAAGAACAGAGGTGCTTCACAAGAAGCACTGAATGGTGCTTCACAAGAAGCACTGAGTGGTGCTTCACAAGAAGCACTGAGGGGAGCTTCACAAGAAGCACTGAATGGTGCTTCACAAGAACAGAGGTGCTTCACAAGAAGCACTGAATGGTGCTCCACAAGAACAGAGGTGCTTCACAAGAAGCATTGAGAGGTGCTTCACAAGAAGCACTGAGAGGTGCTTCACATGAAGCACTGAGTGGTGCTTCACAAGCACTGAGTGGTGCTTCACAAGAAGCACTGAAGGGTGCTTCACAAGAAGCACTGAGAGGTGCTTCACATGCAGCACTGAGTGGTGCTTCACAAGCACTGAGTGGTGCTTCACAAGAAGCACTGAGAGGTGCTTCACAAGAAGCACTGAGAGGTGCTTCACAAGAAGCACTGAGTGGTGCTTTACAAGAAGCACTGAGTGGTGCTTCACAAGAACAGAGGTGCTTCACAAGAAGCACTGAGTGGTGCTTCACAAGAAGCACTGAGGGGAGCTTCACAAGAAGCACTGAGTGGTGTTTCACAAGCACTGAATGGTGCTTCACAGGCACTTAATGGTGCTTCACAAGCAATGAATGGTGCTTCACAAGAAGCACTGAGGGGTGCTTCACAAGAAGCACTGAAGGGTGCTTCACAAGAAGCACTGAGGGGTGCTTCACAAGAGGCACTGAATGGTGCTTCACAAGAAGCACTGAGTGGTGCTTCACAAGCATTGAGTGGTGCTTTACAAGCACTGAATGGTGCTTCACAAGCATTGAGTGGTGCTTCACAAGAAGCACTGAATAGTGCTTCACAACAAGCACTGAATGGTGCTTCACAAGATAAACTGAGTGGTGCTTCACAAGAAGCACTGAGAGGTGCTTCACAAGCACTGAGAGGTGCTTCACAAGCACTGAATGGTGCTTCACAAGATAAACTGAATGGTGCTTCACAAGAAGCACTGAGAGGTGTTTCACAAGCACTGAGAGGTGCTTCACAAGCACTGAGTGGTGCTTCACAAGCACTGAGTGGTGCTTCACAAGCACTGAGTGGTGCTTCACAAGAAGCACTGAAGGGTGCTTCCCACTCAAGAATCTCATAGTGTATTAAAACAGAGGACTCGGCGATAGATAATGATGTAACGGAGCACCAACCTTCGTGAGTAAGGTGTGAGAGGGGAAGGAGAATGAGGGAGGAGGAGGAGGGGAAGGAGAATGAGGGAGGAGGAGGGGAAGGAGAATGAAGAAGGAGAAAGAGGGGAACAATGAAAGAGAAGGAAGAGGGGAAGGAGAATGAGGGAGGAGGAGGCGAAGGAGAATGAAGAAGGAGAAAGAGGGGAAGAATGAAAGAGGAGGAAGAGGGGAAGGAGAATGAGGGAGGTGACGAAGGAGAGTGAGGGACGAAGACGGAAAGGGAGGAGGATGGGAAGGAAAGAGGAGGGGAAGGAATGAAGCGAACGGGTAAGTAAAAGGTGGAGAACGAAGTGGATGTGGTTGAAAAGGTGAAGGATAATGAGAGGAGCGAAAAGAGGACGAAAAAGCGTGAAGGTCGGCGAGGAAGAGGGAAGACGATGAGTAAGGATGAGTAGGAAGTGGGGAACGACGAGGAAAAGAAAAAAATCAGAAGAGAAAGGAAAGTACAGAGGGAGAGGAGAGCAAGACAAAAACAAAAAGGAAAAGAATGGGAGCAAGAAGGAAGAGAAGGGAATAAATGAGGACACTGAAAGGAAGAAGGAAGATTAAGAGGGTAAGATTGGACAAGAGGGTAAGAAGAATGAACAGCATAAACAAGAGGGTAAGAAGAATGAACAGCATAAACAAGAGGGTAAGAAGCAGCAGCGGCATCAACCAGAGGGGTAAGCAGCAGCAGCAACAGCAGCAGCAGCATAAAAAAGAGGGTGAACAGCAACAGCAGCATAAACCAGAGGGGTAAGCAGCAGCATAAACAAGAGGGTAAGAAGAAGTAGCAGTACAAACAAGAGGGGTAAGCAGCAGCAGCAGCAGCATAAGCAAAGAGGGGTAAGCAACAGCAGCAGCATAAGCGAAGAGGGGTAAGCAACAGCATAAACAAGAGGGTAAGAAGCAGCAGCAGCATAAACAAGAGGTTAAGAAGCAGCAGCAGCATAAACAAGAGGTTAAGAAGGCAGCAGCATAAACAAGAGGTTAAGAAGCAGCAGCAGCAGCAGAAACAAGAGGTTCAGCAGCAGCAGCATAAACAAGAGGATGAGTCTTCCTAAGGTAAATATTTACAAGCCAGACCTGGACATGAAACCCGTCTCAGTGTTTCCAACAGGTGATTGAGAACACACATGAACACCCCACGATACAACCCATCCATCAGACTCAAGGACCCTCCTACCCCAACCATCACTTAACTAGGTAACGCGTCGATTAACGGAGGATCCAACTTCGATCTAGGGAATAAATATTGGAGGCTTTAAAGCAGACGTAGCGCCATCTCACGAAGGCTACGTCTGCGCATTCTATAAACACCTGCATATGAAAGAACACTGCTGCAGGCCGGTAAACAGAGTTAAATCAGATGCTGCCATAGTGAAGAGCTCTGTCCCACAAGGCAAAGTACTCGCACCTATCCTGTTCCTTATTCTCATATCAGATATAGACAGAGATGTAAACCACAGCACTGTATCATCTTTTGCAGACGACACTAGGATCTGCATGAGAGTATCATCCATTGAGGGCACAGCAAAGCTCCAAGAAGATATAAACCAAGTTTTCCAATGGGCAACAGAGAACAATATGATGTTCAATGAAGACAAATTCCAACTACTCCGTTATGGAAAACTGGAGGAAATAATAACTAGAACTGAGTATACTACAAACTCCAATCACGCAATAGAGAGGAAAAGTAATGTGAAGATCCTGGGTGTGGTAATGTCCGAAAACCTCACCTTCAAGGACCACAACAATGCCACTATCACATCTGCTAGGAAACTGATAGGATGGATAATGAGAACATTCAAGACAAGAGATGCTAAGCCAATGATGATCCTTTTTAAATCACTTATTCTTTCTAGGCTGGAATACTGCTGTACATTAACATCCTCATTCAAGGCAGGTGAAATTGCAGAGCTAGAGAATGTACAGAGAACCTTTACTGCACGTACAAGTTCCATCAAACACCTTAACTACTGGGAGCGCCTGGAAGCACTTGACTTGTACTCACTAGAGCGCAGGCGAGAGAGAGATATCGTAATCTACACCTGGAAGATTCTGGAGGGACTGGTCCCTAATATGCACACAGCAATCACTCCATACGAAAGCAAAAGACTTGGCAGGCGATGCAACATACCCCCAGTGAAAAGTAGGGGCGTCACTGGTACACTAAGAGAAAACACAATAAGTGTCCGGGGCCCAAGACTGTTCAACAGCCTCCCACCAGCAATAAGGGGCATTACGGGAAGTCCCCTGGTTGTCTTCAAGAGGGAGCTGGACAGATACCTAAAGACGGTGCCGGATCAGCCGGGCTGTGGTTCGTACGTTGGATTACGTGCGGCCAGCAGTAACAGCCTCGTTGATCAGGCCCTGATCCACCGGGAGGCCTGGTCGTGGACCGGGCCGCGGGGACGTTGATCCCCGGAATGCCCTCCAGGTAGGCCTTTGACCCATGCGAGGCAGGCCTCAGTCCCCTACTGGCCCAAGCTAGTCAGGTCCAAGTCACACCCACTTAAGAAGGAAAGAGCACTGCATCAGACTCACCAGCACAAACCAGTCACGCCCAACTCACACCTATCCACACACCCCTAATTCTATGCCTTTCTAGAGAGTGCAGATTCAGGGCCCTCAGTCTATCCTCGTAGGAAAGATTTCTGATACATGGATCATCTTTGTCATCCGCCTTTGTACATTTTCAAGCGCATTTATATCCGTTCTGTAATAAGGTGACCAGAACTGTGCAGCATAATCTAAATGAGGCCTAACCAACGACATACAGAGTTGAAGAACAACCTGCAGACTCCTGTTAGTCATATTTCTTGATATAAAGCCAAGAATTATGTTTGCTTTATTTCGAATATTCATGCACTATTGTCTTGGTGATCTTTTCTTGGCTCTGTGACGACGTGTCTAGTGTATTGTTTGTGAATCTGAACCAAGATGTTCTCCATTGAACAACTTTACCAGCAGCTTAAGGAGCTTAGTGTGGCTAAGCTCGAGATACGGCGACTGACGGAGGAAAACAAGAGGATTCGTAGTAATCATCTTGTTGTGAATCCTCTAGTCAAGGAAGGAACCTGGACAGTTGCCAGACATCATGGAACAAAGCTAAGGATCAAGAGGACGGATGGAGAGATAGAAACGACTAAGAACCAGGAGGCCACTGTGGAAACTTCAAACCCATTCTCCATGCTACCAGACGTATGTGAGGGGACTGCTGGGAACGTCACGACGAAGAACAAGGTAAGAACATTGTGCTTGTTGGGGACAGTCAGATTAGGTACATGGATAGGGCCTGCTTCAAGGATAGGAATAGGAGACAGGGTTTGCTTTCCTGGGGTTGGGATAGAGGATATCGTATTTGCACTGTCTGATGGACTGAACACATCGACTACAGGCTGAGGGACTGATTACCTCAAACTCATCCTCTCCTTACACCTCTCTGATTTGTATTGGACTAATGAAGCCACTGTGTGGTGAAACGTTTCTTCAATAAAGATTCCTATATGTTGCATAAGTTTCTCAATTCTTCAACTTGTCGGTTTTCAAAACCATTCATCACAACTGTCTACCAAGTCTCCTGTTGTCATGTGGAGTGATTTCAGTGTTCGGGTTTGGAACCACTCCCTCCAGGATTGTTCATATATATTTTATTATGTACCTCTCTCGCTTACGTTCCAAGGAATGGATCTGAGAGGGACGTGACCTCTCGGTGATTGCATTCTTTCTTCTGCTATTCTTCACCTCTCCTGCCGACAGTATGTGGGTCTCCACACTGTCGCTTGTTCTTCACACTGTTTCAGATTATGAAACGGGATTCTTCTCCAAACTGAGGGACTGACAACCTCAAATCTGCATCTCCGGGGGTGGTGGACTGATTGCATCGTCTTCACGTCTCTGCTGCTCCTGCCTACTTTCTGTACTCGATTGGGGAAGTCTGTTGTGTGGGCGAGGCGTTTCGGAGTAGAGATGCCTAGGTGTTGCCTATGTGTCTTACTAACCAACTTGTCGGTATTGTATATCTTTTGATATTCGTTCCACAAGGGTCAGTGCTGGGCCCCTGTTGTTCACAATTTACATAAACGACACAGATGAGGGAATTAATAGCGACATAAGCAAGTTTGCTGATGACACCAAAATAGGCCGTCCAATTCATTCTAATGAAGACATTAGAGCACTCCAGGAAGACTTGAATAGACTGATGAAGTGGTCGGAGAAGTGGCAGATGCAGTTTAATATAGACAAATGCAAAGTTTTAAACACTGGACAGGAAAATAACCAAGCCACATATAAATTAAATAATGTAGATCTTGATAGTATTGATTGCAAAAATGATTTAGGTGTTCTGGTTAGCAGTAATCTAAAATTAAGACAAAAGCGCGTAAGTGCTCGAAATAAGGCGAACAGAATCCTTGGCTTCATATCAAGAAGCATAAATAGAAGTCCTCAGATTGTTCAACTCTACATATCCTTGGTTAGGCCTCATTTAGATTATGCTGCACAGTTCTGGTCACCGTATTACAGAATGGATATAAATGCACTGGAAAACATACAAAGGAGGATGACAAAGTTGATCCTATGTATTAAAATCTTTCCTATGAGGATAGACTGAGGGCCCTGAATCTGCACTCTCTAGAAAGGCGTAGAATTTGGGGGGATATGATTGAGGTGTATAAATGGAAAAGAGGAAAAAATAAAGCGGCTGTAAATAACGTGCTCCTTCCTTAAGGAGATGTGACCTGCCCTACCAGGCCTGGGCCGGTGGGTGACTTGGACCTGCCTCGCATGTGCTAGCAGGCCTGCTGCAGTGTTCCTTCTTTCTTATGTTCTAAGAAACTTAAAAACGTTCCCAGTAGTTCAGATACTTGACTGAGTGCGCACGAGCAGTGAAAGACCTTTGTACGTGAGATACTGATTTCTTGCAATTTTTGATGAATATGGAATTCCACGAGTCTTGGTCTGGAGCAGAGAGCATGGACATGCTGTTAATGGCATTATCAAAGCCATCCTTGCATGAAGAGTCCCCTGGTAAATACTGTTCAAGACTACGGAGCTAAATACCAAGAACTCACCTCCCTCAAGACCACTACTTCAAGGCTGAAGGACTAATCAAATAATATTTACCTCTCCAAAACTTAAGTCTCCATATTTAGTCTCTATTTGGTTGAAGAATGGGAAAAAATTTCGGAAATAAGGATATCTAACTACTGCACACGTGCCATACTCCTCTACTTGTCGGTACTGTATATCATAATTACGAGTCCATGATGAGCACGAAGCAAACGGAGGTTACACAGGGTTCACAACACTCTTGTGTCGACTAGTTTGTGTTCAGCTAAGCGGTGCACTGGGTCAGGGCCGCACCAACGTCATTCACAACTAGTACACGTGTGAAGGGAAAGCAGGAATGATGTGGTGAGGGCTAAGGTGGAGGGATGATGTGGTGAGGGGTAATGTGGAGGGAGTAAAGGAGGAAACGAAGAATAGAGTGTAGAGAGCTATAGTCACTTAAAGAGTTACGGATTTTTATACTAAATAGAGAACTAATTTGGATATATAGTTTTCAAATGCCTAAACGCACAACTGTGTCTACACAAAGAAAAATATGTTTGAATGGTTGGCAAGTGGTGGGGTGGGGGATGGGTTGTGGGAAGGTAGTAAAGGGGTAGTGATTACGTATGCAGGTCTCACATATGATGTAGGAGAGACGGGTTTTAAACTCCAGCGATACCCGCTGATTATGCATCCAACTCCCAACCCTTTCCAAACTCTCATTCATGCCCTCCCACCCACTTCTTACCCCAACACTACAGTGGTGTGTTCAACATACACTCAAGTTCGCGAGACCTATTCCCTGGCACAGCAAACATATGGGTAAGTTTCCCAACATTCCTGCCCACCTAGCAGCTAAGAAGTGCGTTAGCAGACAGTTACGAGTTGCACCCAGGAAAAATTGGTTAGTAAACTCCAGTTCTGTTACAATGTTATATCTTGTGAAAAACACTCCAGTCCTAGGTAGAAAACACCCGTCCTAGGTAGAAAACGCTCCAGTCCTAGGTAGAAAACACACCAGTCCTAGGTAGAAAACACACCAGTCCTAGGTAGAAAACACACCAGTCCTAGGTAGAAAACACACCAGTCCTAGGTAGAAAACACACCAGTCCTAGTAAAAACACTCCAGTCCTAGGTAGAAAACACTCCATTTCCCAGGTAGAAAACACTCCATCCTAGGTAGAAAACACTCCAGTCCTAGGTAGAAAACACTCCAGTCCTAGGTAGAAAACACTCCATTTCTAGGTAGAAAATACTACAGTCCTAGGTAGAAAACACTCCAGTCCTAGGTAGAAAACACTCCAGTCCTAGGTAGAAAACACTCCAGTCCTAGGTAGAAAACACCCCAGTCCTAGGTAGAAAACACTCCAGTCCTAGGTAGAAAACACTCCAGTCCTAGGTAGAAAACACCCAGTCCTAGGTAGAAAACACTCCAGTCCTAGGTAGAAAACACTCCAGTCCTAGGTAGAAAACACTCCAGTCCTAGGTAGAAAACACCCCAGTCCTAGGTAGAAAACACTCCAGTCCTAGGTAGAAAACACTCCATTTCTAGGTAGAAAATACTACAGTCCTAGGTAGAAAACACCCCAGTCCTAGGTAGAAAACACTCCAGTCCTAGGTAGAAAACACTGCATTCCTAGGTAGAAAATACTACAGTCCTAGGTAGAAAACACCCCAGTCCTAGGTAGAAAACACTCCAGTCCTAGGTAGAAAACACTCCAGTCCTATGTAGAAAACACCCCAGTCGTGTGTGTAGGAAACCCTAATACCTGCTCGAAGTATTCAAGCAATATCCAAGTACCTGATGATAATAAACTTGTCATTCACAATAATCATCATTACTCTAATACTACCACCTCCTGTATCCCCCAACACCTCATTCCACCCCCCCATCATCTCCACTTACTCCCTTTCATTCGTCTGTACACGGGAGTCCTCCCCCGCCCCCCTCCAGGGTGAGAGTGAGAGAGAGAGAGAGAGGAGAGAGAGAAAAGAAAGGAGAGAAAAGAAAGAGAAAAAGAAAGGAGAGAGAAAAGAAAGGAGAGAGAAAAGAAAGGAGAGAGAAAAGAAAGGAGAGAGAGAGAGAGGAGAGAGAAAAGAAAGGAGAGAGAGGAGAGAGAAAAGAGAGAGAGAGGAGAGAGAAAAAAGGAGAGAGAAAGGAGAGAGAGAAAAGAAAGGAGAGAGAGAGAGAGAGATGAGAGGAGAGAGAGAGAGAGAGAGAGAGAGAGAAAAAGAAAGGAGAGAGAGAGAGAGAGAGAGAGAGAGAGAGAGAGAGAAGAGGAAGAGAGCGAAAAAAGACAAGAAAGAAGAAGAGAGTAGAGAGAAGAAAGAGACAGAAGATGAGAAAGAGATAGAGAAGTGTGTGTGTGTGTGTGTGTGTACTCACCTATTTGTATTCACCTAGTTGAGGTTGCAGGGGTCGAGTCCGAGCTCCTGGCCCCGCCTCTTCACTGATCGCTACTAGGTCACTCTCCCTGAACCGTGAGCTTTATCATACCTCTGCTTAAAGCTATGTATGGATCCTGCCTCCACTACATCGCTTCCCAAACTATTCCACTTACTGACTACTCTGTGGCTGAAGAAATAGTTCCTAACATCCCTGTGATTCATCTGTGTCTTCAAATTCCAACTGTGTCCCCTTGTTACTGTGTCCAATCTCTGGAACATCCTGTCTTTGTCCACCTTGTCAATTCCTCTCGGTATTTTGTATGTCGTTATCATGTCCCCTCTATCTCTCCTGTCCTCCAGTGTCGTCAGGTTGATTTCCCTTAACCTCTCCTCGTAGGACATACCTCTTAGCTCTGGGACTAGTCTTGTTGCAAACCTTTGCACTTTCTCTAGTTTCTTTACCTGCTTGGCTAGGTGTGGGTTCCAAACTGGTGCCGCATACTCCAATATGGGCCTAACGTACACGGTGTACAGGGTCCTGAATGATTCCTTATTAAGATGTCGGAATGCTGTTCTGAGGTTTGCTAGGCGCCCATATGCTGCAGCAGTTATTTGGTTGATGTGCGCTTCAGGAGATGTGCCTGGTGTTATACTCACCCCAAGATCTTTTTCCTTGAGTGAGGTTTGTAGTCTCTGGCCCCCTAGACTGTAACTCCATCTGCGGTCTTCTTTGCCCTTCCCCAATCTTCATGACTTTGCACTTGGTGGATTGAACTCCAGGAGCCAATTGCTGGACCAGGTCTGCAGCCTGTCCAGATCCCTTTTTAGTTCTGCCTGGTCTTCGATCGCGTGAATTCTTCTCATCAACTTCACGTCATCTGCAAACAGGGACACCTCAGAGTCTATTCCTTCCGTCATGTCGTTCACAAATACCAGAAACAGCACTGGTCCTAGGACTGACCCCTGTGGGACCCCACTGGTCACAGGTGCCCACTCTGACACCTCGCCACGTACCATGACTCGCTGCTGTCTTCCTGACAAGTATTCCCTGATCCATTGTAGTGCCTTCCCTGTTATCCCTGCTTGGTCCTCCAGTTTTTGCACCAATCTCTTGTGTGGAACTGTGTCAAACGCCTTCTTGCAGTCCAAGAATATGCAATCCACCCACCCCTCTCTCTCTTGTCTTACTGCTGTCACCATGTCATAGAACTCCAGTAGGTTTGTGACACAGGATTTCCCGTCCCTGAAACCATGTTGGCTGTTGTTGATGAGATCGTTCCTTTCTAGGTGTTCCACCACTCTTCTCCTGATAATCTTCTCCATGATTTTGCATACTATACATGTCAGTGACACTGGTCTGTAGTTTAATGCTTCATGTCTGTCTCCTTTTTTAAAGATTGGGACTACATTTGCTGTCTTCCGTGCCTCAGGCAATCTCCCTGTTTCGATAGATGTATTGAATATTGTTGTTAGGGGTACACATAGCGCCTCTGCTCCCTCTCTCAGGACCCATGTTATCTGGTCCCATTGCCTTTGAGGTATCTAGCTCACTCAGAAGCCTCTTCACTTCTTCCTCGGTTGTGTGCACTGTGTCCAGCACATGGTGATGTGCCCCACCTCTCCGTCTTTCTGGAGCCCATTCTGTCTCCTCTGTGAACACTTCTTTGAATCTCTTGTTGAGTTCCTCACATACTTCACAGTCATTTCTTGTTGTCTCTCCTCCTTCCTTCCTTCCTTAGCCTGATTACCTGGTCCTTGACTGTTGTTTTCCTCCTGATGTGGCTGTACAACAGTTTCGGGTCAGATTTGGCTTTCGCTGCTATGTCATTTTCATATTGTCTTTGGGCTTCCCTTCTTATCTGTGCATATTCCTTTCTGGCTCTACGACTGCTCTCCTTATTCTCCTGGGTCCTTTGCCTTCTATATTTCTTCCATTCCTAGCACACTTGGTTTTTGCCTCCCTGCACCTTTGGGTAAACCATGGCTCATCCTGGCTTTTTCATTATTCCTGTTACCCTTGGGTACAAACCTCTCCTCAGCCTCCTTGCATTTTGTTGCTACATATTCCATCATCTCATTAACTGGCTTCCCTGCCAGTTCTCTGTCCCACTGAACCCCGTTCATGAAGTTCCTCATTCCTGTGTAGCCCCCTTTCTTGTAGTTTGGCTTCATTCGTCCTGGCCTTCCTGCTTCTCCCTCCACGTGTAGCTCTACTGTGTATTCGAAGCTTAAAACCACATGGTCACTGGCCCCAAGGGGTCTTTCATATGTGATGTCCTCGATATCTGCACTACTCAAGGTGAATACTAAGTCCAGCCTTGCTGGTTCATCCTCTCCTCTCTCTCTTGTAGCGTCCCTTACGTGTTGGTACATGAAGTTTTCCAGTACCACCTCCATCATCTTAGCCCTCCATGTATCTTGGCCCCCATGTGGGTCCAAGTTCTCCCAATCGATCTCCTTGTGGTTAAAGTCACCCATTATCAGGAGCTTTGCCCTGCATGCATGAGCTCTTCTGGCCACTGTAGCCAGTGTGTCAACCATCGCTCTATTGCTCTCGTCGTACTCTTGCCTTGGCCTCCTGCTGTTCTGTGGTGGGTTATACATCACTGCTATTACCACCTTGGGACCTCCAGAGTGAAGCGTTCCCGCTATGTAATCACTTTCTTCTCCGCTGTCTCCTCTCTCCAGCTCATCAAAATTCCAGCGATTTTTGATCAGCAATGCCACTCCTCCACCCCCCCTGTTCCCTCTGTCTTTCCTCAGGATTTGGTATCCCGTTGGAAAAATGGCATCTGTTATCATACCTGTAAGCTTGGTTTCTGTGAGAGCTATGATGTCCGGTGATGCCTCTTTGACTCTTTCATGCCACTCCTCCCACTTATTTGTTATTCCATCAGCGTTTGTGTACCATACCTTCAGTTTCCTTTCCAACACTGTGGTTTGGGGGGCCTGTGAGGATGGGAGACCTGGTAGCATACTGTGGGATTCTATAGCTCGGTGTTGGGTGGAGGCTGTGGGTATGGATTGTAGTGTGTGTTGGGATGGTGTGATAGGTTGTATGGTTCTGAGAATAGTTGTGTGTGTGTTTGCCCTTGCTGTTCTGTTCTGCTCTGACTGACCTCTGCTGGTTCCATCCTTGTCTCTTTTCCTAGCTCCTTTCGCTTTTTTGTCCTCTCCCTCAGCTGCTGTCATTCTGATTGTGTTATGTCTCTGTCTAGGAACACCTTCTTGTACTCTTCCGAGTATGTGTGTGTGTGTGTGTGTGTGTGTGTGTGTGTGTGTGTGTGTGTGTGTGTGTGTGTGTGTGTGTGTCTGTCTGTCTGTCTGTGTCTCAACTCCGTCCCAACACACCTTACCTGAACTGAAGAATCTCAACTTTCGCTAGGTACAAAATACAACAGGCAACACCTGTGGACGCACCTTCCTTGATGTTGGTGAGGGGCTCTTGATTTAGGGAATTGGATCTGTGCTCCAGTTCCCCGAATTAAGCCTGAATGCCTTCCACATCCCCCCACCCAGGCGCTGTATAATCCTCCGGGTTTAGCGCTTCCCCCTTGATTATAATAATAATGTGGACGCACCTAACCACCTTTCCAATCCTGCGACAGCAAACTAAACATCTTCTAACAGAAAGGTGGGAGGGGCATCTAATCAGATGGTGTTTAGAAAGCAAAAGAAAGTAACACTAGAGCGTCAGCTGCCTAAGTAGAACACAGCAGGTGAAGGATGACAAGCCACATCCCGCGGCAAGGTCACTAACTTTGTAAGTGTGTTGTGCTTTTTGAAGATGATGGAGGGGTTGTGGTGATGGTGGAGAGTGTGTGGTGATATGGGAGGGGTTGTGGTGATGGTGGAGGGGCTGTGGTGATGGTGGAGAGTGTGTGGTGATATGGGAGGGGTTGTGGTGATGGTGGAGGGGCTGTGGTGATGGTGGAGAGTGTGTGGTGATATGGGAGGGGCTGTAGTGATGGTGGAGGGGCTGTGGTGATGGTGGAGAGTGTGTGGTGATATGGGAGGGGCTGTAGTGATGGTGGAGAGTGTGTAGTGATATGGGAGGGGCTGTAGTGATGGTGGAGAGTGTGTAGTGATATGGGAGGGGTTGTGGTGATGGTAGAGAGTGTGGTGATATGGGAGGGGCTGTGATGATGGTGGAGGGGCTGTGGTGATGGAGGGGATGTGGTGATGCTGGAGTGGCTGTGGCGAAGGTGGAGGGGCTGTGGCGAAGGTGGAGGGGCTGTGGCAATGGGGGAGGGGCTGTGGCGATGGTGGAGGGGCTGTGGCGATGGTGGAAAGGGTGGGGTGATGGTGGAAAGGGTGGGGTGATGGTGGAAAGGGTGGGGTGATGGTGGAAAGGCTGTGGTGATGGTGGAAAGGCTGTGGTGATGGTGGAAAGGCTGTGGTGATGGTGGAGGGGCTGTGGTGATGGTGGAGGGGCTGTGGTGATGGTGGAAAGGCTGTGGTGATGGTAGGGGGCTGTGGTGATGGTAGGGGGCTGTGGTGATGGTTGAGGGGTTGTGGTGATGGTAGAGGGGTTGTGGTGATGGTAGAGGGGTTGTGGTGATGGTAGAGGGGTTGTGGTGATGGTAGAGGGGTTGTGGTGATGGTAGAGGGGTTGTGGTGATGGTAGAGGGGTTGTGGTGATGGTAGAGGGGTTGTGGTGATGGTAGAGGGGTTGTGGTGATGGTAGAGGGGTTGTGGTGATGGTGGAGGGGCTGTGGTGATGGGGGAGGGGATGTGGCGATGGGGGAGGGGCTGTGGTGATGGGGAGGGGCTGTGGTGATGGGGGAGGGGCTGTGGTGATGATGAAGGGGATGTGATGATGAAGGGATGTGATGATGGAGGGGATGTAGTGATGATGGAGGGGATGTGATAATGGTGAGGTGTTGTGGTTATGGGTAGGGGTTGTGGTGATATTGGAGAGGCAGGTGGAGGGCTGTGGTTGGGTCTGTGGTGATGGTGGAGGGGTTGTGATGATGGTGGAGGGGTTGTGATGATGGTGGAGGGGTTGTGATGATGGTGGAGGGGTTGTGATGATGGTGGAGGGGTTGTGATGATGGTGGAGGGGTTGTGATGATGGTGGAGGGGTTTGATGATGGTGGAGGGGCTGTGATGTGGTAGCGGTAAGGCGGGTCGTGATGAGGTGTTGATGTGATATGGTGATGCTGGTGTGGTGGTGCCTGTGTTTCATCCTAAGGTAACACGATATACTGGTTTGCTTGATCTCTACACCCTCCCTCCCCCCCCTCCTCCTCTCTCCTCTCTCTCTCTCTCTCTCTCTCTCTCTCTCTCTCTCTCTCTCTCCTCTCTGTCTGTCTCTCTCTCTCTCTCTCTCGTCCATCCACTACTCTTTCTCTCGGCAGTGCCCCAGCGTATGAATAATGTCACTACAATATCAGTGCCTTTAGATAGGCGGCAACGTACCACTAGCTCCCGCCGCCGCCGCTGCTGCTGCTCGCAAGAGTTTCTTCCCTATGTACACGCACGCACGTCGCACATTCACACAAACACAAATATACACACACAGATGCTGCATACTCCACGTAATGGGCCTGACGTACCTGGTGACGCTTGAAAGATCTCCGTACCTCAGTAAGGAATGTTTCAAGACACTGTACACGGACGTCAGGCCCATACACAATGATATGCAGCACACGGTGTTGAACCCGCACCGGTCAAACACGTTCAGAAATTAGAGAAAGTGCAAAGGTTTGCTACAAGGTTAGTTCCAGAGCTAAGGGAGTGGTCCTACAATGAACAGGTTAAGGGAAATCGGGCCTGACGAACACTGAGGACGGAGGTTAGGGGAGACATGAAACGATCATACAAAATACTACGGGGAATAGATAAGGTGGACAGAGACAGGATGTTCCAGAGAGGGCAGATAGAAACGAGGGGTCACTCTTGGAAGTTGAAGATGAGTCAAAGGGATGTTAGGAAGCATTTCTTCAGTCAGAGGTAGTCAGGAAGCGGAATAGCCTAGCAAGTGAGGTAGTGGAGGCAGGAACCATACATAGCTTTAAGATGAGGTATGATAAAGCTCATGGAGCAGGGAGAGAGATGACCTAGTAGCACTCAGTGAAGAGGCGGGGCCAGGAGCTGAGTATCGACCCCTGCAACGACAATTAAGTGAGCACAATGAGTCACACACACACTCACACACACCACACAACACACACACACACACTCATAACAACAGCTAGGTCGAATCGAATGTGCCAGACAAAATGGTAAACACACACACACACACACACACACACACACACAAAGGCGATTTCTCTTAATAAGCATCTATTCAGCGGGCTAAGGCAGCTCTAATGCAAACTGACAGGAGGTCGAGTGGGTGGGAGGTTAATGAGGGAGGTAGATAAAGATGGGGGGAAGGGCGGAAGGTTACAGAGAGGGAGGTAAAGATGAGAGGGGGAAAGGAATAGTGTTAAGGGATATTAAAGGTTGGGATACCTTTGACATTATTGTGACCTTTTTTGAGTTAGTAGACCCTCGTAGACCGACCTCGGGCAAAGCTTTTCTGTAAATTACCTGTTCGACCAGGCTGTGGCTTTTGATGGGTCACTAACTCGCAAACTCATCAAAGCCTGGTTGATCTGGCACTGGAAGATACTGGTCAAGTTTCCTCTTGACTATCGCTCATTTTCTTTGTAAAAAACCTCTCCCGACAGAGTTTCTGATATCTTCAGGTATAATGATGAATAATCTGCGCCCCACGGATGTTGATACAATATTTTCTTATTGTATCCAGGGCTCTCCTGCTTTCACTGGGTTAATTTTACATTTGCTCTCGTGTTTCTTACGCCAGTATGTTATGGTAGTACATAGATTTTGGTCAAGGTTCCTAAGTATCTATTTCCTTCGCAAGTCTCTCTATCTTCGCTCCATAGGAGCGAAGGATAGTGAGATTTGCGTTCCCAGTAATTTAAATGCTTTATTGACTCTCTGAGGGCAGTAAATGTGCTTATCAGCGTTCATATAGTGGATTATAGATCTACAGAGAGGTCTGTATTTTTATAACATTGTCATTATATTATCTCCTTATACGTACTTTTTCTAATGTTTAACATGGACATATCAATATTATATTATATTTCTTCATTTATGGAACGTTCTTTGGCTAATTTATCAGCTGTATTATGTAAGAAAAAATCTGATTTTTTCTGACTTTTCAAGTCTACCTGGCTTCCCTAATGAACATGTTAGAGCCATTATACAATTCAAGTTCATTCAGTGAAGACACACTTACTAATGATCAAGGAGTCAAGTTCAATGTCATTAATTAACTTTAGTGCCATTTGTAGTGTAGAATCTCAGTTGTTAATTCTCATGCCTTATATGGTTGCTGTAGTTCTTATCTAGGGAGGTGCTAGCAAAAGTATATAATGCAGTATATATTCTGAAGATCCTTGTATATTAGAGGTCATGTCTTCATGCTGAGAGCTTGGGCGAGCTATTTCTTGAGAAGTTGCCTTGATAAATGATTTAAGAAACGAAGGAAGAAGTGGGAAGAGGAGATTGAAAAAAAAGGCGAAAGTAGACAGAAGTTCTGAGCCTGTTTAGATATAGAAAATCCCATTTTAACTCCTGTAACATGTGAGTAATATGTTACAGCACTGTGGAGGTTTAGTTTGCTAGAGCTTTTCTGAGGTTTCCCTTGATAAATGATTTAAGAATGAAGGAAGAACGTGGGAAGGAGAAGATTGAAAAAAAAGGAAAAAGTTGACAGAATTTGAGCCTTGATATGAAAATCCAATTTATATCCTGTCTAACATGTGAGAATATGTTACACCTGTGGGGTTTAGTTTGCATACAAGACGTTCGGAGTTTTCTAATGATCAAGACGATTGATGCCAGTTTGAGGGATAGACCGCTTGGGTAAAACATAGTCTAAAAATATTATGGTAAATATAAATTATTCAAAATATATTATCAACATCAATGGAAAAAATTCATGCACAATTTATGTATCGTTTAACTCGCAAAGTCTTCGTTAGTTAATCTCACGTGTTGTTCAAAGACCAGTAGATACACTACTTGTCAATTTCGCCACCAAAATAAAAGTTCTAAATCTCTTAATCGTCCTGTAACTGGACCTTAGAATTACACATGTCGGGTATACTATGTGATGTGACACGTGATGCAGACTGCTGTGACCATGGTGTGAATGCACCAGTGAATTATGAAGCTGGGTGTGCAACCAGATGCTGTGACCAGGTGGTGATGCACCACGATGCTGGACCAGAGAGGTGTTTCTCACGAATGCTGTGACCACGGGTGATGCACACGATGCTGTGACACAACGGGGTGATGCACACGATTGCTGTAACGCGGGTGATGCACACGATTGCTGTGACCAGCGGGGTGATGCACCCGAATGCTGTACCAGCGGGGGTTTATGCACCATCTGTGAACCTAGCGGGTATGCACCAGTGTGTGACAGCGGGTGATGCACCCGTCTGTGACCAGCTGGTGATGCACCGATGCTGTGACCAGCGGGGTGAGCACCGAGTGCTGTTGACCAGGGGGTGATGCACCCGAGTGCTGTGACCAGCGGGGGTGATGCACACCGATGTGCTGTGACCAGCGGGGGTGATGCACACGATTGCTGTGACCAGCGGGGGTGATGCACACGATTGCTGTGACCAGCGGGGGTGATGCACACGATTGCTGTGACCAGCGGGGGTGATGCACCCGAGTGCTGTGACCAGCGGGGGTGATGCACCCGAGTGCTGTGACCAGCGGGGGTGATGCACCCGAGTGCTGTGACCAGCGGGGCGTGATGCACCCGAGTGCTGTGACCAGCGGGGGTGATGCACCGAGTGCTTGACCAGCGGGGGTGATGCACCCGAGTGCTGTGACCAGCGGGGGTGATGCACCTGAGTGTGTGACCAGCGGGGGTGATGCACCCGAGTGGTGTGACCAGCGGGGGTGATGCACCTGAGTGGTGTGACCAGAGGGGGTGATGCACCTGAGTGGTGTGACCAGCGGGGTGATGCACCGAGTGTGTGACCAGCGGGGGTGATGCACCCGAGTGTGTGACCAGCGGGGTGATGCACCGAGTGGTGTGACCAGAGGGGTGAGCACCTGAGTGTGTGACAGCGGGGGTGATGCACCCGAGTGCTGTGACCAGCGGGGGTGATGCACCCGAGTGCTGTGACCAGCAGGGGTGATGCACCCGAGTGGTGTGACCAGCGGGGGTGATGCACCCGAGTGCTGTGACCAGCGGGCGTGATGCACCCGAGTGCTGTGACCAGCGGGCGGTGATGCACCCGAGTGCTGTGACCAGCGGGGGTGATGCACCCGAGTGCTTTGACCAGCGGGGGTGATGCACCCGAGTGCTTTGACCAGCGGGGGTGATGCACACGATTGCTGTAACCAGCGGGGGTGATGCACACGATTGCTGTAACCAGCGGGGGTGATGCACACGATTGCTGTGACCAGCGGGGGTGATGCACCCGAGTGCTGTGACCAGCGGGGGTGATGCACCCGAGTGCTGTGACCAGCAGGGGTGATGCACCCGAGTGGTGTGACCAGCGGGGGTGATGCACCCGAGTGCTGTGACCAGCGGGGGTGATGCACCCGAGTGCTGTGACCAGCGGGGGTGATGCACCCGAGTGCTTTGACCAGCGGGGGTGATGCACCCGAGTGCTGTGACCAGCGGGGGTGATGCACCTGAGTGGTGTGACCAGCGGGGGTGATGCACCCGAGTGGTGTGACCAGCGGGGGTGATGCACCTGAGTGGTGTGACCAGAGGGGGTGATGCACCTGAGTGGTGTGACCAGCGGGGGTGATGCACCTGAGTGGTGTGACCAGCGGGGGTGACTGTTTTTCAGTCGCTGACAACTGGTGTGGTTTTTGAGGTGGAGAAAAATGGCAGTGGATGAGTGAGAATTATTTTTTCCTCTCGATAATGACTGATGACAAGTGACTGCTGATGAGTATAAGAACATAAGAAAGAAGGAACACTGCAACATACCTACTGACCCATGCGGAGCAGGTCCATGTCCCATCACCCCCGGATTAGACCAATGACCCCCCTAGTCTCGTCACCTCCACTCAAGGATGGAGCACGGCACCAGTTCCAGCAGCACAAGCTAATCAGGTCCCACCCACACCCACTCGTGTATTTATCTAACCTATTTTTAAAACTGCACAACGTTTTAGCCTGAATAACTTTACTCGGGAGTTTGTTCCACTCATCCACGACTCTATTACCAAACCAGTGCTTTCCTATATCCTTCCTGAATCTGAATTTTTCTAACTTGAAACCATTGCTGCGAGTCCTGTCTTGGCTGGAAACTTTCAGCACGCTATTTACATCCCCTTTATTTATCCCTGTTTTCCATTTATACACCTCGATCATATCCTCCCTAATTCTACGCCTTTCGAGAGAGTGCAGATTCAGGGCCCTCAGTCTATCCTCATAGGCAAGATTTCTGATACATGGGATCATCTTTGTCATCCTCCTGTGTACGCTTTCCAGAGCATTTATATCCATTCTGTAATACGGTGACCAGAACTGAGCAGCATAGTCTAAATGAGGCCTAACCAAGGATATATAGAGTTGAAGAACAACCTGAGGACTTCTATTATTTATACTTCTAGATATGAAGCCAAGAATTCTGTTAGCTTTATTGCGAACACTAATGCACTGTTGTCATGGTTTTAGGTTACTGCTAACCAGAACTCCTAAATCCTTCTCGCAATCAGTAGTATTAAGATATACATTTAGTTTGTGGCATGGTTATTTTCCTGTCCAACATTCAGAACTTTGCATTTGTCAATATTAAACTGCATCTGCCACTTCTCCGACCATTGCATCAGTCTATTCAAATCATCCTGGAGTGCTCTAGTGTTCTCACTAGAATGAATTGGACGGCCTATTTTGGTAACATCAGCAAATTTGCTTATGTCGCTATTTATTCCCTCATCTATGTCGTTCATGTAAATTGTGAACAACAACAACGGGCCCAACACTGACCCCTGAGGAACACCGCTTGTGACGTGCCCCCATTCTGATTTCTCCCCATTTATGCAAACTCTCTGCTGCCTATTTGTCAGCGATGCCTCTAACCAGGAAAATATTTCTCCTCCTATTTCGTGTGCTTTAAGTTTCCTCAATAGCCTCTGATGTGGAACTCTATCGAAGGCCTTGCTGAAGTCCATATACACAGTATCATATGCATTACCATGATCTACCTCCTCAAACACATTAGTGAAAAATGTTAGTAAATTCGTAAGACAGGAACGCCCCTTTGTAAACCCGAGTTGAGATTCATTAATCAATCTGTGCCTATCAAGACGGCTACGAATTGCTTCGGCAATTATTGATTCCATAAATTTTCCCACCATGGAGGTAAGGGTTATTGGTCTATAGTTCGAAGCCAAGGACCTGTCACCTGCCTTGTAAATAGGTATTACATTTGCCATTTTCCACTTATCAGGCACTATGCTAGTTTGTAGTAATATGTTAAAAAGATTAGCCAAAGGTATGCTAAGTTCCTCTTTACATTCCTTTAACACCCTTGCAAACAGTTCATCAGGGCCTGGGGATTTCTTAGGTTTTAGTTTCTCTATTTGTCTGAGGACCATGTCACTAGTTACCGCAATCGTGCATAGTTTATCGTCCCGTTCTACATAATCTATTATTTCAGGAATATTGCTAATATTTTTCTGGGTGAAAACTGAGAGGAAGTAGGTATCGAGAATTTCACACATATCCTTATCACTGTCAGTGATCTGACCAGAGTTACTCTTAAGTGGGCCAATCTTGTCCAATCTAACCCTTTCGGGTTAGTCTTTGAATCCCTTGCGACCTTAGCCTCATAATCCCTTTTTGCTTTTCTTATTCCTTTCTGTATTTCTCTCTTTAATTGAATATATTGATTTCTTAACTGCCCATCCCCTCTTCTGAAACGCCTATATATGCCTCTCTTTTGACCAATGAGAAGTTTTAATCTATTGTTCATCCATTTGGGATCATTTTTTGTTAGATCTATTTCCCTACTCCGAACAAAAGTTGTCTGGGCAGCAAGAACTATGCTCTGAAAAACGTCATATTGGCAACCAAGATCACCTACCTGACCCATAGTCAGGACATCCCAATTTAGCCCACCCAGGTAATTTTTCAGTCCCATGAAGTCGGCCAAGCGAAAATCTGGGACAGAGATTTGATTGCAGTTATCTGGGTAATTCCATGATATATTGAAACTAAGTGATTTGTGATCACTTTCCCCAAGCTCATCATTAACCTCAAGATTATTAATTAGCGAATCTTTGTTGGCAAGAACCAAGTCAAGCATATTGTTTCCTCTAGTTGGTTCTGTCACAACCTGTTCTAAAAAGCAATCCTGAACTATATCAAGAAAGTCACTAGACTCAAGATTTCCTGTCATATTGTTCCAATCAATTTTTCTAAAGTTAAAATCTCCCATTATCACAACATTTTCATATCTAGATGCCTTATGAATTTCGTCCCGTAACAGCAAACCGCACTCCCTATCAAGGTTTGGGGCCTATAAATCACACCCAAAATTAATTTGGCACGACCCTCGAGAAACTGAAGCCAAAAAGATTCTGTGTTCGATGTTTCTAATCTTATATCATGTCTAAGACAACAATTTAAATTTTCTCTGACATACATCGCCACTCCACCACCCTTCCTGTTGACCCTATCAGTGTGGAATAGTTTATAACCCTGTATGTTGCATTCAGAAGGCATTTCTCTATCTTTCTGGTTGAACCAGGTCTCTGTTATACCAATAATATCTATATTACCTACACTTGCAAGTAATCTTAGCTCATCTATCTTATTTCTTAGACTCCTACTATTTATATAGTAAACCTTAAGGGAGCTAGTCACTCGTTGTCCTCTACTATCTCTCTTTGTTGATGAATTGATTTGCCATTACTAGCAACTTTATTTAGAATATTGTCTTTTAAACATATCCCTGAGGTATCCCGGTAATAACTGCTGTTTTTAACCCTAATACTGCAGCCTGATTGTTTCCCACAAACACCCATACCTCTATAATCTATCAGTTTAAATTCCTAGACAAGTTATCAATTACCCTCTCTATCGAACTGGCTAATGCAACCACTCCATCCCCAGAGAGATGAACCCCATCCCTTGCATACGTATCACGTTTGCCAAAGAATAGGTCCCAGTTATCAATGAATGGAATTGCAAGTTCCTTGCAGTACCTGTCTAGCCAGCAATTTATACAAATTGCCCTAGACATCCATTCATTGTCCACTCCCTTTCTAGGCAAAATGCTACATATGACTGGGATCCCACCCTTAGACCCAACTACTTCTATGGCTGACCTGTGCTTATCCAGCAGCTCCTGTCTCCTGCCCTTCCCAATGTCATTACCCCCAGCAATAAGACAGATAATGGGCTTGTTCCCATTACCTGACATAATATTATCCAACCTGCTGACTATGTCACCAACACCAGCTCCTGGAAGACACACCCTCTGTCTGACCTTTATATCTGTTACAAAAAGCAGTCCATATATCTTACCTGAGAATCTCCTACTATTAAAATATTCTTACCTTGATTAGCAGGGGAATCAGTGGTACCTTCAACCTCACTAACCACTGAAGTGCACTCGTCCTGGAGAACAGATAATCTATTTCCTACCTTCACATCTTCTCTCATAACCCTCCTTACCTTCCTTCTTCCTGAACTGTAAACCACTTGCCACTTAAAGCGGCTGCCACTATCACTGCTAGTGACCATTTCCTCCTAACCAGCTAAATCCTTCTCACACTCACTCCCAAACTCATCTAGGCGAAGCTTCACCCTCCCATTTTCCTCCTGAAGGAGTAGAACCTCCTCCTTCAACACTTTAACCTGAGATTCTATGATGACAAGTGATTGCTGATGAGTATAATGACTGATGAAGTCTTCATAATTCCATTTCTCCTGTATGTGAGTGGGAATTGGTCGATTTGAAATATGGCAATTCCCTCGTTACAAGAACACCATTGCATTCATTACATTCAAATGCTTTGCTATACCCGTGTAGGGTCATTCAAACCTTGAAATCCAGCTGTGTTGGGACAAAACCTTGGAGGTTGCCGTTAATACTGAACTCATAACAGGATTCTTCACGATATCCTCATCACCTTACTGTAATAGCACAACTCAGACAAACAGATTTCATCACTTCACGTAAGTAACCCATCCTTTGTAGCAGTGGAATATGACAGGTCAATCATTAATATCTTTTGTTCCCATGATGTAGCTGTCACTAGCGTACATAGCTGCAAAGTATGGAAGTTTCCCACAATGTCGGGTGACTGCCTAACACACACACAGTGTGTGTGTGTGTGTGTGTGTGTGTGTGTGTAAACTCACCTAGCTGAGGTTGCAGGAGTCGAGTCCTAGCTCCTGGCTCTGCCTCTTCACTGGTGGCTACTAGGTCACTCTCTTTGAACCGTGAGCTTTATTATACCTCTGCTTAAAGCTATGTATGGATCCTGCCTCCACTACATCGCTTCCCAAACTATTCCGCTTCCTGACTACTCTGTGGCTGAAGAAATACTTCCCAACATCCCTGTGATTCATTTGTGTCTTCAACTTCCAACTGTGTTCCCTTGTTGCTGTGTCCCATCTCTGAAACATCCTGTCTTTGTCCACCTTGTCAATTCCTCTCGGTATTTTGTATGTCGTTATCATGTCCCCCTATCTCTCCTGTCTCCAGTGTCGTCAGGTTGATTTCCCTTAACCTCTCCTCGTAGGACATACCCCTTAGCTCTGGGACTAGTCTTGTTGCAAACCTTTGCACTTTCTCTAGTTTCTTTACCTGCTTGGCTAGGTGTGGGTTCCAAACTGGTGCTGCATACTCCAATATGGGCCTAACGTACACGGTGTACAGAGTCCTGAACGATTCCTTATTAAGATGTTGGAATGCTGTTCTGAGGTTTGCTAGGCGCCCATATGCTGCAGCCGTTACTTGGTTGATGTGCGCTTCAGGAGATGTGCCTGGTGTTATACTCACCCCAAGATCTTTTTCCTTGAGTGAGGTTTGTACTCTCTGGCCCCCTAGACTGTACTCCATCTGCGGTCTTCTTTGCCCTTCCCCAATCTTCATGACTTTGCACTTGGTGGGGTTGAACTCCAGGAGCCAATTGCTGGACCAGGTCTGCAGCCTGTGTGTGTGTGTGTGTGTGTGTACTCACCTATTTGTACTCACCTATTTGTGGTTGCAGGGGTCGAGTCATAGCTCCTGGCCCCGCCTCTTCACTGATTGCTACTAGGTCCTCTCTCTCCCTGCTCCATGAGCCTTATCATACCTCGCCTTAAAACTATGTATGGTTCCCGCCTCCACTACGTCACTTTCTAGGCTATTCCACGGCCTGACTGCTCTATGACTGAAGAAATACTTCCTAACATCCCTTTGATTCATCTGAGTCTTCAACTTCCAATTGTGACCTCTTGTGTCTGTGTCCCTTCTCTGGAACATCCCGTCTTTGTCCACCTTGTCTATTCCGTGCAGTATTTTATATGTCGTTATCATGTCTCCCCTGACCCTCCTGTCCTCCAGTGTCGTCAGGCCGATTTCCCTCAACCTTTCTTCGTAGGACAATCCCCGTAGCTCTGGGACTAGTCTTGTTGCAAACCTTTGCACTTTCTCTAATTTCTTGACGTGCTTGACTAGGTGCGGATTCCAAACTGGTGCTGCATACTCCAGTATGGGCCTGACGTAAATGGTATACAGAGTCTTGAACGAATCCTTACTGAGGTATCGGAACGCTATCCATAGGTTTGCCAGGCGCCCGTATGCTGCAGCAGTTATTTGATTGATGTGTGCCTCAGGAGATATGCTCGGTGTTATGCTCACCCCCAGATCTTTTTTCTTGAGTGAGGTTTGCAGTCTTTGGCCATCTAAACTATATTGTGTCTGCGGTCTTCTTTGCCCTTCCCCCAATCTTCATGACTGCATTTGGCAGGGTTAAACTCAAGGAGCCAGTTGCTAGACCAGGCTTGTAGCCTGTCCAGGTCTCTTTGTAGTCTTGCCTGATCCTCATCCGATTTGATTCTTCTCATTAACTTCACATCATCCGCAAACAAGGACACTTCTGAGTCTATCCCTTCCGTTATGTCGTTCACATATACCAAGAACAGCACAGGTCCTAGGACTGACCCCTGTGGAACCCCGCTTGTCACAGGCGCCCACTCTGACACCTCGTCACATACCATGACTCGTTGTTGCCTCCCTGTCAGGTATTCTCTGATCCATTGCAGTGCCTTTCCTGTTATGTGTGTCTGATCCTCTAGCTTTTGCAGTAACCTCTTGTGAGAAACTGTGTCGAAGGCCTTCTTGCAGTCCAAAAAAATGTAGTCGATCCACCCCTCTCTTCTAGTCTTACTTCTGTCACCTTGTCATAAAACTCCAGTAGGTTTGTGACACAGAATTTTCCTTCCTGAAACCGTGCTGGTTGTCAATTATACACTTGTTTCTTTCCAGGTGCTCCACCACTCTCCTCCTGATGATCTGCTCCATGACCTTGCATACTATACACGTTAGTGATACAGGTCTGTAGTTTAGTGGCTCATGTCTGTCTCCCTTTTTAAAAATTGGGACTACATTTGCCATCTTCCATACCTCAGGGAGTTGCCCAGTTTCAAATGTGTTGAAGATCTTTGTTAATGGCACACACAATATCTCTGCTCCCTCTTTAAGGACCCACGGAGAGATGTTGTCTGGTCCCAACGCCTTTGAGGTGTCAAGTTCGCATAGCAGCTTCTTCACCTCCTCCTTGGTTATATGTACCTCATCCAGCACTTGCTGGTGTACCCCCTGTTCTGATTTCCTGGAATCCTACTGGTTTCCACTGTAAATACTTCTTTAAATCTCGTGTTGAGCTCCTGACATACCTCTCGGTCGTTTCTTGTGAATTCCCCATCCCCCTTCCTCAGTCTGATTACCTGGTCCTTGGCTGTTGTTTTCCTCCTGATGTGGCTGTCATTTTCATATTGTCGCTGAGCCTCCCTTCTTATCTGTGCATATTCGTTTCTGGCTCTTCGGCTAATCTCTTTATTTTCCTGAGTTCTCTGTCTTCTGTACTTTTTCCATTCTCTAGTACACCTAGATTTTGCCTCCCTACACCTTTGGATGAACCAAGGACTCGTTCTGTTCTTCCCATTATATCTGTTTCCCTTGGGAACAAACCTCTTCCCAGCCTCCTTGCATTCTGTTGCCACATAGTCCATCATTTCTTGTACTGGTTTTCCTGTCAGTTCCCTCTCCCACTGAATGTCTTGAAGAAAGTTCCTCATGCCTGAGTAGTTCCTCCTTTCGTAGTTTGGTTTTTCCCACCCTATTCCTGCTACTCTCTCCACTTGGAGCTCAACTATTTAGTCGAAGCACAGAACCACATTATCACTAGCTCCCAGGGGACTTTCATACATGATATCCTCGATGTCCGAACTACTCAAGGTGAATACAAGGTCCAGTCTTGCTGGTTCATCCTCTCCTCTCTCTCTGGTAGTGTCTCTAACATGTTGATGCATGAGGTTTTCCAGTACCACATCCATCATCTTGGCTCTCCATGTTTCGGGACCCCCATGGGGCTCCAGGTTTTCCCAGTCAATCTCCTTGTGATTGAAATCACCCATAACTAGTAACTTTGCTCCCCCCATGTGTGCTCTCCTGGCAACCTCGGCTAGTGTGTCGACCATTGCTCTGTTGCTCTCATCGTATTCTTCTCTTGGCCTCCTGCAGTTCCATGGTGGGTTGTACATTACTGCAATTATCACCTTATGTCCCTCAGGCTGAATTGTTCCTACTAAGTAGCCCCTTTCGCCCGTGCCATCCATTCCTTCCATTTTCTCAAAACCCCACTGTTTTTTAATGAGCAGTGCAACTCCTCCTCCCCCTCTCCTCCCTCTATCTTTCCTGAGTATTTGATATCCGGATGGAAAGATTGAATCTGTTATTATTCT
>NC_069443.1:34135614-34190614 GCF_026875155.1 Cherax quadricarinatus | reverse complement strand
TATGACAGAATATGAAATAAATGTAAGATACAAGCAGTGCCAACCCCACTGTTCCATCTGGATCTGCAACCTCCAAATTATGTATTACACACAATACATCCACACTTCATTACATACAATATATATACACTATTACGTCTACGCTATATTCCACACAATATATCTACCCTATATTACATAATAAACCTACACTATTACACACAAAGCATTTTTTTGGCATGGTACTCTACGTCAATTTCTCAATGTGTTCGGTTTGTAATAACTATTTTTTAGGGATTGTGAGAAATGCCTCCTTGTACAGTATATATTCAATATACTTTGTAATATAATAACCTGCTAGATGTTTAACAACCTGTCAGAACCATGTATCAAATTATAACCTACAGCAGCTTGGCTCTTGCTTATTTGGGAGAGCTCATGACCTATTTTAAACTTAATGAATCGTGATTCAAACGTTTAGGAAATATGGCTAGGAAGAACAGGAGGAGAGGAGTAAAGGAAAAAGGATATGTGAAGTGTGAGACAAGTTTAGATGCTTATATGATAAATACCGTCAAGTTTATGAATTATCTTAACTGACGAAACGAGGGCGAAATCAGTCGAATACTGAGATTAATCACACTCCTAGAGACACCAGCCTTTGTGGAAGATGAAGCAGACGAAGTGGAGAGGTAGGCTGATGCAATCAGGACATCAGCATTAGTGCTGCACATGTCTTACTCATCAATTTAGATGATAGCTTGCGGCCACTGGAAGCAGCTGCGGTGAGGCAGGCTGAGTGCTTAGCCTGTCTCTCATAAGGATAGTAGTGAACACCGAGTACTGCGTTGTTTTGGATTTCCTCAGTTTCTGTTCATCCCTCCAACATCTCCCTTCTTGGTATTACAAAATTTTAGTTTAAGAGATATCTATTAAATCCCCCTTCTTTACATCGTAGTCACCCTATCAGGGGTCGGCGAACTTTTTTGGGTATTACCTCAAAACAAATTTGTGTACAGCGAAATTACCCACTAGACTTTAAAGTCCACAGAATCCCGAAAAACACAAGGAGCATTCAAATTCATAATAGTTTATTGAATCCATCTGTATGGAGAATAGTCATACAAACTGAAAAGTATTATACGCGATAAAGCAACTTTAAAAATAAAACACAAAATTAACAAAATAATAAAATGAAAAATACGTAAACTGCATGAAATAAATAGTAACAGACAAATTTAATAAAAATCTTGTAAAGTAAAAGGACACAAGTGCAACTAATGTGACATTTTATTTTGGCAACGTTTCGCTCTCCAGGAGCTTTGTCAAGCTCCTGGAGAGCGAAACGTTGCCAAAATAAAATGTCACATTAGTTGCACTTGTGTCCTTTTACTTTACATATTGTCGGTAATTCTACCAACATTATTACAATAAAAATCTTATTAAGGAATTAAATAATTTCAGTGAAAACATTTTCACTTCAGGTTTTGGAGAAATGATGTTACATCTCTGATACATCAAAATTAGGGCTTTTTGATGTCAGAGCAATTTGGAAATTGTCTTCGGCGCTCAACCGATTTCTGGGCTTTGTTTTCAAGTAAATGAGAATGGAAAATCCTTGTTCGCAAAGGTAGGTAATTGCAAATGACATCAGTATTTTTACTATTTCCTCGTGTACAATTTTGAAAGCCTTTGCAGCTCTTGACATCCAAAAAAAATGGACAGGACTGCATTGTTCTGAAATTCAATGCGTGCTTCACTGTTGGAGCTAAGTTCAAGAAGTGCCTCTGCCAATCCTTCAGGCTCTTCTGGCACATCAGCAATTTCACACTTGAGACTCTCTGATCGCGGGTTCTAACCCTGCCCGTGGTATGGTTTGTTTGCAATCGTGTCATTACGATTTCGTGAGTCACAACCCACTTCGCAGTATGTGAATCAAGATCTGAAAAGTAATCAGAGGACTGCTTTCTGAGTTTGGTAAGATGCCCTATGAATGCAAGCAGAGACAATTACTGATAACAAGATAGGACACTAGGCCAAAAGTTAGGTGATGGTGTGTCAACAATGGGACGTGCGGTTGTCGTGCCGGCACCGGAGTCACTTCCGACACTCGCGGTGTTGCCAGCCGCTGCAGTCTTTACCCATTTTACATCATTGCCGATTTAAGAAATGATCCCTACAAATTAGATTTTTAATTTTATTAAGAAACTACGAATTATTGTTATTTTGTAATTTGCCTCGTTTATTAAATAATTTTTTGTGCAATTTTATATACATGTTTACGGAGCCTTCATTACCCCCAAGCTTTTCATTTTTACCCCGTTTGGGGCAATTTACCCCAGTTCCCCGACCCCTGCCCTATATTTACAGATTTATTTGTATTATACCATGCATTATATGGCATGCTAAGAGCATGTTACATTTTATTTGGCGCATGTCACGCATCCATACAGGCATGCTTCCGACCAGCGAACCCAGGTGCTAAGGGTTTAACAATCAGGAGCCCCGTCGTTATACCAGTACCTTGGTTCAACCTGCCAATCATAAGGAAGTGAAGTGATGTGGTACACTCGTGAAACAACTTTGGCAGATTTAACTTTCCTGCTGGTCGCCACGATTCACCGTGTCTTCAGTTTGTATTTGCCTCATTGATCATCATGTCTTATGTTTGTATTTGCCTCATTGCACATAGCTGTAAATACTGTACATATGCTATATATTTTGTAAATACTAGCTTATTTTTTGTGAAGGAAATACAGTAATTTATTCTCTGCTGTCTTTTTGCTCATTCCTAAGTGGTTATCGCATTATGTACACCTATGCACGTAATACACAAGTTCATTACATAATCTGATCCATGTGATTAGATATATATCTGAATTATAAATAGAGTGAATCACAGAAGAGTCGAGCTTGAACCCATGACTAGCCCATGGCCGGGCTCTGGGAGTAGAAAAACTCTGGTTACTCGTCAAAGGTAGGGAAATCCTTAAACCCTCAAGTCAGTGCACTAACCAGTTCCCCGTGATTACACTAGCCAAAAAAGGTATCCGTTCACGTTTAAAAACATGAGTTTTCAACTAATTTGGGTGACGCTGAATTTAAACCTGAATTCAAATCCAACACGTACACTTTGTTAAACAGGACCCCACGGTGAACGATTTCACCAAGACCGCCACCATGGAGAAGAGTTATCAAGGAAACCCGAGTTTGATGGTCGACTACTGCTAGACACTGGTGCGGGAAGGCCATACCAAACACACGGTAAAAGCGTGTAAAATAAATATGTTTGTAAGGCTGTATGGAAATTACTGTTGTGTTATGCCTATAAATTACGTTAAGAAGAATTAGTTTTCGTCACTGTATGCACCACACAATTATATATATATATATAAATTATTGCAACCACGAACGAGTGGCATCGATCAATAACAACACTGCACTAGCCAAGGATTTGAACCCATGTTGTACTGGCCCGCCATTGTGAGCGAGAACCACATGACGCCTTAACCCACAGGAGTACTCAACCTTACAAGAACCAAGCACCCAGCCAAGCTAGGTGTGTTACTCTTAGTCCGAGGACATAAGGAGGTGTGGGAGATTTCAAGCTAACTTAATTCTCATCCCTGTTTGGTGTACTAGCCTACGAGCAGCATATATATATATTATTGTAACCACGAACGAGTGGTATTGATCAATAGGGATGACAATGAAATTAGCTTGAAAGCTCCCACATCTCCGTATGTCCTCGGACCAAGAGTCACACACCTAGCTTGGCTGGGTGCTTGGTTCTTGTAGGATTGGGTGGCCCTGTGGGTTAAGGCGTCATATGGTTCTTGTTCACAATGGCGGGCCTGTACAACATGGGCTCGAATCCTTAGCTAGCGCATTGTTGTTAATTATATATATATATATTATATATATATATATATTTATATATATATATATATATATATATATATATATATATATATATGTCGTGCCGAATATGTAAAACTGGTCAATTAGCAAGAACTCATTTAAAATTAAGTCCTTTCTAAAAATTTCTCTTATACGTTTAAAGATATATATTTTTCTTTAATGTTGATGTAAAAATTTATAATTTTGCACCAAAAGGAACTTAGAAAACTTACCTAACCTTATTATAACAAGCGCAATTTATTTTAGCCTAACCCAACTAAATATATTTTAGATTTGTTTACAATAATTTAATACTAAACAAACACAGTGAAATATATTTTTTTTCGTTAGGTTCAGAATGATTTTGGCGAAATTATTGCATGCACAAATTTTCACTTGTCCTATATGGCAAGATGAGCGTTGCTATTTAAGCCAAGATCGCAAGTTCTGCCTATTCGGCACGACATTATATATATATATATATATATATATATAATATATATATATATATATATATATATATATATATATATATGTTATCTATGACTGTTAGGAAACGTTTATTTTGTTCTTCAACCTTAAATAACCAAAATATTGATCATATAATAAAAAAAAAAACTTAGGTGATATTTATTAAACAAGCTCGAGTTCATGATCTGCACATTAAAGTTAACTTTAAACAATTTGGTTTCTTCACTGGAAAAAGTTAAATTTTGTTAGCTCGTGTTACTGAACGTTAAATATTAAGTTCGCCAGACCGGGAAGTCTTGAGGGGTCGCTGCTAAGTTGCAGTTTGGCATTCATCACTCGTAATGGGAGAACAAGCTGCGTCGTTGTACAAAACTAGTTTGGTATGTACGTGTTACCTTGTCACATCTACCCTGCCACGGTCACGTCCCCTCCCTGCTAGGTAATCTAGGTAACCTAAAATAAATGATCCGAAAATAAATGAGAGATGGTGTAATATGCCCCCAATGAAAAGAAGGGGTGTGCTAAGTAAACTAAGACATAACACCTTAAGAGTAAGAGGACCAAGACTTTTCAACGCCCTCCCGTCATATACAAGGGGGAGCCAACAGACCCCTGATTTCAAGAGATACTTGACAAGTTCTTTAAGTCAGATCGTGATCAGCCGGGCTATGGTGCACACGGGCTTCATGCGGTTATCACTAACAGCCCAGTTGATCAGGCCAGCCACCGGGAGGCATTTTATGGGATTGGGTCGCAGAGGCGTCGATCCTCGGATTACTATCAGGCAGGCTCCAGGTAGGTTTCCAGTAGGCTTTACAAGTACGCTCCTGGCAGGCGCCTACATAATTTACACTATGATAATTGTACATATGTGTACCTGTATCTCAAACTTACTAACGCATCCATCATACGTTTCGCCCTTCACTGACTTTATCGATTCTGGTGAGAACTAATTAAGTCCCTGGTGGACGAAACTCTCAATATAATTTCAAACCGCAGATTGTATCTTGTCAACATTGTTGTCGGTATATAATGCAACTGATATACATGTAAATGTGTTAGAAAAAAACATCGCCGTTTAGTTGAATTCTCTTATACACAACTTTCTTTTTGGAACCTTTACCCGGGTTTCGTCTCTGTAGATGCCTTCCTCCCCCACTACATTGTAAAATGCTCCAAACTTCAGAACACGTGATTAACCTGAACCCTCATTTTTTCTTCTTCTTCTTCTTCTTCTTTTTCTTTTTCCCTCTTCCCCTTTCCTCTCTCCTTTTCTCCTCTGGGTTGTCTTTCTCTCTCCTGTCTCGTGTTTCTGTTCCTTCTTCATTTTATTTCACCACTTCCCCTTTCACGCACCTCGGTGCGCTTGCTCTCCCTCTGTGGGTTTCTAGCTCTCTTGCAGTGCTCCCTTCCCTTTTTGTATTTGACTGGCTCGTCTTCCTTATTTCCCTTCTACCGATACCACTACTACTAAACCCCTTCTTCTACTACAACTACTGATGAAATTAAGACACATGTGCGGCGTCTGGTTGTCTTTGTTGTGGACGTTTCGCCATCCAGTGGCTGGCTGGATGGCGAAACGTCTACGGTGGGGATGCCCGGGTGTTGTGCATGTGTCATTTCATCCTGTCGGTATTATATACAATTCTTGTACTACTACTACTACTACTACCTCCACCTCTTCCTGCCTATATATAGCCGTCCTGCTCCACCTCTGTTAGTGTGACTTTGTCAATGGTCCAAGTCGGACCGAAACGTCGTCGTAAGCTTCTCTCTTTTATGTGCGGGTTATTTGTGTATCAATAAGCAATCTACCTGTTGCTGCTCTTGTAACATTGCATAGCCCCTGAAGACGCACAGAGAAGTGTGAAAGATCTTCAGCTAAAAATGTTCATTCTCCAGTGGCTTGTCTTGCATATTCTTAGAAAATAAAATAAAAGCACTTCAAGGAAAACTCAGTATTCTCTCCGGAAACACACACACGCACACACAGTGTGAGAGTGTGAGTGTGAGTGTGTGAGTGTTTGTGTGTGAGTGTTTGTGTGTGTGTGTGTGTGTGTGTGTGTGTGTGTGTGTGTGTGTGTGTGTGTGTGTGTGTGTGTGTGTGTGTGTGTGTGTGTGTGTGTGTATGCTAGTCACGGCATTAAGCCGGGTGAGAGCCCAGGCATAATGCCGTGACGAAAATCCAAGGCCTACCATACAAGGGGGGCCTTTTTTCGTCAGTGCATTATGCAGGTAGCAGCCGTTAGCATGATGTCACGGCCTGCCGCCACACTCCACAGTGACTCCTCAGTGTTCACGTGGCTGCCATGGTGAAAGGAAGTGTTGCACTTTTCTATCTCATCCGCCCCATCTTTTGTCCGGTCCAATGTTCCTTTAGGTTTTGGGGCTATACATGTTTGATTATGGGAAAAAAAAGTCTTTAACACCTGAAAATATAGCTCAAATCATAAGGCTTCACAAAGCTGGGCACCAGATGAAAGAAATAGTGGAGAATGTTGGTGTGAGTGTTCAGTGAGTGAGCAGTGTTTCAAGGCTGGTGGTGCTGTAGAGTTACCGTCTGCCAAACCTCGGCCTGGTCCCTCGAAGAAATCCGTTCGTACCCTGTGTTAAAAAAGCAGTTAAAGAGTGTACCTAAGAAAACTGTTAGACAATTGAAAGAAAGGAACCCACATCTTCGTTCAGAGGTGTCTGTAAGAACTTAAAGGATGTGTGTCAGAATGGGGCTACAGTAGTCACCGCCAGGTTAAGAAATTGATCCTCTCCAAGCCACAGAAAAAACGTAGGCTGGATTATGTAACGAAATATCTTCACAGTGGTCTGAAGTACTTTGGAGTGATGAAACAACCTTCACCTTTACCTGTAACCGTGGGGGACATGTGTACCGGCTCAGAGGTAGTGACCTGCTAGACCCCACGCTACACCTGTGGCACCACCAAACACCCAGACTCGCTCATGGTTTGGGGTGTTTCAGTGCTGGTAAACTCATTGTGCTTCCCAAAAACCAGTATATGAACCAGTATAATTACCTGGAGTTATTTTTTTATTATTAACACACTGGCCGATTCCCACCAAGGCAGGGTGGCCCGAAAAAGAAAAACTTTCACCATCATTCACTCCATCACTGTCTTTCCAGAAGGATGTTTTGCACTACAGTTTTTAAACTGCAACATTAACACCCCTCCTTCAGAGAGCAGGCACTGTACTTCCCATCTCCAGGACTCAAGTCCAGCCTGCCGGTTTCCCTGAATCCCTTCATAAATGTTACTTTGCTCACACTCCAACAGCACGTCAAGTATTAAAAACCATTTGTCTCCATTCACTCCTATCAAACACGCTCACGCATGCCCGCTGGAAGTCCAAGCCCCTCGCGCACAAAAACCTCCTTTACCCCCTCCCTCCAACCTTTCCTAGGCCGACCCCTACCCCGCCTTCCTTCGGCTACAAACTGATACACTCTTGAAGTCATTCCGTTTTGCTCCATTCTCTCTACATGTCCGAACCACCTCAACAACCCTTCCTCAGCCCTCTGGACAACAGTTTTGGCAATCCCGCACCTCCTCCTAACTTCCAAACTACGAATTCTCTGCATTATATTCACACCACACATTATCCTCAGACATGACATCTCCACTGCCTCCAGCCTTCTCCTCGCTGCAACATTCATCACCCATGCTTCACACCCATATAAGAGCGTTGGTAAAACTATACTCTCATACATTCCCCTCTTTGCCTCCAAGGACAAAGTTCTTTGTCTCCACAGACTCCTAAATGTACCGCTCACCCTTTCCCCCTCATCAATTCTATGATTCACCTCATCTTACGTAGATCCATCCGCTAACACGTCCACTCCCAAATATCTGAATACATTCACCTCCTCCATACTCTCTCCCTCCAATCTGATATCCAATCTTTCATCACCTAATCTTTTTATCCTCATAACCTTACTCTTTCCTGTATTCACTTTTAATTTTCTTCTTTTACATACCCTACCAAATTCATCCACCAACCTCTGCAACTTCTCTTCAAAATCTCCCAAGAGCACAGTGTCATCAACAAAGAGCAACTGTGACAACTCCCACCTTATGTGTGATTCTTTATCTTTTAACTTCACGCCTCTTGCCAAGACCCTCGCATTTACTTCCCTTACAACCCCATCTATAAATATATTCAACAACCACGGTGACATCACACATCCTTGTCTAAGGCCTACTTTTACTGGGAAATAATTTCCCTCTTTCCTACATACTCGAACTTGAGCCTTACTATCCTCGTAAAAATTCTTCACTGCTTTCAGTAACCTACCTCCTATACCATACACCTGCCACATTGCCCCCCTATCCACCCTGTCATACGCCTTTTCCATATCTGAGGCGTTTGACAAGTGTGGGGCTACGTTTTTTTATGCAGGACGGTGCACCGTGTCATTCCGCCATATCTGCAGTTCAGTGGCTTAAGTACTGTGAAGTGAGATTCTTTAATGACTGGCCAGGAAGTTCCCCAGACCTAAACCCTATTGACAACTTTTGGGCAATAGTGAAACTAAGTTTACTGGGGAAGGATATCAGTTCCATCCCGCGGCTGGAGGCTGCTCTACATGGAAAATACCTCCCCAAACCCTCAAGAATTTCTGTGTGAGTCTTCCTACACGGCTGAGGGAAGTGACTAAGCGCAAAGGACGCAGCACTGAGTATTAAAACCTCAGTAAGTGTGCAAATATATATATTATAATCTTTCATCGTATGTGTTAGTGATTTGGTACGTGTGTGGGGAGAGGGACGGCATAATGCCGTGACTAGCACTGTACACGTCATGCCGAATAGGTAAAACTGGTCAATTAGCAAGAACTCATTAAAAGTTAAGTCCTTTCAAAAATTTTCTCTTATACGTTTACATATTTTTTTTCATTTATGTTAATGCAAAAATAAATAATGTTGCACCAAAAGAACCTTAGAAAACTTACCTAAAATTATAACAAGCGCAATTTAATTTAGCCTTATCCAACTAAATATATTTTAGATAAGTTTACAACAATTTAATAATAAACAAACACATCGAAATATATTTTTTTCGTTAGATTCAGAATGATTTTTGCGAAATTACTGCATACACAAATTTTCGCTGCCTGCTTTATTAGGCAAGAAGAGCGTTGCTATTTAAGTCAAAATCGCAACTTCAAACTATTAGGCACGACACACACACACATTATATATATATATATATATATATATATATATTATATATATATATATATATATATATATATATATATATATATATATATATTATATATATTATATATATATATATATTATATATATATTATATATATATATATATATATATATATATATATATTATATATATATATATATATATATATATTATATATATATTATATATATATTATATATATATATATATATATATATATATATATATATATTATATATATATTATATATATATATATATATATATATTATATATATATATATATATAAAAGATCACAGTAAACAGGTGATATCACAATATGAAGAACGACCACTGTGAAAAAATAGTGATATTCCAAGCGCTTTCGTGATTTCTCACACCAGAACTTAAGGTCTTAAATGAGAGACCCTCGGATACAGAAGCGGTTCACATGAGCCCTCTACATTGTGAAGACGTATACGAATGAATTACTATTAATTTCCTCGGCTATTAATAAGAACATAAAAACATAATTTCAAAGCTAACTTCTCCAGCTGCTGTAAACAAACTTAATATAGAAGAAACATGAAGCTTTTTCGGTATGAAGTTAATTTTTTACTTTTTAAGCACTCCAATGGGTTTTGTGAAGAGAAAATGTGCAACATTGAGGGAAAGGTTGCAATTCTTATATTTTTTTAACACCAAGAGCCATTTCCACCATGGTAAAGTAAACCTATACGAGTAAACACATTCCACGATCACTTGTCTAATAGCTGCCTTGACAGAAATGTGTGGACATCACTATAAAAATAACTCTCCATAAATATTTATATGCAAATCAATCAACTAGTTGTGGAGAATCAGCTTAAGACCTTTTGCACTATTGCCAGTGCTTCAAGAGTTTTGCAACTGAGAAAGCTGTGAAAAAATAATAATGTAAGTAGGCTAGTGCAGTGTAGCTACCACCATCACGAGCACCAGAGAGGACTCTAGAACAATGTAGGTGCCACTTCTCGAGAGCATATTGTCAGTAGCGTAAGAAAAGTGGAAAAATAATGAAGCTCAAAAGCCATACCACACTGAAAACCAAAGCAAAGTTGTACCTTGGAGTTCCCAACTCCTACTATTGCAGGTACATCTTACCAATGCAGCCATATTCTACCAATGCAGGCATATGCTACCCTTGAAGGAACATCTTACCCTTGTAAAAAATCCTACACTTGCAGGAACATCCTACCCTTGCAGGTACATCCTAACTTTGCATGTACACCCTACCCTTGTAGATGCATCATACCTTTGTAGGTGTATCATATCCTTGTAGGTACATCCTACCCTTGTAGGTACATCCTATCGTTGTACGTACAACCTATCGTTGTATGTACATCCTAACTTTGTAGGTATATCATATCCTTGTAGGTACATGCTAATGTGCCTCCCATGAGACGGTAAGTATCTGCATGTGTACTGGTATTCTTGCATTAAGATCCATGCACTCGGATATCTAAACATGGAAAAAACGATATGAAGACTTCATCACTTACCCTTGTCACTAATTATCTAATTTAAGTCTTAGAATAATCATTTGAAATTACAATGCAAGTCTAATGCAATATCCAATACAGAGAAATAAGACAAAATCAGTAACATCGTATAAAATTGGAGTCTAAGTGCACAATAATTAAGTGAAATAGCTAAAGTGTGACCTCTTCAATTTACAGTTCGTGGTAATCATAAATTCATATGCGAGGTGACAAATCATTGTGGAGAATAGTATAGTCTACATACCAAAGTAGAGAAAACCATTTGAGTATGGTAATATTAGGATAAACTATTAATCAAGAGGGACCACTCTAGCAAACCTAACTCGAGCATCAATGTATATAATCACTGAACTATATTTCACATCCAGTATGGATGTCTTCTGTGAAGGTGCAGGTCTAATGCATGGCCCTCTAAAGTTACTCTAGAAAACCCATAGAGGCACTAAAGCTGACTATACAAGCCTCATGTCTATATAATCATTGAACTATGTTGTATATCCAGTTATGCACGTCGTCCTCTTTAGGAAGCTTTGGAAAACAGCTAGGAAGATTCAGGGCTACTGCATGGCCCTCTAAAGATACTTTAGAGGATGCGACAAGATTGCGGAATGCCATTTCATGAACATTTTGGCAGTTTTGTAAAGCAGCATGGTTTCAGACCCTGAACAATGGATAGTATTAAATAGGGATCCAGCCTGTATAGTCCCTGTCATATACTGTATAATGAGTGGTTATGTTTTATTTTTGTGATTCTATGATATTCTCAGTCATAGATTTACTTCGGAAAATGACCTGAGTCCCAGGCCATTCTACAGAATTGTTGCAAGTGTTAATGTAATTGAATATAGTTTTCGATTCCTGCACTGTCTGTATGAAATACCAGAGTTGTGACAGCCTAGCTTCTAACAGTTTTCCTGTTATTTTTCCAGGTTTCTTATACTTACTGACAACTAACCTGTGCCCAGGAAAGGGCACCTGTCCTGTACACGAGTCCTGTTTGGTGCTTGGGACAGTGGTAGTCGCACTGCGCTACCCTACTTTTGAGATTTTTCGTTTCTTTTTACATTTTCTCAAATGCAAAGCTCTTGGCAACTGTGTAAAAACAATTCAGTTGATATTCTACCCCCACCCAGTGTCTGGTTTTGCATTAACTGACACGTTGTTTGCAACTGTTTTATAACTTGACTCACGAAATCGTAATGACACGATTACAAACAAACCATACCACAAGCGGGGATAGAACCAGTGATCAGAGTCATAACACTCCAGGCCGACGCGCTAGCCACTGGTCATAAAACTCCAGACCGATGCGCTAGCGCGTCGGTCTGGAGTTTTATGATTCTCTGATAGCGGGTTTCTATCCCCACCCTTGCTATGGTTTAATTTTTTTATAAAATTTAATATGTATAATTATTTATTTTACTTATAAGTACAAATTAAAATCTAAAAGTTCTGATTATTTTTACTCACTACCATTGTTTCGAAGTATAGTGCCACCACTATAACAAATTACACTTTTTGCTACAAGAGTATCAAACTAAAATAAGTTAGTACTGTAGCAGCAAACAATACAAGACCTGCAAAAATTGTTTACAAAAATTTTAAGTGACAAAACTCTCTGCGTTCTTCCTTGATAGAGAACCCACCCCACACACACCATATACTCATAAAAGCAAGCCATGCATGTTTACGTGGCCTCTCCGGAGAAAGTACGTCTGACGAGCCAATTATACAGTGGAGACGACTCAATCGCTCTTTTAATGACAGCAATATGGTCAAGCAGCGTCTGCATAATGTACATTTCAAGCATCAATGGCGGAGAGTCATCAGTATTCATCTCTGTTATTATCGTCATCACTCCCGCTCACATTCTCATCATCACTATAGTACTATCACCAGTCAATGTCATCATCACACGCAATAGTAACTACAGTCACCTCTCACCATAAATACCTACTACACACTGTGCCCAGTTTTTCTCTTATCAAGTCGTCACCAACATGCCATTTTTTCTGGTGTGGTATGGAGTATTTCCACCCCCTTCCCCCCGTTTTCACGTATGCAGCGGCCGCAGGGAATACAGTGGGAAGAAAGCCTTCTGTTTTTCTTTAACTTACACGCCAAGATAATACACTAGATTCTTTGAAGAATTGAGACACTTATGCAACACGTGGGAATCTTGTCGGTTTTCAAAACCATTCGTCACACTAGAGTCTTTAATCTAGCTAGAGGTCGATAGTTAACAAATAGCCTCGGTGTGGACTTCCAAGTCCTCTTCTAGCTGTTTTTTGATTGTACTCCCATCTGCCGCCTTTCCCAAGTACTCCCATGTACTAACATTTGTCATCAGCTTAGTTAACTGCTTGGTTCACAAAACATAGCCGCCAGAAACAATAATGAAAGAAGCATCTCAATGTTGCGCCTTCTTTTACATAAAATTCTTCATAATTAAAATAAATGTCACCTTAGCAGCAACACGGATGCTAATAATCTTACCAAGTACAGCGGAAAGGGTGGAGAGACGGGGAGAAATTATCTTCAAAACCAAAGTGGGTTACAGTACAATAAGTATACTAAATGCTAAGTAAGCACACAGGATCTAATACTATGTGCCATTCTTAAATATAAGGTAATTATACACAGGACCCTGACTTCCAGAAGTAATAGTTTTCCTGTACCCTACTGTTATCAGAGTAAGACACATGTGCAACATCTGGGTATCTTTATTGTAGACGTTTCGCCATCCAGTGGCTTTATCAATACAAATTCTAGGACATAACTTGAAGACAGTAGAACTATGTACAGAAAATGAGGTAATCAGTCCCTCAACCTAGGAGTAGGTGCGAACAGCACCATAGTCGTGGAGATTCTGAATCTGATTCAGAATCTCCACGACTATGGTGCTGTTCGCACCTACTCCTAGGTTGAGGGACTGATTACCTCATTTTCTGTACATAGTTCTACTGTCTTCAAGTTATGTCCTAGAATTTGTATTGATAAAGCCACTGGATGGCGAAACGTCTACAATAAAGATACCCAGATGTTGCACATGTGTCTTACTCTCATCTTGTCGGTATTATATACCATTTCGTACACTACTGTTATCAACTGAGCTGTGGTCGAGTTCCGAGTATTTGCAGCAGATGAGAGATGCTCACAGTATATACACTGTCAGAGTATGAACAATATACAAGGTACTATCAAAAAGTTCCCGGACTCGAAAATTCGCGCGATTCCTGGGCTAAATATGGCAGCGGCATAGATTACATTGCGTAGTACATTCCTTTGTGAAGCATCGTAAACAATTTCAGTACGGCTGACCATTCCGTTAAAGTTAGACAGGCATTTTTTGTCGTGTTCTCAGTGTGTTGCTATTTTTTTGTGTAACAGAATGTAATCTTTAAAAGAGATAGCAGCGTGTGTAAAATTCTGTTTCATGTTCTCTCAGCTACAATACTGCTGGACACTAACAGCTCCATTCAAGGGAGGTGAAATCCCAGATCTAGAAAATGCACAGAGAACCTTTACTGCACATGTAAATTCCGTCCAACACCTTATTTATTGGGAACGCTTGGAATCACTTGACACCTGGAAAATCCGAGGACCGGTCCCAAATCTGCACACAGAAATCACTCCCTACAATAGCAGAAGACTGGGCAGACGGTGCAATATACCCCCAATGAAAAGTAGGGAAGTCATTATTACACTAAGAGAACACACTAAGTGTTTGGGGCCCAAGACTGTAAAACAACATCCCACCAGGCATAAGGGGAATTCCCAATAGACCCCTGGCTGTCTTCAAGAGGGAGCTGGACAGATACCTAAAGTTAGCGCCCGATCAGCCTGTCTGTGGGTTCGTATGTTGGACCAAATGAGGCCAGCAGCAACAGCCTGGATGATCAGGTCCTGATCCACTGGGAGGCTTGGTCAAGGATTGGGCCACAGGGGCGTTGACCCCCCGAAGCACCCTCCAGGTAGATTCCAGGTAGTAAAGCTCTCAAAATGCTTCAAGCATTTGGCTATGAAGCAATGGGCCAGATACAGTGTTTGAATTTTCTGAATTCAAATTATGACGAACATCATTTGAGGATGATAAACGTTCTAGTCGTCCATCAACATCAAAAACAAACGCCAACATTGAGAAAATGAGGAAGGTTTTTCGCAAAGATCATCCAGGACATTACAAGTGCTATGCGAAAATCTTATTGGTCGTGCCAAACAATTTGACAGATAATCTGAACGTGAAGCGGGTGACTGTGAAATTTGTGCATAGCTTCCTGACTCAAGACCAGAAGAACCATTGTTTTTGGTCAAAAACAGGGAGGTCATCCCCTACCATCCCTACACCCCCTAGATCTAGCTTCGTGTGGCTTCTTTCTTTTCCCAAAAATAAAAATGGTGCTTAATAGGCGGCGTTTTAATATGTGGAGATTCAAGCAGAATCCCAGACCGCACTAGACGCCATTAGGAAAGAGTTCCAGAAATGTTTCGAGAAATGGCAGAGGCGCTTGGATCAGTGTACAGCTTCCCAAGGAGAATATTTCAAGGGAGGCAACTTCAACTAGGGGATTAGGTAAGCCTATACATTTTTTCCGCAAAGTCCAAGAAGGTTTTGATAGCACCTCGTATAACTACTTTCCTGGGATCAAATCAGATGCCTTAAGCATGAAGGACGTCAACCATGAGCTTAGGGCATATACTGGAAGTGGGAGGGCAGTGATCCCCTGAAAACAGCACCAGGTACAACCATAAGGACAAGCAACTCTATGATATATAGGTTAATACAAAAGTCACTATGAAAATTCTTTGAACAAGCTAATTACACTTATGAAACGCATGGGAGAATTAGCAATCCGTTCCCATCGTCTTTGAAAAAGCACCCCATCCTAAACACAACACCTATTACCCTAAACACAACACCCTATCACCCTAAACACAGCACCCCATCACCCTAAACACATCATCCAAAAAGCAAAACCCCTTCACCCAAAAAGCAACATCCTATCACTCAAAAAGCAACTCTCCCTCAAAATAAGACATGATATCTTCCAAAACAGCAACACCCCCATCAAAAAAATGCAATACTGCATCATCCAACTAACACAATCACCCCCAAAACACCCATCACTGAATGCGACAAAAAAAAAACTTAAACATTATTCACCTGACGTACCTTCAGGGAAATTATATATATAATTAAAATATCTTGTTAACGGCCAATAAACAATGGAACCAACGTAAAGCGTTATAATGGTACACCAAGTATCACACGACAAGCATTAAGACCTCGTTAGGAGTCGCTAAACTACACGAACATTACAATGAAACACGAAACTGACAAGCATGCACACGAGCAACCATGCGCGCACACTCTTACATATACACAAGATATGAGACAAGATCCCTGTAGATACATATACGCGAGTACGTGCGTGTACACGTACACACACACGAACGTGCCCCAGAGGCAAGAAATCAAAGAAACCTAAGGATAAAAATTAAGAGGCGGACCCAGAAACTATGACTCAACAAGGTAAATATAACCTGTGACCGATTATAAGGACTTTCCTTCCCTAACAGACCAGCCTTTGGCCAGGCTTCCTTGGATCGCAGGCCCCGACAGCCTGGCTGGTCTGGTAACTGGTTGAGGCAGTGATTTAGTTTCCTCTTTAAGACTTACACACTTGTTCCTACATTATTTCTGATATCTGCAGGTAGCAGGTTGAAGACTCTTGGACCACGGATATTAACACAGTCTTCTCTTATTGTTCTCATGGAGCCCTGCTTTTCGCTGGGTCTATTTACACTTCCTCCCATCTCTCTCACTACAGCAAATTAGATATTGTATAGAAGTAAGATCTGACCCTCCAATATTATTCAAGTAGAGATGATGCACCTGTTTTAGCATTTAAACTGTTCCCAGTCGTTTAAATGCTTTATAGCCTACGCCGGTATAAACGAGCTCTGTATATTTTCCAGCTTTGACATCTCCCTTGCGATGAACGGAGATCTGAGCATAGAACATATTCAAATATATGAAAGCAACAGTTGTTTGGAAAGTAATATCGCTAGTATTATTTCTCTTTATTTTAAAGTTCTGAAAAGGAAAAGATTAGACAGTGTTTGTAGAACGACTGATAAGGTCTTCAATTCTCTCTCGAGAGGGGCTGTGTAAGGCGCCATCTAATGACGCGGGGGGGGGGTCTCTTTTTTTTTTTCACTTTTTCTTTAGGGAAGGTGTCTTTGACACCTCAATCTACGTACGCATTACAGCGTTCTTTGTTAGAATTTTCTATTATGCTGAAGGCTGCGAGTAGACTTTTTTGCTTTTCTACAGTAGTGTTTAATGCCTTGGCAAGCAACTTATTTATTTAACCCTTTCTTTCTCCCAGGCCTCAGTTCATGGCTTGGTTTCCCATGGATAAGAGAGAGCTGGACACGAACGGGATTTAATCTACGGGTTACACACAACATTAAGTGATCTAGAACAATCTCATTACTTGGCTCCTTATCATCTCTGATGCGAGACATCTCTACCTCCCGGTCAATTATTTATCTTCACGGATCAACCTTCATTCAACCTATGGCCTGCCTGTGACTACATGTGATGTTCATCATTCAACCTTAAAGTACCTGGACCCGTCAACCTTGTGGAGAAACTCCCATTGTATGTCAGGACATCTCTAATCAATAATTTCTCAGTCAGTTCGAGGAATTAAATTCGTTATTTTTATGTATAGCTTTCCTTAGTCCATTTATTAAAGTGTGTTTTTCTTTCATATTTAGTTCAATGATGATCCTATTTTTTCTGTCTTCATTTGATTTTTCCAGACACCTTTTCCACAGGGAAAAATCAGCTCTTTTCCCCTGACAGTTCTCAATATCTACCCTTTCATTTTTATTGTCTTTGTTCCATTTATTTTATTCTCGAAGTGACATACCTGTTTCTTGTGTTCTACACGATGGTCTGTCTACGTTCTGTATTCCATGCTCGTTTTGGGTTCTTAATCTTTCTATATACATGATACTAAAATTTATCACTACTGAACATAATGTTATTTTTATTCGCTCATTGTAAGACACTGTTGATATCTGATATAAATTTTTTGCATCTACTACCGAGGCGACTTTGACTTTTTTTTCGCCAGCAAAGGATGGCGCGTGGGTAGGGCCATTTATATCTATGAGGATGAGTACTCTAAAGGTGCTAATACCATGTCTAGGGGTCAGCCTTTAATTTTGTGACTTTTTGTTTTGGTTACCACCACCACTGCATCGCCGAGCCTGGCCCATGGCCGGACTCCGAGAGTAGGGAGACACTCGAAACTCATCAAAGGTACATCTATTTCCCTCACTGACGAGATATCACTTACCTGTCATAGTGTCAAATGACTACTAAATCTGCGTAAACTATAACTACATGCAAGATCTGCTTGGTCTAAAATCATGTTGACTCGGGTTCCGTAGGACACTTTTCCAAACATACATATGTTACGTCAGTAACTGATCTTTAATCTTTTCATAGCTTTGCTACCTTTGTGAAAAAGAGGCAACGTCTACATATTCTCAGGCTTTTGTAATTTCACCTGTATCAGCTCATCCTCCAAAGAACACCGAGTGCTTGTGGTAATGGTACTCGCAATTCTTTACAAACAGCTAATTGCAGGAATTAGGCCCAAGTGCTGTGTATACGGGGATGTCTTTCTTTTTTCGACGTCTGGTCGATTTGTGCTAATGTTGAATACATAATTTGTAGGGTGGGCAGAGCTAATGAATTATCCAGGTCTTCAATTATCATGGTGTCTGCTAAAGTTCTATACACTGACTCACATTGTTTTCAGAATTCGCTTCTTTCTTTCTTGCCGTCTCCTTTAATTAGAGAACCAATACTGATAAGAGTTTTCAATTTGGATTTTAAATGTATATAAAAAATGGGATTTCTCCCATTTTCCTGAACTGTTTTTTGCTCCTTGTATGTTTCTTCTGTCTAGTACGGGTGATTTAGTTCGTCTATATCGTCATTTTCTGTGTTTTCTGTCTTGCTATTTTTTTAGTTCATTTTTTCTTCTAATGTAAGTTCTCTCGATACCTCGTTCTTTGCTTGATCGTCTTTTACGCTTTCTCAGCAAAACATATTTTAAACAGACGTTGTATGCTTCTGCATTCATTTTTTCCATACAATGTTTTGAGCTAAGAATGCTCAGGATGGTTTCCCATGGAATGTCTGAGAGCTCCCTGTTTACTTCATCCCAGTCAATTCTGTTAAAGTAAAATTAAACTGATTAATATTCTCACGTTAGCTCTCTCAGGTTATCCACACAGGAATTCATGCTCATTTGCACTTCAGTGAGGTCGTGACCTGGGTTTATTGTACTCCAGATTGTTTATCATTATGATCAAATCTAGAATAATTTACTTTTTAGTACGTTCTGTTATCTGTTGGTTCAATGGACACCAAACTTTTCGTAGTCTCAGGAGTTCCCTGTTAAGTGTATAGTGAGCTAGAGTATTTGCCGGTGCTATTTATTGGTACAATCTACTGTCAAACATCCGTTTTACATCTGGGATGTTGAAATCTCCCAAGGAGAATAATATTTATACAAATGATAGCTGCAATCTTTTGAAATATAACTGTACCATATTTTAACATGTACATAAAAGTCCTACACAATTTTCCTATTTCACAACCCATTTATCAGTTTATCAAGGAAAATTAAATTCATGAATAAGTGATCCTACAAACTGAAAATGGAGAACAATTTAGTAGCCTCATCTGGCTACTGGAGTGAATTTGCAGAACCCAAATATAAATTTCCTGGAAGCTAAAACGCAAGTTTGAAAGTTTGAACCACCTAAAAACTTCATATTAGCAGTACGATCTCGTAAAAAGCTCCTGTACATACTGCAGTTTTTTTTAGTAAATATAATCGAAAAACTGCGTCCAATATAGAAAAGCACGTGAAAAAGGTCTTCATAATAAGTGTTATTCAATTTAAAATGCACTTTCCCAGGTACATTCGCAAAAAAACATGCACTTTTTAAGAGAGTTTACTGTATATCCGTATATACCATCTGTATATACCATTTTGTATTTCAGCTCATTCAACGAAAATGCCCAATGCTGTCATGATGGAAGACTTACAAAGCCCTAAAATCACTTGGTTATTCTGCTCTTTAAGCATATTCCGTTGTGAACATTATCAAAGTTACACTATTAATACCAACTTGCTACTATCGAATTAATTCACTCATCTATTATATAACTCAATCCATGTTCGTAAATCGTTCCATGTCAACAGCCAGGAGCGAGACCAAATTTAGATGGATGGGGAAAAAATCCCCGCTTTTTAATCCAAAGAATGGAAGGGAGAGGGGGGACGCCTATGTTGGGTTGGACCGAAACGTTGTTGTAAGTTTCTTCGCTTTAGTGAAATGGTGGACTATTAAAAATTTTAGGTTCACTTCATCCCCTCTTGGCTGTTGCATTATAGCCAGTGATCTTCCGAATAATCCATAAACGATGAGGATCCCGCTAATTCGGATGGCATGTAGCCGAAGGAGGGACAGAAAGTGTATAACTGCTGAAGGACTGAAGCGTGTGTAACTTGAGCGCCGGACAGGATCTAGCAAGCAGGAAGCAATACACTTCAAACAGTTACCATCTACGACACTTGGGAACTTGGAACACTTCTCAGTGTTCTGACAGTTTTAGGAGACTCTTGGAATTACTCGAGAACTCTTGTTGTGAATTATCGCCGGGCATCTACATTCAATGTGGAAGCTGCAAGAGTGGAGTTGCTTAAAAGAACGGTTAATGTCCCTAAAGTTTTCTCTTGCACATGAAGAGGCACTGGAGTCGGGTAGGTTGTGGGGGTAGATCGAGGGGTGACGCGAGGGGAAAGACTCACGAAATCGTAATTACACGATTGCAGAGAAATCACAGAACGGGTAGGGATGGGTGGGGGGTTGATTTAAAGTCCCACCCGTTTTGTGGTTTTTCAGGAGAGGACAGTATGTGGGAGAGTGAGTGAGAGAGAGAGAGAGAGAGAGAGAGAGAGAGAGAGAGAGAGAGAGAGAGAGAGAGAGAGAGAGAGAGAGAGAGAGAGAGAGTGAGTGTACTCACCTATATGTACTCGCCTATATGTGGTTGCAGGGGTTGAGTCATAGCTCCTAGCCCAGCCTCTTCACTGGTCGATACTAATTCACTCTCCCCCTGCTCCATGATATTTGTCATACCTCTTCTTAAAGCTATTTATGGAACTTGCTTCCACTACTTCACTCTCCAGATTATTCCAGTTCCTGACAACTTTAAGACTAAAGAAATACTTCCTAACATCCCTATGACTCATCTGGGTTTTAAATTTTCCCCAATTGTGTCCCCTTGTTTCTGTATCCCATCTCTGAAACATTCGATCCTTGTCCACCTTGTCAATGCCTCTTAGTATTTTATACGTTGTTATGTCCCCTCTACCCCTCCTATCCTCTAGTGTCAACAGGTTGAGTTCCCTTAACCTCTCCTCATAAGAAAATACCCCTCAGTTCCGGGACTAATCGTGTTGCAAATTTTTTTGCAATTTCTCCAATTTCGTGACGTGTTTGACTAAGTGAGGGTTCCATACTGGCGCTGCATATTCCAGTATAGGCCTTACGTACACTTGTACAACGCCCGTGAATGACTCCTTACCCAGATGTCTAAACGCCAATCTCAGGTTTGCCAATCTCCCATATGCTGCAGCAGTTATTTGATTGATGTGTGCCTCAGGGGACATGTTAGTTATAATGCTTACCCCAAGATCTTTTTCTTTAACTGACGTTTGCAGCTGTTGGTTTCCTAACCTGTACTCCGTCTGCAGTCTTTTTGTGTCCTTCCCAATTTTTCATGACCTTACACTTACTGGGGTTAAACTCCAGGAGCCATTTGTCGGAACATACTTGTAGTTTGTTCAGATCCCCTTGTAATCTTAACTGATCCTCGCCCACTTGTATTCTCCTCATCAGTTTCACATTATCAGCGAACAGTGACACTTCTGAATCTACTCCTTCCACCATGTCATTCACGTATACAAAAAACAGCACCGGGCCTAGGACTGAACCTTGTGGAACCCCACTCGACACATTCGCCCACTCCGACACTTCAGCACGTACCAACACACGTTGTTTCCTTCCTGTCAGGTATTCCCTGATCTATTGCAGTACTTGCCCCGTTATTCCTGCCTGCTCCTCTAATTTTTGCACCAGTCTTTTGTGTGGTACTGTGTCAAAAGCCTTCTTGCAATCTAAAAAGATGCAATCTACCCATCCCTCTCTCTCCTGTCTTACTTCTGTTACCTTATCGTAGAACTCAAGTAAATGTGTGACACGACACAGGATTTCCCATTTCTGAAGCCGTGCTGACTGTCATGTAAGAGCTCAATCTTTTCAATGTGTTCCACTACGTTTCTCCTGATAATCTTTTCAATGACTTTACATACTATACAAGTCAGTGACACTGGTCTGTAGTTTAATGCTGCCTGTCTGTCCCCTTTCTTAAAAACTGGAACTACATGTGCTGTCTCCCACGCCTCAGGCAACTGCCCCGTTTCGATAGATTTACTGAAGATTGCAGCTAATGGCACACACAGTTCCTCTGCTCCCTCTCTCAGTATCCATGGAGATATGTTATCTGGGCCCACCGCCTTTTGAGGTATCGAGTTTGTCTAGCAGTTTCTTCACATCTACCTTGGTTATGTGTATTGTGTCCAGCACCTGCTGGTGCACCCTACCTCCACAGTTTGCTGGGAAACATTCCCGGCTCTATTGTGAATCTTCTCTAAATCTTTTTTTTTAGTTCATCACATACTTCTTGGTCACTCTTTGTCAGCTTTCCCTCCCCTTCTTTCCTCAGTCTGATTACCTGGTCCTTGACTGTTGTTTTTCTCCTAATGTGACTGTATAACAACTTTGGTTCAGATTTGGCTTTTGATGCTATGTCGTTCTCGATTGCCCCTGGGCCTCTCTCCTTATCCCTGCATATTCGTTTCTGGTTTTTTCTGCTCAGCTCCTTGTTTTCTTGATCCTTTGCCTTCTATACCTTTTCCATGCTCTAGCACATTTGGCTTTGGCCTCTTTACACCTCCAAAATTTAAAACCCTAGGCTCACTCTGGTCTTACCATTTTTGTCTGTTGCCCTTTGGGATGAACCTTTCCTCTGCCTCCCTGCACTTAGTGGTTACTATTTCCATCATTTCATTTACTGTCTTTCCATCTAGTTCTCTTTCCCACTGCACTTCATGCAGGAAACTTCTCATTCATATGTATCCTTTTTTGAAGTTTTTGGTTTCTCTCTTTGTTTCTCGTGCTGCTGCATTCTCCACTGTTAACTCAACAAGATATTCAAAACTCAGGACATCATATCACTAGCGCCAAGGGGTCTTTCGTGGGTGAAAATCCCTTATGTCTGAACTATTCAAGGTGAATATGAGATCCAGCCTTGCTGCAACATCCTCTCCTCTCTCTCTGGTTGTATCCCTAACATGTTGATGCATGAAGTTCTCCAATACAGTCTCCAACATCTTAGCCCTCCATGTTTCTGGTCCCCCATGTAGCTCTAGGTTTTCCCAGTCAATCTCTTTATGATTGAAATCCCCCAATATAAGCAAATTTTGTCCTACCCATATGAGCCCTCCTGGCCACTTCAGCTAGTGTATCCACCATTGCCCTATTGCGCACATCATACTCTTCTCTTGTTCGCCTGCTGTCAAGTGGTGGGTTATACATCACTGCTATCATCACCTTTGGACCACCAGTCTGAATTGTTCGTACAATGAAGTAATCTGTTTCCCTTCTTTCCATTCCTCCCATCTCCTCAAAACTCCCCTGGTTTTTTATGAGCAATTCTACTCCTCCCCCTCCTCTGTTCTCTCTGTCTTTCCTCATAATCTGATATCCAGATGGAAAAATTGCATCTGTTATCATCCCTGTAAGTTTTGTCTCTGTTAGTGCTATGATGTCAGGTGATGCATCAATGATGCGTTCTTACCACTCTTCACTCTTATTTGTTATTCCATCTGCATTGGTGTACCATACCTTTAGCTTCCTTTCCATTACTGTATTTTGGGAGATGGAAGAGGAAGGTGCGGGCTGGGAGGGTGGGAGGCAGGACAATATTATGGAAGGCTGCTGTGATTGTGGAATTAGTGCTTAGGGGGCGGTGGTTATGGAGTGAGGTTCATTTCTGTTTACTGTGTTTGGTTGATATGTGGTGACAGGGGTTGAGAGGTTTCTGTAAGTATTTGTGTTTGATGTTCCCGCAAAGGCTGAGTCTTCCGGGTCTGTCGTTGCCTGTCCTGTCTCTCTTCCTTCCACTGGTTCTGTCTTGCTCTAAACTTTCAGTTTTTCCCCTTTCCTTCGTGTTCTGTCTCGAGTGAGGAACACTTTTTGATTATCTGGAGAGACCTTTAACAGTGGTTTCTGTTGTAGGATTCTGTTCCATACCACATTTGTCTTGAATGTCAATCTGATTGGTCGATTTTTTCCCTCGAATACCCCCTCCCCCAAGTCTGTAAAAAATTTTTTTACCCGAGACATGTCCCTTTTCTCCTGTTATTGCAATGTTTTTAATCTCTTTTTTCCCTCCCAATGCTTTCTTTCATCATAGGTCTGCCCTTCAGCCCCCTGAAGCCCATGAATAATTATTGCCCCTCTCCCTCTCCTTTTCCCTTTTCTTTTCCCTCTGTATCTCTGGATCTGATTTAAGCATCTCCTTTGCTGTTTCCCTAATCATCTCCCAGACACCATGATGGCCTATATTACTGCTGCAAAAGACTGCTTAGATCCATCCCCTCCTTCAGTCCCCCCCGCTGCCTGCTGATGCTCCCATTTCAGTCATTTTGCTCCTTTGGGACCTCATCTTTAGATCCTGATTCAGCACATCCATTTCTTCCTCCAATCTCTGTATCTTTGCCTCAGCTACTACAGCTCGTGATTCCCACTTCTTGCTCTCTGCAGATATTTGCTCTAACGTTATTTCAAAGCTCATTTAACCTTTTCTCCCATTGTTCCATTTTGTTCTTGAGCCATTCTACCCATTCTTCCTTTTCCGACTAGCCATCATCGGCCCCCTTGCCTTTACGTCCTCCCTTTTGAGAGCCCATTTTGTTTTTATCATGTTGGGATGTTCTAGCTGCTTCAGCTTATCGTAAAAATGTGTGGATGTGGTGGGGGATTTATGAGCTAATGTGTTAGGTTAGGTTTGGTTAGTGTGTGTGGGGTGTGTGTGTGTGTGTGTATGTGTGTGTGTGTGTGTGTGTGTGTGTACTCACCTAGTTGAGGTTGCGGGGGTCGAGTCCGAGCTCCTGGCCCCGCCTCTTCACTGATCGCTACTAGGTCACTCTCCCTGAGCCGTGAGTTTTATCATACCTCTGCTTAAAGCTATGTATGGATCCTGCCTCCACTACATCGCTTCCCAAACTATTCCACTTACTGACTACTCTGTGGCTGAAGAAAATACTTCCTAAAAATCCCTGTGATTCATCTGTGCTTCAGCTTCCAACTGTGTCCCCTTGTTACTGTGTCCAATCTCTGGAACATCCTGTCTTTGTCCACCTTGTCAATTCCCCTCAGTATTTTGTATGTGTGTGTGTGTGTGGTGTGTTGTGTTGTGTGTGTTTTGTGTGTGTGTGTGTGTGTGTGTGTGTGGTGTGTGTGTGTGTAGTTATAGAATATGGTAGCACACTGGTGATGTATCAAATTTAGTTAATAATCCTTAAAAAGTTCCAGTAGTTTTCCTACTACCGTCTAACATATAAAAAAATTTCGTATTACTTATTCTCGGTTAGGTTTACGTTACGTTAGTTTCACACACATTAACCAACTTTGCGAATAACTAACCGATAATAACGCACGTCTGGCAGTGAGGTTCGAGCCTCCCGTCCACCTTTCTGTTTATTCATTGACAGTCGTTCATTACGACTGAGTTCCGAGTAATAATGCCTTAGTGAGCGCGTTTTAACATAAGAATGTTTTAAAACACTGGAGGGTGAGATGAATGCTGAAGAGTCTGGAGATTTAACCGGTCAGAATCATTATTTTGCAATGCTGTAATGCAAAACAGCTTTCCAAATGACCACGGAAATCTAGTTCAAAAACCAGATGAGGATTATATCACTAGCAACATCAGTAAAACCAACAAACAAAACAAAAACACTGACCCATGACCATCAGATAAAAGGACGATGAACCAGCAGGTCTTGCTTCCTCTTGCACCTCCTTCCCCCACACACCCCTGCCCCACATAACGCCAGTACTGCCGAAATATATCCTGCTTTAGAAAACCTCCCCATCCTGTGTAATTCCGGTACTCGACGGCGTATTTAGTTGTTGGATAAAAGATACAGTATCTATGTGTCTAATGATGTTAATAAGAAAACTGAAGAATGAGACGTGCAATATTTAGGAATATTTACTGAGGAAACGTTTCGCCAGCCAGTGGCTTCTTCAGTCCATTGTGCTGGATTAAAGAATTCACTGGCTGGTGAAACGTTTCCTCAATAAAGATTCCCAAATGCTGCACAAGTGTCTCATTCTTAAACTTTTTGGTTTTCTAAACCATTACATAATACCAATAAAAAAATTATTTATCTTACATATACACTGGACCTACTCATACCTCCCACACCCACCCGCCCAACTCATTACTCCTCCCCCACTCCATGCAACCGCCCCCACTCCCTATTCCTTCAATATGAACATTAAAATGGTATAAAATACCGACAGATTGTTAGGTAAGACACATATGCAACAGTTAGGTATCTTTATTTTGAAACGTTTCGCCTACACAGTAGGCTTTCTTCAGTCGAGTACAGAAAAGTTGATAGAAGCAGAAGATACTTGAAGACGATGTAATCAGTCCATCACCCTTAAAGTTTTGAGGTGGTCAGTCCCTCAGTCGGAGAAGAGCATTGTTCCGTTTTTCTGAAACAATATGAAGTTGAAAGTGACAGGATGGAGCCTTTATTATAGTGCCAGGAGGTGAGACGTAGGTTGCTTTGGGGGGACAGGTCCCTTTTAAAACCCCAGCGTTCTCACTGGTAGAGGTCGAAGTTGATGGTCTGTACCAAGATACCTTGTGTTGCAGTGTCTGACAGAATGAACATTAAAATGGTATAAAATACCGACAGATTGTTAGGTAAGACACATATGCAACAGTTAGGTATCTTTATTTTGAAACGTTTCGCCTCACAGTAGGCTTCTTCAGTCGAGTCCCAGAAAAGTTGATAGAAGCAGAAGATACTTGAAGACGATGTAATCACTCCATCCTGTCACTTCAACTTCATATTGTTTCAGACAACGGAACAATGCTCTTCTCCAGACTGAGGGACTGACCACCTCAAAACTTTAAGGGTGATGGACTGATTACATCGTCTTCAAGTATCTTCTGCTTCTATCAACTTTTCTGTACTCGACTGAAGAAGCCTACTGTGTAGGCGAAACGTTTCAAAATAAAGATACCTAACTGTTGCATATGTGTCTTACCTAACATTCCTTCAATATACCGACCCAATTACCTCAAATTTATCTGAAGTGTTTTCAGAGGGTCAACGCCTCCGCGACCCAGTCCCAGATCAGGCCTCCCGGCGAATGACCTGATCAACTAGGCTGTTGGTACTCGATACATCAGCATGTGCTGCTACCATATTCACAATATATGATACTTACAAAGCGGGAACAAAAACTAGCTATATTTCTGTCATATTCCATCAGACAGGGTGGGTCGCAGTGTGGAAATCTGTCAGCATGAGCTTGGAGACTCATTAGAGCAATAAGGATATCAAATATTTCGTAAAGGTTCATCAACTACACGAACTTCATAGATTTAGCTCCACCAGAGTTGGAGATACTCGACTCCACCTCTGCTGGAGCGAAATTTTCAACTCTCCAGATGGCCCATCACACACATAGGAAAAACAAAGTTTTATAAAGACATCTCCATCAGTGAAACGTGAGGCAACAAAAAACTTTATAAACCAAAAAAGGGGGAAGGGAGGAACTGAATATTCCTTCAAGTTGGCCATTGCCTAGGTTCTCTTCGTATGGATTTTTTGGTTATTTGTAGGTTGTGATTGATTGTGGTTGAGACTGATTAGTTCCTCGCTATTCATGAGGTTCCAGTCTTAATATGTTTCCATTTCTAGTAGGTTCTGGTACCTACTGGTTCACAGAGCCCCAACAGCTCTAGTATGTTTGTTGGGCGAAGTAGCTATTTATCTTCCTTATCGATTTCGTGAACTCCTCTGTCGTTGTTGATGGTAGTTTATATATAAGGATAATTAGCAGAATCTTATTTCTCTACTGCCCATATGACGGAGTCAAGAATCTCTTACACAGTCCTACCAAAATAACAAAAAAAGGCACAATACCGTGACTGAACTTTCTCTCTCTCTCTCTCTCTCTCTCTCACAAATATACACTGCAGTTTTGCACCCACAGTTCACTGTCCAAAACATCCACTGCAAGTGTTTCAGTTAATTTTGCAAAACATTGTCTCAGGTTCTGAGGGAAGGCTCACTTATATAGTTAACTTTGTTATTTATATTTAAGCCCTGAATATTAGCTGAGAGAGTCACGAAAATTTACAATCTGGGATGTTTGAGTTTGTGAGTTTTGTTAGTACCTCTATATTATGGCTTCGATCTAAGCCTCCACTGAGTCCTTCAGAAGTTGCTTCTCTGAGCTAGGTCTCCCAGACCCACAGACCTCCAGCCGAATTTGTGATCAGTCTCGTTCTCTGCCTTCGACCGAGACTTGGCCTATTCAATATATTCTCTGACAACCAAAGTTCGGCGCCTTCTCTATCTGTAGCCAGCTCCCTCTCCTCTATAATGAAGTTACAAGGAATTCTTGTGTACTCCCCCCCCCTTCCCCTGCATTTCAGCTCTAGTGGACAGGTACGATTGAAGCAACATTTATATTTTTTATTTATGTTAACGTATAAATTAATAATTTTGTACCACAAGAACCTTAGAAAACTTACCTAACCTTATTATAACAAGCGGAATTTAATTTAGCATAATCCAACTAAATATATTTTAGATAAGTTTACAATAATTTAATTATAAACAATGAAATATTTTTTTTCGTAGGGTCAGAATGATGTTTGTGAAATTATTGCATACACAAATTTTCGCTTGCCTTATTCGGCAAGAAGAGCGCTGCTATTTAACCCAAAATAGCAAGTTTTACCTATTCGGCACATTATGTATATATATAAAATATAGGGAGGTACCACCTCTAGAACTGTCCTGGGGACCATCATCCTCAGAGAAAAGAATAAATTTACTTCAGGGAAAACTCAAGGTTCTCCCTGATGCTGTTTGAAAAATTTTCTCCTCCCACCCCCTATATTTTATATACTCTATTTAAAGACAAAATACATTGCAAAAGGGAGTAAAACAACAGAGATTACAACTCAGAGCTACATCTCGAATACTACGTTTATATATATATAAAAAATATATATATATATATATATATATATATATATATATATATATATATATATATAATTTATATATATATATATATAATATATATAATAATTTATATATATATATATATATATATATAATATATAATTATATATAATATATATTAATAATATATATATATATATATATATATTATATATAATATATATATATAATTATATATATATATATATATATATATATATATAATATATAATATTATATATATATATATATAAATGACCCATGAATATCCCAGCGCGTGATAATAGCAAATTTTAATTTTATTTTAGATACCAGTAAGGGTACATAATCTTAAGCATCCTAAGACAACCTGAAGTATAAAACTAGCTAGGGTAAGCCAGGAGATGTTTAACACTTAAGGGGTTATCACCTGATCGAGACCTGTGTCAGGAGACTGTGTTGTAAGCATTCCCATAATCATCAAGCAGTATATATTACTTTTTTTCTCCCTTTAAGGATATAGGAGGTAGTCTGTGGCTCTGTTAACCTTTGGGGAATAAATTAATTTACTTAGGTGTGGGCATATACTCACCTTGCTAAATCGAGGAACACAACCTTGTAAACATAACACAACACAAGAGATCGTATATTTTGAACCCCGTCTGAGATCTGCAGTGAAAATCATCTCAATCGGGGTAATACATAGATTTTTTTAAAACTGTGTTTCTGTCTACCCGCGAGTTTTCCTTGGTTCACTGACAGTGTCCACTACACTGATGTATCATCACTCGCCTTTATGTTCACACAACTCTCAGGTTACTGCCCACACACTTGTTACTTTGCTTTCTAGGCACTTGTCACCGAGATGTAAATATATTTATCACCTTCCTGTCTACATAACTGTCATCTTGTTGCCCACACACCTGCCATCTCACTGTCTACATACCTGCCTCTGATATACCTTTGATGAGTTTCGAGGGTCCTTCTATTCCCGGAGCCCGGTTATAGGCCAGGTTCGTCTGGTGCTAGCCTGGTCAACCAAGCTGTTAGTGCTGGAGGCCCGCTTCCCCACATATTCATCACAGCCTGGTTGATCTTGCTTTCGACACACCTGCCATCTTGCTGTCCTCATCCTCCCCATTTTTTTCCTCTTCCACCCTATCTTCTGCCTTATAATCCTATTCCACCAGCTACTATTACTACGTCTCATCAAAAGACTCTCCTAATCCATCCATTTCCCTCTTTCCTTCCATTCCCTTCCTCTTTTTTTATCCTCTTCCTCACCTCATTTTACTACGCACTAATGACCCAAGTTGGAATGACCTCATTACCTCACAACTGAGCTTCTCAACGACTTAACTTGTGGCATTGCTGGGACTGGCAAGTTTCTTATTAGGCACATCATGACGTTTTAACACAAATATACACACGGATAGACTGTTCGAAAGGCGGAAATGAGGTATAAGAGGGTACAGCTGAAATTCAAGAGACACTGCTAGATCAGCCGGGTGTAATGGTTATATGGGCCTACGGGTTGCAAGCATAAACAGCCAGGTTGAGAAGGCTGTCAACATAGAAGCCGGGCAGCGGGGGATGGAAGGGGGGGGGGTAGAAGAGCTCTCGAAACAGGTCACAGATAAACAGACCAGTCATAGGTATGACAGGAGGTATTTCTTCATCCTGAGAGTTTACATTAAGTAGTAGTGGAGATAGGCTCCACTACATCAAGGGATGGTGTTACACAAACTGCTCTTCCAGTAACTACATGTAATGTAAACAGTATTTATGTGGCTGCTGTTTTGGTTCTGGCCGCGATCACTCAAATTATGTTTAATGGTCAATGTACACCCGTTCGTTCCCAAAGCAACGAATGCAGACCCACATGCATTTATATGTACAAGCGATTGTGATCACACAATGTGTAGACGCATGCGCGCGCGCACACACACACTAAACAGCGATATCTTTAATGCGACCACATTAGGTGAGGGCATGGCGGGGGGGAATGATATGTCGCCAAGAATGGAGAGTGGAAATTCTTTGGAGGTCAGGAGAAAGTGCGAGGTAGAAGCAGCAAACAATTAACACCACTAAGCGGTGACCTACGATGCCTGACCCCAGTCTCACACACACGTGAGCAATGATATTAAGAGGATCATTGACGGATTAAAAAAAAAAAAGTGGCTCTAAGAATGACTGAAATCCAAAAAATTTAGGATAACAGGGTGCAAGTGGACATGAGTAGATGTAGTCAGAGTATCCAGGATGATGGATACATGCATAACAAAATAGTTTCTCAGTTGTGTATACAAACGTCCCAAATGAGATTGAAGTAATATTTGTTTATTGAAGAGATCAGAGCGTCCACACACACACACACACACACACACACCAGATATGATCATACAATTCACTTATCGAGTTCAATCCAAAGAATTGCAAGGTCGTGTGTTTTGGTGAGGGTGAGAGCAGACCGAATAAAGAGCACAGCACGGGCGGTAACAAACTGCAAATATCAGAGTGAAAAAGAACCGAGGTGAATATAACGCCAAGTATATCATCAGAATTGCATACAAATAATATGACGTTAGCAGCATATGCAAGATCAAAAAACCTCAGAATAGTATTCAGGAATTTAATAGAAGTTCTTTATAACCTGTAAAATGTAGGCGTCCATAAGAATGCGGGAGATGGAATTCTGAGGTCAGGCAGAGAAGGAGTGAAAAGCGCAAACAATTAACAACCAGGTTAGTACCTACGATGCGCCACTATACAACACGTGAAACAATGAACTTAAAGGACATTGAGGAATAAAAGGGAAGAAATGCTCTAAAATCTTTAAAATCCAAAAATGATTTAAGGATAACAAGAGGGCAATGGAACTGAAAAAGATGAGCAGAGTAATCGGAGATTCGTGAAATACATGCATAAAAAAAGTTCTCGTTGTAAAGCAACGTGCCAAGAACTGATAAAATTAGTTAATTAAGAGACCAGAGGCCATACAGTCAGACCGATTAAAGACAGAGCGAAACATCACAATCACTTATCGATACATCACATCCAAAACTTGCAAGTCGTATTCGTAAAGAGGTGGGGCAGACAGATCAAAGAACAACAACACCGCAACAAACTCAAATTTAGAGTGAAAGAAATTAATTTTTATAAGCCTATGATCATAGAATTGGCATACAAAATATGACGTTAGCAGCAGTATAGCAAGATAAAAAACCTCAGAAAGCATTACAGGAATTTGAAAGAAATCTATAACCTTGGTACTACAGAGTCTAGCAATAATAATGCGGCCAGAGAGTACTACAACCGACTACAGGACTGAAGAAACTGAAAAGTACAAGGTTCAGACAGGTATAGCCAGAACTGAGTACTAGAAGATATGAGAGAGTGAAACAAATGAACCAGAGACCTTAGAAGACAAAGTGGGAGAGCAGATACTACTGTAATAATTTCAAGAAGAATAAGGGAAAAATAAAAACTGAATAAAACGGCAACAAGAAGCAACAGGAAGCTGAAGAACACGATGACAGCAAGGATAAAGAAGTATTTCTAAAATCTCATGGTGCAGAAAAAGTAAATGAACTGAGAGGATGCAAGCAGACAACTCGAACACAGCTTCAATGGCAGAATAAGTCATCAAAGTCCCAGTGATGCCATTTAAAAGGACCTGAAGCCCACAACAATCTATCATCATATTACTAACCTCACACCACTCACTAACAAACCCATCCTCACTACTGCAACGGCTGGTTCGACTGGACAACTCAACCCATCACACTACCACCTCAAAATTCAAGCTGTATGTAAAGCAAATTATCATTTTGTTTATCAACTTTTGATTGAAGAGAGCCAACTTGAACAGAAACGTTCACAGAAGATACTAACAAGATGATACTAGCAACCAACAACTAAAGCAGGTACTAGCAAGAGTACTAGCAACAGATACTAACAACAGACTAAAAGATACTAGCAAAGATCGCACAGCAACTACTAACAGACAACTTCCTCAATATTTCAGTTTCTCGTCCTCAAGCCCCTCTAAGCCTACTTTACCACAGAAACCAAGTGTGGCGCACAGATGCGTGTCACGTGAAGGAGCTTAGGATGTACACAAAGAGCAACAGACCAATGATTGGAAATGAGGCTATTTAAGGCTGGCTCTCTCCCCTGCTAAGCCAGTGAGCTAAAAGCCATCTGACAGGTCAGATGGCTTTTAGCTCCTGAACTCTCTGCACCAGGGTAGATAAGCCAAGTGTTCATTTGAAACTTTTAACCCACTGTGTTAATAATAATAATAATAATAATAATAATAATAATAATAGATGCCAGGCATAAGACATTACACTTCTGAAGATGCTAATGAGGCATCTCCACGCTGCAGATGGCAGTGGAATGCAGCATGATGCTGACAATACAAGCTAAATCTCTTCTCTCAAATAAGAGGAATTCCAGCCAGCATTTGTAGCATTCCTCCCGATGCTGCTGACAGCAGCGGCGTGCGCTCTCACGCTGTGCTGTGGTGTGCAGACAGTATTTGCTGAGGACAGTCTGACTGTTAAATGTCAAACAAGCGAAATTAAGAGCCGGCAAGCGTAAGCAAGAGCCGACAAGAGTAAGCAAGAGCCGCCACGCAAAAGTAAGAGCCGCCACGCAAAAGCAAGAGCTGCCAAGCATAAGCAAGAGCCGCCACACACAAAAGCAAGAGCCGCCACGCAAAAGTAAGAGCCGCCACGCAAAAGCAAGAGCTGCCAAGCATAAGCAAGAGCCGCCACACACAAAAGCAAGAGCCGCCACGAAAAGTAAGAGCCGCCACGCAAAAGCAAGAGCTGCCAAGCATAAGCAAGAGCCGCCACACACAAAAGCAAGAGCCGCCACGTAAAAGTAAGAGCCGCCACGCAAAAGCAAGAGCTGCCAAGCATAAGCAAGAGCAGCCACACACAAAAGCAAGAGCCGCCACGTAAAAGCAAGAGCCGCCACGTAAAAGTAAATGGTGACACGTGACAGCAAACTTGACACCAGTTATCCAGTACCATGGACAGTTGGCCGTGTGCTGACACAACACTCCCGGACAGAGAATACCGAGGGTTGATTGCATGCTGACACTTCCTGACTTCCCGAGGTACCATTATGGTGGTCAAGTCCACTACCATTATTACTATTAACACCTCTCCCTCACACTTCCGCCCTATGATTTTCCTCCCACCAAACATACTCTCTCCCGTGTAAATAAATGGTTCAGAGAACCGACAAGTTGATAAATTAGTCACATGTGCAACACTTGGGTATCTTTATTGAGGAAACGTTTCGCCACACAGTGGCTTCATCAGTCCACACAAAGAAGAATGGTGAAGAACAGAAGGAGTTTGAGGTAATCAGTCCCTCAGTCTGGAGTGACTGACCACCTCGAAACTACGTCTTCAAGGGTGATGGACTGGTTATATCGTCTTCACATCTCTGCTTCTCCCAACTTTTCTGTACTCGACTGAAGAAGCCTACTGTTCAGGTGAAACGTATCGAAATAAAGATAATTGTTGCATATGTGTCTTACCTAACAACCTGTCGGTGCTTCATACCATTGTAATATTAACAAAGATACCCAAGTGCTGTCCATGTGTTCTAATTTATCGTACTCTCCCCCCCCCACTTCAGCCAACACTTCCCTCACCACCGGCCCCACTTTAGCCCACCACCGTCCCCACTTTAGCCCACCACCGCCCCCACATCAACTTACCAGCACCCACACTTCAGCCATCATTGTCCTCACTGAACTACGTGGAAATGCTCTCTTAGGTTTAAAAGTAGGTTATATAAGTACATAAGTGGGTGTGGCCGAGTGTGAGTTGGACTTGCCTAGCATGGGCCAGTAGGCATACTGCAGTGCTCCTTCTTTATGTTCTTATGGATGATGTCAGGACTGTGTCTGGGCAGATGGCAGACAGCCGGAGGGCAGAAAGTCAGTGAAAAGAATTAGATGTGGCCTGAGCAGTTAAGTTTGCATGCGTGTGTTTTATGTATAAATATTATACCGCTATTACATATCTTCCTTCCATGTGTTTGCTAATTTTAATAATAATCATTTAACATAATTAGTTTATTAAGTATCCTCGAAAGGCGGCATGTAAGTGGTTTACCTGACTGCCTTTCTTTTTCTTAGTTCACTCCTAAGTCCAGTACGCCTCTTTCAATCGGCTTCAAATTTTGACCGCTTGTGTACAGTAACAGGGAACAGATTCTAGAATAAAATGGCATGTGCAGGTGCTCCATGTCCCAAGTTATTGAACCAATTCCGGCACCCTGAAATGGCTTAATTAACTTCCAAAAACCTGAACACCACAGCTTCATTAAATAAACGTGCCTCCTAATGTGACGACCATGGAGAGTAAATTCTAGCGAGCGATTATAAAATTTTAATAGTGTCACAATTGGTACTATTGCCTTTGTTTTGAAAGTTCTCATTATCCAACCTGTCATCTTCCTGGCTCTTGTGATATTTGCGTATTGTGATCTTTGAAAGAAAGATCAGCCGAAATAATTACTCCCCTATATCGTTTACACGTTTCTTTCGTTCTATTTGACGATCCCTGGTACACTGTCTTTTTTGAGTTCTTCAGTCTTTACATATGTAAGCAGCTGGAACTTATCACCACTGAACGTCATAGTATTCTCCACTGCCCATGGAATACCTTGCTTATATCTTCTTGCATTTTTCAAGTCTTCTACCGAAGTGATTTCAATCTTATTTTGGTATCATGCACAAATGATACAGTACTTAGTTCAGTACGGTACTTTAGGGTGCTGAGATATTTACTTCCTAATGCTGCATTTTACTCTATTTACTACTACTATTTGTTCCATCTGTCAGAAAGCTGAATAGCTATTTGCCTACTTACCCCGTTATACTTATCACCCTCATTGTTTGTGCGTTTTCCCGATGCATGATCACATTAGTCAAATGTCTTCGAAAAATCTGTGTATACAAATAAACATACCCAGTGGTTGCACACAGTCAACAATAAACAATAAACTTTCTGTCGCTCTACACTGAGCGACAAGAAGTCTGTAATAAATGTGATGCTGAGGCAAAACTTAACTATTAATAGCAAGTGTTATCTTATAATTAAGAAATGTACGAACCTTGCAGTGAGAAAGACGAGACCCCAGAGATAAGTTGAAACTGAGTGTTACGAGGATCACAAAGTAACCTCTATTAACCTTAATCAGGACTATTAACCATGCAAGTTCAAACTGTGATCTCCGATGGCTCTTGTTTTTTCAGAGTCCAGGAAATTATGGAGATTCAATGAAGACGCTTGTTATGCAAGACTTTAGTCGTGGGCAAATCATAAGTTCGGTGGTCAGTATTAGTTGATTAAAGGGGTTTAAAACTTAACGAATTCACTAAAGTCATTAAGGCTGGACGTAACCTAAAATACTAATTACTTTCTCAACATTGAGAGAAATACATCCCTCCGTGTATATATCCTGTGTCAGGTGATGAATGTCAACACTGATGACAACTGAAGAAGGCAAATCTTGAAGGCAGGCTTACAACCTTTATCGACAGTGGCTAAAGAGAAAAAAAATCTGAAAAGGAGAGATCAGAAAGGTGTGAGGAGAGATCAGAGGGGTGAAAAGAGGGATCAGAGGGGTGAAAAGAGGGATCAGAGGGGTGAAAAGAGGGATCAGAGGGGTGAGAAGAGACATGAGAGGGTGAGGAGACACATCAGAGTGAGGAGAGACATCAGAGAGTGAGGAGAGACATCAGTGTTAGGAGAGACATCAGAGGGTGAGGAGAGACATCCGATTTCAAGACATAGTAACTGAAAGAATGAACTAATGTTATTTAAAAAAGTCCACTCTTGAATACTAAAATAATTCTGACCCATCTGTGGTATACTCTTCCACCACCACCCATTACCACCATCTCCCATCACCCTTACTACCACCACCACGCGGAACATACACCTAGCATCATGTGTCAGCATACACTCCCAGGTGAGTGCTTGAAGCCCACCACCACTACCATCACCACCACGTGCTACGTGCACACTGCACCATGTGTCAGCGCGTCAGCACAAAGTCCCAGGTGAGTGCTTGACGTCCAACACCAGAGAGACACTACGCTTAGAAATGAGGCTATGAATACGCAAACCCCTATGTTTTTCTCCCTCTTGATAAATTAAATGTCCACTTTTTTTCCATCTACTCTATCTTTCTCCTTTATTCCAGCCTCTCTCCTCCTCCTCCCCTTGTCCAGCTTCCCTTTCTCTCCCCCCTCTTCATTTTTCCCTATCACTTTCCTCCTCTCTTTTAATTTATATTCCCTATTCTCTGTATTACACACACGCACACGCACGCACACACACACACACACACACAACACACACACACACACACACACACACACACACACACACACACATTTTCTTTAACTCCCTAACTCTTTTTTGTTTCCCCAGCCCTACTCTTTCTTTCCCTAGCTCTTCTCTGTGCCTCCCCAGCTCCTCTGCATCTCCGTCCCATTGGGAAAAGGTGTTCGTGGAGGCATGGCAACAGCATCAGTGGCAGTAGTAGTGTGAGAGGCAACAGCTAGTGTCAGGAGAGAGGGTGGCAGACAGGACGGATATATAGGTGTAAGAGAGGAAGACAGGACGGATATATAGGTGTAAGAGAGGAAGACAGGACGGATATATAGGTGTAAGAGAGGAAGACAGGAAGAATATATAGATGAGGATGAGGTGAGGGATATATAAGAGGGGGAGAGAGAGAGAAGGAAAGAATAGAGGGGAAATATAAAGGGGTGGAAGACAGGAGAGATATGTAGAGGGAGAGTGGAAAATAGAAGGATATACAGTGGTAGAAGAGAGGGAGGGGGAAAGAAATATACAAAGGGAGGAATAGGAGAGAGATGTATATCCTGGGAGAAAAACAAAGCATCAGGGACGCATGAATTTAATTCGCCTTTACCTCCCCTAACACTGACTAAATTGGTTGCTCTGGCAATATTTTTTTCTTCACTGCTGACACTACGATTACTCCTATTACTGACACTGCTACTATTACTAACACTATTACTATTACTACCACGATTACTACTGATATATGTATGAAATACGCTTTTATTGAAACATTTTGCTTTATTACAAGCTAAGAATTTTAAATCACTGATTACTGAGAACTCTTAGGCATGACGTACCACCACTGATGGGGCCCCACCCACCAGTGACTACGCCTTCATCTGATGCATCTCATCTGACTCCAGTATACAAGCTTCCATCTCCCTGCCTGTGCTTCAGATTCAAGACTACGGTGGTCAACACCTGCTCCTAGGCTGAGAGACTGTTTACCTCATCTTCTACAACATTCCGTGTACTTCACTATATTGCACTGATCAAGTTACTGGTTGGTGAAAAGTTTACAAAAGGAAGTCACCTAGGTGTTGCGTGTGTCTAATTTATCAACTTGTCGGCATTATATACCACTATATAATAAAAATTCTGTATTTTCTAATCTTACCCACTCTTAAAAGATGGATATAATTGCTCTTGCTTTCTAGATTTTAAAACTTAAATTTTTTTTTTTAAATAATACCGATATAATAGTCTATAATAAGTTGGCAATAAAACCATGAGCCAACGAGAGGAATAGTCCTCAATATTTTCGTGTAAGGTTTAATTATCATTAAATTAATTACAAAAGTACCATCGATTCTGAGTTGGGTTATGTCAGGGAAAGTTGAGTGTAGAGCCTTGAGACCACGAGATGTGTTTGTTTAACTGTGAGCAGCTGAGGAATGCACAACTTGGTTTTATTTTTGGAGTAACATTATAAGTCTAGGATTGCACAGTGCAACTATATTTAATTTCTTTGTTTATTCTTTGTAATGGGTAGTCTTTATTTATACAGTACTGCCTGATGCGCAATAAAGCTTTGATTCACTGACTGACCGACACTACTACAACTACTGCCGACACTACTACTACGACTGGCATTTTCATTGCTGTTAACTGCTACTACTGTTACAGTAATTCATAACTACAGTAATCTAGTAGCTGTTGTAATATGTATATTTTAATATATTTCTCGAATTTGATGTGTGCGGATTCCTGGTGACTATGATCAGCCACGATATTGCTGCCGCCGATCGAGGGCAAGCATAACCATGTTACGGTATTACTCTTAAATTATTTCCAGCAAACTCTTACACATAAACATCTCAACAACAACAAAAAATAGATTCAGTGGGTTGAAATAGCATGTACATAGTTGTTAGAGTCGATACTCCTGCTAAGTTGTCAGCTGTGGGATTTGTATTCTTGATAAAATAATGTGGAGGTGGACCAATCATATCCTCTTCACCTCTGGGCTGCTTCTACCGTCTCCAATTTTAGTCACCTCTCTATTCCACTGAAGTCTACCGTGATGGCGATATGTTTCGGGTAGAAAACAGACGTGTTTCACACATGTACATTTCACCTACTTGTCGGTATACCATTATCAAATATAATGTGGTAGTAGTGTTTCTGTGTTGGTCAGGAAACAGGAAGGTCTCTGCTGACAGGTCTTACTCAGATAATAACCTGTGCAAAGGTTCAGGAAGACAGTTTTCGGATTAATTCAGTAGAGTTAATAAACCAGGATAACTCAAAGCAACCCAAACATCATAGCTTATTTTTCAATGATGCAATATGCATGACTGAATACACTCAAAGCTGTGTTTGGGTTGAAGGAAGAAACTTGTGGGACAAAAAAAAAAAAAAAAAAAAAAAAAAAAGAGCAGAGCTCATTTACTGACTCAATTAAAGCAACAAAGCATTTAAATTACTTGGAACGCCTCGGCGTACCGCGTATGTACTATCTGGAGCGGAGAAGTGATAATATATATGTTGAAAAACACTTGAAGGTCTAGTCAAACCCACACGTACTGGTGTTAAAGATAGGTTAAGTCCATTTAAAAGCAAGGGTACAATGAGCACAATAAGAGAACAGTTTAATCAACATCCGTGGGCTTCAGCTATTCAACCTGCTAACAGCAGATATCAGTAATATTACATGAACAGGTGTAGACGTGTTCAAAAGGAAACTGGATCACTACCTCCGCCAAGTATCAGATCAACCAGCCTGTGATGGGTATGTGGGTCAGTGGGCTGCTAACAGCAACAGCCTGTCTGACCAAACCTGGCCCCAGGCCAGGGTGAGAAAACAGGAAAACTATAGAAACCCGTCAGAGGTATAACTGTTTCTTCAGAGAGAGAGAGAGAGAGAGAGAGAGAGAGAGAGAGAGAGGGGGGGGGGGTAAGGTGAAGGTTATACCAGTACACAAAGCCGTGCCAGGGTACCCAGGCTCCACACGGTGTACCGTACCCTTGCTACTTTCACCCATCACAGTACAGTCTCCTCCATCTATCTCACAATATACTCCATCTTCCATCAATTTCCATGCACCACACGAGGAACTTACTACGTAATTCAAAAGTCCAGGGGCCAGGAGCACAGTCTCAATGCTTCTCAAAATAACCTGAGTACTTTACCACTCCACTACTTTAGCAAGGTGGTTTACAGTGTACACCTGCCCTGTAGACTAATGACTTACAACAGCAGTGTTTCTACACTACTACTACCCCCACCACCACCAACCACAATTACCACCATTATACTACCCATACGCCCATTATTACTACCACGACGATCACCACCACTACTATACTATCAACACTATTCTTACTACAGCTATCACTATCATTATCTTGCCACTAACATCACTATTACAACTAATATTTCCATGTCAATCACTACTGCTGCCGCCATTACACTGCCATAACCATTACAATTACAACACCCCTACTACCACCATTACACTGCCATAACCATTACAACACCCCTACTACCACCATTACAACTGTCACCTCTATTATCACTGCCACCCCCCCTTCCTCATTTGTTACACTATCGCTTCACCCTAAAATAAATGAACTGTTGTATTGCCATCTGGATAGTGGTCAAGCATTATTTCACGAAGCGCTAGACCCGTGAGGGTTATCCAGCACAAGAAGTGGTACTGGCTCTATCCTCTGTCCGCTATTTGCGGCCCGGTGTGTGATCAGTGATAAACTGCTGATAACTGTACATAGCCCAGACGGTTCCCTAACCTTACTTATATTATATCAATATGTAATATGAGCAGAGGGAGAAAAGGATGAGAGGGAGAGGAAGATGAAAGGAAGAGGAAGAGACCGAAGAAGAGAAAGGAGAAAAAGAAGAGTATAAGGAATAAGGCGAAGAGGAAAGGGAAAAGTAGGTGGAAGATTTTGTTAAATCTTACGAGTCACTTTGAAAGATGGAGTCTATAGGATGAGAGGGTCATAACTCACCTGGTAGAAGGAAATCCCTCATCTCAGTAAACAGTGGAAATAACTGAACAAATATTTGTTTTATAAAACAAGCCCAAATGCAAATGCACAGGTATGCTTACATACACAGATACAAGCGCACACTTATGTATATATAAACAAGTACACAGGTTAACGCATGACATGAAAATACAATCACGCAAGCTACTTTTTGTGTGTACAAAAATAAACAAAGGTTACAGGAGAACGAGGCAGCAAAAACAAGCAGTGGACAACATGGGAATGAATGCAGCACAAGAGAAATAGTGAAGGGGAAACGCAAAGAGCAGCGGGGAGAAGAAAAGAAAAAAAGGATAAAGGAGAAGCACAACAATAACAGAAATAGGAAGGTGTACAAAAGCAATAGCAACACAATAAAACAGCAACATGATCAACAGCAACAGCAGGAACGGGATGAACGTAGGACACATCAATATAAATAGTAGCAGGAACAGTATGCGTAAGTGTTATCGCAACAGCAGGATAAAACGTAGGATGAACATGGAAATAACAGCAGGAATAAAACGTAGGATGAACATGGAAATAACAGCAGGAATAAAACGTAGGATGAACATGGAAATAACAGCAGGATAAAACGTAGGATGAACATGGAAATAACAGCAGGAATAAAACGTAGGATGAACATGGAAACAACAGCAGGAATAAAATGTAGGATGAACATGGAAACAACAGCAGGAATAAAACGTAGGATGAACATGGAAACAGCAGGAATAAAACGTAGGAGGAACATGGAAACAACAGCAGGAATAAAACGTAGGAGGAACATGCAAGCAACAGGAGAAGTAAAACGTAAGAATGACATAAAAACAACAGCAGAAATAAACCGCAGGGAGGACATAGAAACAGTAGGAATAAAACGCAGGAAGGACATAGCAACAACAGCAGGAATAAAACGCAGGAAGGACATAGCAACAACAGCAGAAATAAAACGCAGGAAGGGCATAGCAATAACAGCAGGAATAAAACGCAGGAAGGACATAGCAACAACAAAAACAGGAGATAGGAGGACCACGGCAATAACAGCAATAATTGATATAGGAGGAACTTAACAGCACTGGGAACAGGATGAAAGGTCACAGCAGCAACACCAGAATGATGGGTACAACAGTAGCAGCAACACCAGAAAGATGGGTACAACAGTAGCAGCAACACCAGGATGATGGGTACAACAGTAGCAGCAACACCAGGATGATGGGTACAACAGTAGCAGCAACACCAGGATGATGGGTACAACAGTAGCAGCAACACCAGGATGATGGGTACAACAGTAGCAGCAACACCAGGATGATGGGTACAACAGTAGCAGCAACACAAGGATGATGGGTACAACAGTAGCAGCAACACCAGGATGATGGGTACAACAGTAGCAGCAACACCAGGATGATGGGTACAACAGTAGCAGCAACACCAGGATGATAGGTACAACAGTAGCAGCAACACCAGGATGATGGGTACAACAGTAGCAGCAACACAAGGATGATGGGTACAACAGTAGCAGCAACACCAGGATGATGGGTACAACAGTAGCAGCAACACCAGGATGATGGGTACAACAGTAGCAGCAACACCAGGATGATAGGTACAACAGTAGCAGCAACACCAGACTGATAAATACAACATCAGAACATAACGAAGAATTTTAGACCCCCAACAAAAGCAACAGTAAACTCTCTCCCTCTTCTGATATTGCCTGCTACCCTCCACTCCTCTAGTTCAGGTCTCGTTAAACCAGCTTCAGTTTGTAAAATGTTGTTTTCCAATCAGCTTCAATTGGCCGTGAGGGGGATTATCACGCCTACCAGACGCCAAATTTACCATCACATTCGTGATCCGCCAGACGCAGATTCTCCAGCCCCGCCGATGGCTTTGCACTCTATCAGATAAAATAAAATGTTGTTTCCAAGCGAATTTAGTGAGTAATTCTGCAACTGAAGCCCGGAACCTGTCAATCGCGCGCACTGAGGCTATCCTAAATGGGATAAGGTCGTCATTTTTACAGAGGGGTGAAAGCTGGTTATGGGTGAGAAAGATGAAATAAGGACTGCTGTACCATTTCACACTACACATCGTGCGAGGGACTTTCAAATAATCCAAATAATTTAGGTGTTTGACTGAATTTATGTGAGCACAGAAGGCTTTCTGCATATTTTCTACATCTTCAATTTCGCCTGCTTTGAACAGAGCTGTTAGGGTACAGCAGTACTCCAGCCTAAAAGGACCAAGTAACATGAAGTGTTATTATCACTGTTTGATGGGTTATACTTATGTCGACATCATGTGCTCTATGTCCATAACATTAAGTGCATTAAAAACCATTATAAAACTTGAAACTTGAGCTAGCAAAACTATTTGTGGGTTATCCCAAATAAAACTTAACTGCAGATTATCAACAAAGACTGTACGAGAGCAATGGTTTAGTATGCAATACCACCACTTGCATCAGCAACCAACCCCCATCAACACTATATGCATAGCCAACCACTACCACGAATACTATCTGCATGACTACCACCGCCAGCATCAGCAACCGCAACCACCACTACCATCACTCTCTCCAATAACATCCATCCCCACCACAATTATTACCACCATGTACATCAACTATTCCCCACTACCACCCTTAGCATCAGCAACCAACCCCATCACCTAATACATCAGTAACGTTCCCCACTACCATCACAACCAACAATCTCTACATAAGCAACCGACCACACTGCCACCACCCTCTGCATCAGCAACCATCTCCACTACCACCACCGCCAGTGTCAGCAACCAACCCCACCACTACAACCCCCCACCCCCAGCATAAGTAACATCCCACACCACTATCACCAGCATCTGCCACATTTACCAATACCCACCAATTACCTGCACAACGTGCTAATCAACACTAATGAGAGGCAGGTGTAGCCATGACTATGGCCATCACAACCCATTACCAGAGTTGTAAACTCTCTTATATACCACCTCCGTAATCGTTGCCTCCATCACTTATCGAGGTGGGATCTGTGCTCGCCCCCAGGAACGACCTCTTTATCGCCTCCAAAGACGACCTCTTTATCGCAGCCAGGAACCTCTTATCGCCGCCAAGAACCTCTTATCGCCGCCAGGAACTACCTACCGGCATCAGAAACGACCTATCGCCGCCAAGAACTACCTACCACCATCAGCAACGACCTATCGCCGCCAGGAACTACCTACCACAGTCAGGAACGACCTCTTATCGCCGCCTTCTAAGGCAGATGCATACCTTCAAAGCAGAATACTCGTACATGTGAACATGGGCAGGCTTGAGTGGTACAAATTTACAATCATGTGCAATAAGATACTAACGCACCTCCACCACGTACGTACTTACGCACACCATGCACGAAAACATGCACTACAAGTACATATGTCTGCACGCCACATTTCTGAGACCATTTATCCAAACGGTGTCCAAACACTCCCACATTTCTAGGGCCATTTTTCCAAACTGTCTCCATAAAGTACCACGACTTTTCTTTTTACACCATTTTACCAAATGGTAACCAAAATGTCCCACGAAATTTCTGAGACAGTTTCTCCAGTCAACAAGGCTCATTCTAGGGCAAGAGTCAAAGGAAGATAAATATAGACAACATCTGGGCCAACAAACGAAGCAAATTTAAAGTTCAAGGAGGCGCGGGAGCACGAAGAACGAGAAGAATGATGAAACGCAGTAGTATAACAGACCTAGAAAGACGTGGAGCGACAGTTTGAATATGACAATGCAACCAAAGCTAATTTTCGTAAAGAAGAAATATTCTATAAGAAATATACACAAAGTGAATGCTGAATGGAATTATTTTTTATATTCAACAACAACAAGACTAGCCATCCTGCTAGAGTGCATAACGTTTAAACGGCTTCCGTTTGACACCGAAATGGCAGGGGTGATTGGTAGGCGTTTTCAAGCCATTACAAAAAATCGGTAAGTAATAAATGAAGATGACTGTCAGCACTTGGAAGGCGCGCCACACCAGAAAACAGAGCGGACGTTTACTAAGTTGAAACCCAGAACTCTTCTTGGATCCACCGGATTGTGATAGGCTCCACGGTTCCCACAGATCACGTTTCACACAACTATCAATGACTCCTCACTCATACATTTGAGTGTTATACCATACCCCGGCTGGGATTGAACCCGCGGTCAGAGAGTCTCAAAACTCCAGCCCGTCGCGTTAGCCACTAGACCAGCTAGCCACAGTGAAGGGACTTGAGCTAGAGTTCGTCACGGCCACGCTAGCTGGAGATTCGTCTGTAAAAACTTGCATTTGTGGTCACAGTGGTGCCTGTGCTAACCTTCCTATGGTGTAGAAATATACCTAGTTGGACGAATCTTATTGTGGCTAGCTGGTCTAGTGACTAACGCGACGGGCTGGAGTTTTGAGACTCTCTGACCGCGGGTTCAATCCCAGCCGGGGTATGGTTTGTTTGCAATCGTGTCATTACGATTTCGTGAGTCTTGAGTGTTATACGACTGCGCCTGTGCTATTTCACTTTTTATATTGTCACAATTTACAATTGCACAGATAAGTCTTTAGTATGGGAAGTTTAACGTAGTGGAGAAATGTATGGACCGTGTACAAACTAGCCTTAGGAAGGCTTGAAAATAGCTTTACAACCCAACTATTGTAAAAAGTTAATGAAATGGCAAAAACAGAGTGCATAAATTCTGGAGTATAAGCGAGACAAGAAACTCACGTCAGTCAACACCTCCAAGTAATGCTATACCAGCCACATTCCTCTCAGTTAATCCATCATAATCCTTGTAATAATAATAATAATGATCTTTTTCATAATCATATAACAGTAGGGAGGTTAAAGTAATGACCACCACCACCACCACCACCCCCTTCCCCCCCACCACCACAACCGCCACTTTCACCAACTCCACAACGACCACAGAAGTTTTTTTTCAAAACCGGAAATTTGCCTATGCTAATTAGTAAATTATATAAATTCGCAATAAAATAAATGTTATAAGAGTTTGCCTTATTCGTTCTAGATAATTATTATATTTCAGCACTAATTTGTAATCATCGAAATCGGTATTGTTGTCACTGTCACAAGATAAATACAACTTTTGTTTCCTTCCTTCATCTGTTCCTTCTGATTCTGTCAGCTGTAGCTGACGAATCCTTAACGTAATACTCGACAATACCCTCAGGCTGACAAACTGCAGCACCTTGTATCATGAACCCCATCCTGTGTCATGTTATATAAAAGGGAAGCAACTTTTGTTTCCAATATACAAATGCAGCAGCACACTGCTGTATATGCCAGGTTTTATTTCTTAAACAGGTAACGCGACATTATTAATGGATCCAAATTGCGTACTGCCGGCAAAACTGAAAATACAAGTCACGTTGCAGAAGTTCTGTTGGAACAACACTTCCTTTTATTAGAGCAGAAACGTCTCAGTAAAAGTATCCATGCGACTCGTGCTTTTTCCTTATGGAATATTCTTTGCCATTTCAAAAAAAATCGTTCCTTGGGATGGTGCACCTGTGTACTGTATTTTATGCTCTCACTCTAATCTTAAGTTTTCCGACGTCTAAACGAACTAAATTTATTAGCTTTGAACATTATGTTATTTTTCACTGACTACCCAAAGACACTGTTGATATATACAATTTTTTATATGGTGTTACAACGATTACGACGACCACTATCACCATCACCTCCAACAGACCTCTTTGCCTAATTTACTGTCCTCAAGGGAAACACTTAGTTACCAGTTTTCAAAGGCACTTCACAGACACTTGACCTGATGTATCTTCACTGAACAGCGTATTGAACATTACTGCTTTGTGCCCATGACCCAGCTTCCCAGGGTTGACACAGCGATTTAGGTATGACTCTGGAATGCAAGATGAAAGTTGTCCCATTGTTAGTACCCACCAGTTTCATCCCCACCCTGCCTCTCAAACCCCACCCCCTCCCTCCCTCAAGACCCTACCCTCAACGTCCCTCCTTTTTTCCTCAGTCTTAACTACCAGTTCTCCAATGCTGCCCCCACTATGCCCTCATTGTATTCACTACTAACCCTTTCACCCACTCCTGCATAAAGTACCCGCTCCCCACCTTTCTCCTCAATCCTCCACCTAATGCCATAACTCCTACCCCAACCCCCGGGGTGCCGTGTAGCTCACTTGTGAGAGCATTTGACTCTCAATCCCAAGGCCCAGAGTTCGAGTCCTTGGTACCGAGAAACATATGGGGCAGTTTCCTTAAAATCCTGCTGCCCCTTCCCACTTAGCAATATAAACAGGTACTTGTGTGTTAATAGTTTGTACTGGGTCGCATCCAAGGGGGTAATGTGTTAGATAATTCCAGTACCTGCTGGAGTATTCAGGTATTGGGTAAAGGATATTTGTGTACCTAATGCTAATGAAAATAATATCCCAAATGGCCAGTTTCATTTTTCGCCCAACCTAATTCCCCCCCCCCCCCCCATTAAGCAGCTGGCATACCTACCAACTGTTCATCTGCCCTCCTATAGCCCATCTACCCACCTGGAGACTAACTCCAACTCATCTACTATTCCACTGACCCACTTGCATCCCCACCCCACTGACCCACCAGTACCACACGTGCCCTCCCATCACCATCTTAGCACATGCGACACTTGTACAAACGCACCTACACTGATCACGTGGCAACCAGTGGTAGTGTCACCAAGACTAAGATGACCCACAGCTGTGAAACCAAGCATAGGGTAGCCCTTCTCCCCAGCTGTGACGCCAAGAATATGGCAACAGCCAGTTGTGACTCATCTGCTGATAGCCAGCTGTGACGCCAAGAATATGATAATGACCAGCTGTAACGCCAAGAATATGGTAATGACCAGCTGTAACGCCAAGAATATGATAATAACCAGCTGTAACGCCAAGAATATGGTAATGACCATCTGTAACGCCAAGAATATGGTAATGACCAGCTATAATGCCAAGAATATTGTAATGATCAGCTGTAACACCAAGAATATGTTAATGGTCAGCTGCAACGCCAAGAATAAAGCAACTCCTAGGTATTATGCTGCGAGTCATGCTTTCCTCTACTTCCAAAGAAGGACCTGATGTCAGCAAACACCTCAGGAGTATGAACCGAAAATCGTATCTCTATTCACTAGCATAAAATGCACCAAATACTGAATAAAGATTTCTTGTAAAAATATATATACAGTCTATATAAGGAACAGTAGTCACAATATAACTGAAGTAATACCCAAGTACAAGTCTATCAAGCGATATGCCAAGGTAATCAACCCACAAATGATAGCCAGTCTAATCATACAAAAGGTACATCACACAAATCTCAAGACGCGCCCAAGTACCGAGGTGTGCAACACACTAGCACAAAACCTAATTCCACAGAGTTCATGTGTGTGCAAAAAACATTTAGCCAAAGCTAATCCACAAAATACATTGTGTAGACACCAGAAATAGTAGTCAAAACAGCCCATTCAATCACTGCATAGGTAGAGTCCACGAAGTACTAAGCAGAAGTAAAAATTTTCCTCAGACACACCAGGCAATGTATAGTAGTGTTTATGTGTATGTGTTGTGCAGCGTTTTTAGATACTCGGTATAACAGAATGATGACTCTTACTGTCGGAGGCAAAGTTAACAATGTAGTTAAAAACAATTGAGTTCACACTGGGCATTAATGCCAAAATCTAAATCAACACACATGACTATGTAAACAACCAAGGCTCTCACAAAATCCCTAAAATGGACATAGGCTGCAAACACAAGTCAATGCTCAAAAATTCAGTTCCAAAAATGACTGTGTAACAGGCTATGTTAATGGAGACAGAGCGAAATCTCCTCGTCTTTCCCTGGTTGGCGATAAAACCAAATGGCCTCTCAGCACGTATTAACTGAGGAAAGAGCGGTAAGACAGAGGAGGCAGCAAGAGTTAACTTCTGCCCGTGTTCGTTATGTTGATAGACACTACCACCCTACTCAACGTTGCAAAATATCAAACCCTATCATACATTATAAAAATGGTAGAGAAAATAATACAGGTTCAGAAAACCTAGTCATGATTCACAGCTGACAGGAAATAACAGGACCCTATTAAATATAACACACAAGTTAGAAAGCATTAAACGAACAAAAATAATGTACAACTGTTCGTTACAGACGTCAACATAAAGTGATCCCCAGGTGTGAGGCCATAACTAATTAGCCCCCATATGTGATGCCAAGCACCTTGTGCTTGGCATCACGCCAAGCACAAGGTGGCCACCTAGTTGTAACACTGAGCGTGCAACAGACATTGAACCATCAGGTCTCGCCTGACAGGTCAAGCACGACCACTCCTGGAATGATCACTTACGGTAACGCAACATTATTAGCAGGGGCACTAATAGCAACAGTAGCAACACCACTGCCAGCCGCACCACCACCACCTGTTGCACCGAACTTAAGTGTCACCGTTTGTCATTAGATCCTCTGAGTTGTTACACAAGACCTGTGGTTTTTTTCTATCCAGCCCTCAAGTTCACCACCATCACCACCACCTGTCCTCAGGTTCAGCAGCAGCAGCACCGCCACCGCCAGTTCTCAGGTGCACATGAACCTTCGGTGCATTATTTATCTTCATTTTCGTGTGTATTTAGTGCGCGTTCTCACAGGATATGAAAAATGGTCCTTGAGATAGCTTCGTTGACTTAACACCCACACACAACATTTTTCACCTATATTTATGTTTGAGTAAACCCACAGGAGGAACACGATATACCTGTGACATACCTATGACCGGCTTCGACAGTTTCTCTACCCTCGTAGTCCGGCCTGGGGCCAGGCTTTTCCATTCATTGCCTGTTCAACCATGTTTTGTCTAATAGCTGCCTGCTGGCTTACGTAGCTATTACAACCTATTCAATCTTACACTTGGAGGAGGTAGTGACCAATTTCCTCTTGAAGACTTCTACACATGCTCCTGCAATATTTCTGGTATCTGCTGATAGCAGGTTGAATAGTCTTGGGCCAGGAATGCTGACACAGTGTTCTCTTGTGTCTATGGCACCCGCGCTTTTCACTGGGTCCAATTTACATTTCCTCACACATCTGTCACTCCATTGCGTTTAGGTAGTGTGTAGATTTGGACATAGGCCCTCTAGCATCTTTCTTGTATGTATTATTTGTCTCTCCTTCACACCAAAGAGTTAATTCCAATTATTTCGAGACATTTCCAGCATTTAATATAGAGTCTTTATGCTCAATGAAGAATCTCTGTACCTCTTTTAAGCCTTCAAATGAATCGTCAACATCAGTTTCCTAAGCGAGAGAAGACACGTGGTTTGAGTAGCGTCACTGGTGACATTTCTCCGGTTTTGAAACTTCTCATTATCCATCCTCTCATTTTTTTCGCATTCATGGCATTTGCCATATAGCGTTCTCTAAATCATAGGTCACAAGATGCTATCCTCAAATCTTTTATATAAAGCTCTCATTTGATCTTCCTGTATTTTGGATTTTTTTTTTTTTTTTTGAGTTCTTCATTTTTATATTTGAACAGTCTCAACCTGTCACCATTAAACATCATGAAATGTCCCACTGCCCATTATAAGACTTGACAGATATCTACATGTCTAATATCGAAAAGTTTGTCATGCTTATTAAGGTATCGTCCGCAAAGGACGATACGAAGCTGTGGCTGAGATTTCAACTAGATCTAAGTTTTCTTTACAAAGAATACTTAGTGCTCATGATAGTAGCATATCAAATGAACATGTAAATTTCGACCTTCATAGGAGATCCTCTTCAGTCACTCGGGCGCTGAAACCTCACCACCACAGGGAAAAGAGGGGAATCAGTGCATCAGGTCAGAGCACTCTAACCGTGTAGGTTACTAAGCACTTACAGCTATAAACATATAACACACACACAAGGGGCCAGCTGTGACTCGACCCCTGCAAACCACATATAGGTGAGTACACAAAAACGAAAAGAGCAACAAATTATTAAAGCAACGAACAAATAAATATATCAAGTTAAAATAACCAGCACAAGTTAAAAACACCATTAAATTGTTGCATACTGAAAAAACTGCAAATCTTTAAAAATTTCATACCTTCTATAAGAATTCCAGTTTGGCTGCAGCTGATGTAGCGACATCAGTGTATCTAACGAGAAAAAAGAGGATTGACTATGAACACACAAAAAAACCTTACGACCACTTCGCCTGCACTAGTCACTCTCTTCCAGACTGGTCTCAGTACGCATGAAAGTAGAGGCAGTAAGATTTGCGACAATGGTTGTTGCAGCAAGAGTCAGCAAGTTTCATAATCCGTTCTCATGTATGTATGCAATGGACCATCCTTACAAAATGTACACGAATGAGTATAGTCTGCATGTGGCTGGCTAGGTGAACACCAATAAAGTAGTCGGGAGCTGCCGAGAAGAAAATCTTCGTTATATGAAGCCATAAAGGCGACTTTAGCGTGCCATTAACCGTCATTAGCATCAGACTATCGTGGTGGAGGTAGAGCGTGACAGCGGGTAGTTAGGGTGAGTTGTGTAGGCAATACTGTGGAAAGACCCTTTTAATTATGACACGACACCTTGAGATATCTTACACTAACGACTTGATAAACACAATCCAACCAGAAAATTTACGTGCAGTGTTTTTTTTTCAATATCCATGAGAGGTGGTGTTGCTCGTCTTCACAGGCAATGGTTTCTTGTCACTGATGTGAGTTTGCGGAGGAGGGGGGTCTTACTATTCTTAAGTTACGTAGACTGGCCGGCAGTAATGGTTTCTGACCTCTTGAACTTTTCCATATGAACCCTAGAAAGAGTATCCTCAACGCTCCTCCGTCACTCCCTCGTCCAACTCATTGTACTTGTCTACTACCTTGAGATAAAAGAAGCACTCCTAACCTCCCTGTGTCCCCTTGTCTCAGGCACTTTTACATTAAAATAATTTATACCTATCAATCCTGCCAATTTCTCCTTTTAACGTTGTAATAATGTCTTCCAATGTCCTCGTCTGCAAGGTTATTAGTGGCTTAAAGTAGGCACTAAATAGGCCATATTATTAGCATTCGTCTTAATATGCAGTTTTTCCCACTATGAAAACACCAACCAACCATTCTGTAGCACAAGAGCACATACACAAGCACTGTTATTGTGTGAAACGCTAGAAGCTTGAACGTCCGATCTCCAACACGTGAGCAGAAACTGTCTAAACTCAACTCGCGTTTATAAAAAGCCTAAGAACTATTAACTTAGGGAGCTGAGAGGAATACATGTGGATATATATCACGTAAACACTTTTTTTTTATCTGCTAAAAGTAAATTTGATGCCTCCCAAATTTTCCGGCACCACTGAGATAGGTACACCAGGATGAGCGTGTGAAGGGAAGCCAAGGCTATGGCCAAGGAGATGTGAATTGAGAGAGAGTCAGTGCATCAGGGTGTAACACCCGGGTTACAAACAGGTGAGCTGTGAGTCGTGGCTTGAGAAAACGTTTGAAATGCTGTGATAAATGGTTTAAAACCGACAAGCAGAAATGCTACAGGGAGCACGTTTACAGTCTCTACACTTTATTGGAAGGATTTTGCAATGTTTGGCAAGTAGCTTGTCTTACGAAGTGATCTCTGTGCTCAGATTCAGGTTTGAAGCAAGTCCTTCAAGGATTTTGATGCACCTTTCTCGCCTATGTTCTAAGGAATTCAGTTGAAGGGAGTCGAGTATTCCCAGTAGTTCAGATACTTGAATATATAAAAGTGGTGAAAATTTCTCTGCATGTCTTTTTTTTCTTAACTTGGCAATCTCGCCTGCCTTGAAAGGGGCTGTTATTATACGGCTTCAAGAGTATCAACATTGGCTCAGCATTTCTGGGAAGTTCTAGTAATTCAGCCTATCACTTTCCTTGCGGTAGCAATAGTAACATTATTGTGACTCTTGAATGCGAGTTTTTCTGACATGGAGGATTTGAGTTTGTCTTGTACTCCGTTACAGTCTACTTCCTTCATTCTATAGGAAAGCAACTAAAACTTGTCTTCCTTAAACATCGTATTCTTGTCTGAGGCTTGCTGGACAGCGTAATGTACATCCGCTTGAAGATTTGCCGTGTCTTCGACGGACGCAACTCTCAGATTCTAGTGTCATCAGCAAAGAACGACATCGTGTGTATATATGGCAGAAGGACTTGTAACCAAGCTTATGCCTGGTTTATTTATCCTTAACGCTAGACAGTGAGCCAGACAGCAGTTATGGTGTGAGGGACCTACCCGCTGAGGCACACTGATGACAGTGACAATCAGTCAACCCTGACAAGGTGTAAACATACCACCTCTCCGTCAGTCTGTTGACCTGTTTGTACAAAATTTCTTGCTGTTCACCACTGTACGTACGTACGTGTGTGTGTGTCTCACACACACACACACACACACACACACACACACAGCTGCTGCTGCCAGTAAGTATCCACTCGAGCATATAACTTTTAAAACTGTACCAATACAAATAATCTACAGCAAGTACATTACAAGAGTAAGACTGTTGCACCTCACCCTGGGGCTGCTTCTCACCCATGGGGGCTCCTCACCCAGTGGGGCTCCTCTTATTCACGTCATCAACACTTCACTCAGATTTATGCTCTTCCCATCTTTAAGATCAACCCTAAATCATACACCAATTTATAAATGGTTTGGTAACTAGCATGATTTACGAGCAATCTTGAGGATCAAATCTCTGAGCTGAATGACCCACACTATCAATAATAAATGATAAATAATAATTAGTTGTAATAATGATGTCTTGTTTATGGATGGGGTAAGTGGTAGGTTATACAGCCCATAACATCCACCAAAAAAAAAAAAAAAACCCACAACCTACACCAAACATCCTTTTTACTTAAAACTTCACATCATACATCCTACACTCCCATTTCTCAGCTCTCATCAGGTTTGATCTGGGGAGTAGATCCAATACCTTGGAACAAGAGCTCTTCGGCAACAAGGCACCTCTCTAGAACCTAGAACGT
>NC_069443.1:34046583-34135114 GCF_026875155.1 Cherax quadricarinatus | reverse complement strand
AGGAGTCAAACCCCTGGTTTTTTGGGGCCTCCTTAGCGGGCGAAAACTCACGACTTCTTAAACCATGGGCCCACAAATCCTTAGGTAGCACATCCAGCAGAACTGTTATTGATCATTACCACTTGTTCGTGGGTACAATATGTAAAATACTGCTTGTTTTACTAGTACACCAAACAGGGAATAGAAAAAAATTAGCCTAGAGTTATCCACACCTCCGTATGTACTTGGGTAGCGAGTAAAACATCCAGTTCTGCTGGATGCGCTACTCTTAAGGATTGTGTGGTCCAGTGGACATAGGTGTCATGAGTATTCGCCCACCATGAGGCAGGCCAAAGCAGCATGGGTTCGTCTCCTTGACTAGTCGCAGTGTTATCGATATATATATATATATATATATATATATATATATATATATATATATTATATATATATATATATATATATATATATATTATATATATTATATATGTCGTGCCGAATAGGCAGAACTTGCGATCTTGGCTTAAATAGCAAAGCTCATCTTGCCATATAGGACAAGTGAAAATTTGTGTATGCAATCATTTCCCCAAAATCATTCTGAACCTAACGAAAAAAATATATTTCACTGTGTTTGTTTAGTATTTAATTACTGTAAACAAATCTAAAATATATTTAGTTGGGTTAGGCTAAAATAAATTGCGATTGTTATAATAAGGTTAGGTAAGTTTTCTAAGTTCCTTTTGGTGCAAAATTATAAATTTTTACATCAAAATTAATGAAAAATATATATCTTTAAACGTATAAGAGAAAATTTTAGAAAGGACTTAATTTTAAATGAGTTCTTGCTAATTGACCAGTTTTACATATTCGGCACGACATTTTTATATATATATATATATATAATATATATATATATATATAATTTATATATATATTATATTTTTATTATTTATATATATATATATATATATATATATATATATATATACATATTATATATATACATATATATATACACATTTATATATATATATTATATATATATTATATATATATATATATATATATATATATATATTATATATATATATATACATATATATATTATATATTTTTTTCACATATATATATTACACACATATATTATTACACATATATTATATATATATATATATATGTTATATATATATATACACATATATTTTATATATATACACATATATATATACACATATATTGTGTCTCGCGTGTGCTGTCAACATTGCCTATACGGCCGACTTTCATCCAAACTCTATTTTACCGCTTTGGTAAATATTGTGTCTCGCGTGTGCTGTCAACATTGCCTATACGGCCGACTTACATCCAAACTCTATTTTACCAGTTTGTTAAATATTGTGTCTCGCGTGTGCTGTCAACATTGCCTATACGGCCGCCTTACATCCAAACTCTGTCGGTGCTAACCACTCACCAAGAATTTTCGAAAAATGTTCTCAAAGTAGATGACAGGTTCCTCCTTTTTGTCCTTGCAGTACTTCTTGACAAGGTCTATCATCTTGATAGGGACACTGAGAGGGTCATGAAACCCATCAAGGAGACTAGTGATGAACCTCGTCTCCATCTCTTCAGTTACAATGGAGCCAGCCACATTCACCCGAAGCAGGGACAGTTTGGCCAATGACCTGATTAAGCAGATGAGGGGAATGATCATTCTGTGAATTAGTGCAGTTTTCCTTTTCCCGGGCGCGGTGAGGTTCCCCTCATTTGCATCTAAGACACGCTGGTGCTTCAGCTGCGGTTTGTGCACAGTCTAACCTGGTGGATAAGCAGATTAGATTGTAGTCCATGCAGGTGACACGTGCACAGTGATGGGGAAGGCATCATCCACTCAGACACAAGTTTTGTAGACAGTTATCGTTATGCCTTTGAGAGTTCTAGTGCCAGTCTGGGGGCATTTTTCTCAGTAATCACCAAAATATCGCTAGACACAGCTTTCCCGGGTTTAAGCCCTTTGATGCCGCCAGACAAAGGTGCCAGGACAAGGTCCGAAATTGAACTCACAAAGAGTGCAAAAAAAGTGGATGAGACAGTGGGCGTACTGAATATGGTCACGGAAGAAAAAGTACTTCATCATGCTCACCATAGTCAGCTGCATGAGGTAATTTTGTAGCTTTAGCATGCAGAGAGAGAGCTCTACGTGAGTGTTCTTATTTCCCTCTTTCTCCGTGCCCTCCGCATTTGTCACCCTCAGTTCCCTGAATCAGATTGGTGTCGGCAAGTCTAGCTCTACTTTTGTGCTCCTTGAGTCTTGTGAGAAAAAGAGCGGCCAGTCTCTCCAAAGCATTGGAGAGGACAAGAGGAGCCCCAAACCCTCAAGAATTTGTGTAAGTCTTCCTACACAGCTGAGGGACGTGATTAAACCGAGCCTCAGTAAGTGTACAAATATATATATTATAATCTTTCATGGTATATGTGTTTTGCAACGTGTGGGGGAGGGGCATCATAATGCCGTGACTAGCACTGTAAAATACGACTTGTATAAAAGATAAAGTTTGGACAACCAGGCTTTCTTGGGCTCTATGAAAGTGTAAATCCCATCAAAAAGCTTCGTAGGATAAAACATTATTAGGTTCATGAAATGATAAATGGACTATAATGAAATCCTCAAAGTCCCTCTTACTTCCACAGTGTTGAAGACAAATAACAATAGAATTTGCAATATACATATTGTAACCTTTTTGCTTCATATGTAAAATTTTTATTGGGCTAAATAACTGAATTTATATGCTTTGCACAACTTAGAGGAAGGGTATGTTGCAAACCCACATATCGTCTGCTGAGAGAAACTCAATATGTTTCAGAGGCTAGTCTGCATGGCTTTTGATACTGTCTAACGATCCCTGTTGCCATATTTGTTCCAGGTAAGAACGCTGAAGTCATAATTCATGACATAATTTTGGAGGTTTCACTCATTACCATTATATTTATCTTGTATATTTCCATTAGTTAAATCTGAAGTGAAATTTTTCAGAATCTGTATTTTATTAAAGTTTTGAATTGGCGCTCTTAATTATCGACCCCTAATTAGCGCAATTATAAAGCCCTAATCATCAGCGAGAGCATGGAGTGTGTTCATCAGCAGAGAGAACAGGAAACGGGGGCACTGACCCCCCGAAGCTCTCTCCAGGTATACTCCAGGTAACTACAAATCATGAAAATAGTTTTTTTTTCTCACTGACCACACAAGCAGAATGAGTATGGATCGTGTCTCACTACCAACAATAAGTGATCACGGAGTGTCTGACAACAGTGTGAACATGATGCGTTTGTGTTCACGAAGAAACAGTGAGCATAGAGGGTATCTGCCCCACATCATGAACAAAGAGCGTGTATGACTACCACAACAGAGTGAGCATGTTGAGTATCTACCCACAAAGACAATGCTGAAATAGTCGACTCCTCGATTATGTCATGGTTAGCAGAATGAGGAAGGAAAGACAGAGTGAAGGGGCAAAATAGAAAAAGTTTAGTTGAAGTTCACGCGAGTAAGGTAAGGATAGGACAAGGCCATATCAATGTATGGGTGTCATGCCACTGCGCATTTGAGGTGTATCTGCGTGAGGACTGTGGGTCGATGTTACTGAAGTTATTCTCAGTATTAGCTTGCCCGTCAGTAACATAAGCCCCCATTTCCTGCCGCATTGTAAATGTAAATAATTAAGATATACAAAAATAAAAGATTGATTTTCCTTGAGATTCTGTATTATTTCATCGTTTTATAGTCCAGAGAGTTATTAAAAGTTTGTCAATTTCTCCTGTAACCATAAAATCCTTTAGCCATTTATTTGTCTTTGTATTATTATCATTGTATTACATCTATATATTCTTTAGGTATCCCGTCCGATTGAACTGAAAATTTTCATCTCTGGTGTACTATAACTAGACCTATATTCCACAGGGTGTTTCACTCCTAGGAAGCCTCCAGATTGTAGTCCCGTAGTTCACTACAAGCATAATATACAAAAGAGACGGTTGTAACTACGGGATTTCCAACCTGGGGTCTCCAAGTGAAACACCCTGTAGAACGTTGTACAAGAATGGTATACAATACCGACAAGTTTAAAACTGAGACACACGTGCAACATCTGGGTATCTTTATTGTAGACGTTTCGCCATCCAGTGGTTTTATCTTTTGTATATAGTTCTACTGTCTTCAAATTATGTCCTAGAATCTGTATTGATAAAGCTACTGGATGGCGAAACGTCTACAATAAAGATACCCAGATGTTGCACATGTCTCTCAGTTTTTACCCTGTAGAACAATTGGCAGGTGTAAATGCATTATTACCAAAGTTATAGGACCCATTCATAGTATCCTAGGTCACTAATAGCTTCCCAAACCCTCAGTAGCATAGCTTCTAATGTTCAAAAAAAAGTTGCCTTCAACTTCAATGAAGACAGTGAAATTCAAGTGTGTCGATGTATTTCCACCAATTGTATTCGCAAATTTGTCTGAAACTTTAATTCCCGTTAAATATAATTGAATTTACCTCTTGTAAATAACTACACTACTTACTGATGCATCTCATTACCAGGCTAATTTATTAATTCTCTAAACAAAATATAAATCTTGGAATCATTGTAATCTGTGAGATAACTGAAGAAAACCTTTTTCCATCGGTTTCAAATTTTCAGCCCAGTTGAAGATTATAGAAAACAAGTTATTGGGCTCCTAAAGCTCCAATTTGCTAATTTAAGTAGGTAAATAGTGATATTTATTTCTATTCAATAAACTAAGAATGCCTCATCTTATCAGCATCACATAACTCAGATACATCCCATAAGAAGGAAGACATCCTGTAAGCCAAGACACAAAGTGTTAATTTGAAATTAGGATTTACAGAAAATATTGCAGAATGCATTTTCTGATTGGCTTCAAACTTTCCTTTTTTTTATGGGCTTTAAAGTTAAGCTTGGCTTTTATTTTGGGCTAAGAACTATGTTTTCTACGTAATAACTACAGAAGACCTCTTCCGCTCTGCCAGTTTCCAAACTTTATATATTTTTTAATCAAATACTTTCTGAAAAGACTGTGTCAGACCTGTCACTCTAAAAGCTACAGTAATCTCTTCTACATCTACCATGATGCATCTATAAGTTCAGAATGCCACATCCAATCGGCTTCCATTTTTTTACTCTGATGAAATATTTCATGAAGGTTTGCAGAGCAATTAACAAGTGCAGGTGTCGTCTGTATAATTTTCTGAAGACCATTTATAAAACTGCTCTCCTGGAGATAACTTCAGAAAGCCGCTTTTGATCAGTCCCTAAATTTTAGCAGTCTTTAATACCATCAGTAATTGTTTACAATACCGACAACATGATAAATACGACAAGTGCAGCATCTGACTATCTCGACTATCTTAATTAAGAAAACGTTTCACTAGCCAGTGACTATCAATTCGATAGAGAGATTATTCCAAGGAGTTGAAACAGGTTACAGCACAAGACGAGGCAATCAAACCCTCAACCTAAATAAAGGCGTTCACCACCTCAGCCTTCATGCATCACAATTTAGAGTAAGGAGGGAGTTTAACTCAGTGAACAGGAACAGTCTGATCACACAAACTGTAAGACCTGTGTCTGGCCAACCAGGTAGTGATTATGAAGTGAGACTGAACAGGTAAAGTGAACAAGATGTTTCTCTGCTTACCCACAATAATCTTTGAACATGCCTCACCATACAGTGATCTTGGAACATGCATCACCATACAGTGATCTTGCAACATGCCTCACCATACAGTGATCTTGCAACATGCCTCACCAGACAGTGATCTTGCAACATGCCTCACCATACAGTGATCTTGCAACATGCCTCACCATACAGTGATCTTGCAACATGCCTCACCATACAGTGATATTGCACCATGCCTCACCATACAGTGATCTTGCAACATGCCTCACCATACAGTGATCTTGCAACATGCCTCACCATACAGTGATCTTGCAACATGCCTCACCATACAGTGATCTTGGAACATGCCTCACCATACAGTGATCTTGCAACATGCCTCACCAGACAGTGATCTTGAAACATGCCTCACCATACAGTGATCTTGGAACATGCCTCACCATACAGTGATCTTGGAACATGCCTCACCATACAGTGATCATTGGCAACATGCCTCACCTTACAAGGTGATCTTGGAACATGCCTCACCATACAGTGATCTTGGAATCATGCTCACCATACATGATCTTGGAACATGGCCTCACATAGTGATCTTGGAAACATGCCTCACCAACAGTGAACTTGGAACAGCCTCACACAACAGTGATCTTGGAACATGCTCACATACAGAGACTTGGAACATGCTCACCATACAGTGATCTGGAACATGACCTCACCATATAGGGGATCTTGGAAACAGCCTCACCATACAGTGATCACCAATGGTTTACGAAGAAAGGTTGACCATTGAATATCTCACTACACAGTAAGCAGTGAGTGTGTCTGACAACATAGACTTGGGTTGAAGTGGGCAAACACAGTGAGAGAGAGAGAGAGAGAGAGAGAGAGAGAGAGAGAGAGAGAGAGAGAGAGAGAGAGAGAGAGAGAGAGAGACAGACAGAGACAGAGAGACAGAGAGACAGAGAGACAGAGAGACAGAGAGACAGAGAGACAGAGACAGACAGAGACAGAGACAGAGAGACAGAGAGACAGAGAGACAGAGAGACAGAGAGACATAGAGACAGAGAGAGACAGGGAGAGACAGGGAGAGACAGTCAGTCAGACTAAAAATGGAATGTGCGTGGTTATATAGATTGGATATGTAGTGTGTCTGTCCACAAGGACATAAAACCAGTATCCTGGAGCACGATAGGAAAGTGTCTGGCAACACTGTGAACATAGTGTGTGTCTGACAACACTGTGAACATAGTGTGTTTCTGACAACACTGTGAACATAGTGTGTGTCTGACAACACTGTGAACAGTGTGTGTCTGACAACACTGTGAACATAGTGTGTGTCTGACAACACTGTGAACATAGTGTGTGTCTAACAACACTGTGAACATAGTGTGTGTCTGACAACACTGTGAACAAGTGTGTGTCTGACAACACTGTGAACATAGTGTGTGTCTGACAACACTGTGAACATAGTGTGTGTCTGACAACACTGTGAACATAGTGTGTGTCTGACAACACTGTGAACAAAGTGTGTGTCTGACAAACTGTGAACATAGGTTTTGGTCGCCCAAACTGTGAACATAGTGGTGGACAACACTGTGAACATAGTATTGTTTGACAACACGTGAACATAGAGTGTTGACAACAATTGGAACATAGTTTTTTCTGACAACACTGGAAATAGTGTTGTCTGACAACTTTTGTGAACAAGTGTGTGTCGACAACACTGTGAACATGTGTTGTCTGACAACACTTTTGAAACAAGTTTTGTGTAAACAACCTGTGAAAAAAGGTGTGCAAAAACAACCTTTCTTGGGTTACATAGGGCACCTTCCCTGTCGCAACATTACTGTAGGTCCTATATCTTTCGCTACATTACTTTAGGTACCTTTCTGTCGCTACATTACTTAGGTACCTCTCTGCCTCGGCTTACATTAACTTAGTACCTTTCTGTCGCTACATTACTTAGGAACTTTTCTGTCGCTACATAACTTAGGTAACTTTATCTGTCGCAATATTTACTTAGGTACCATTCTGTCGCTCACATTTACTTAAAGTACCTTTCTGTCCGCTAAACATTACTTAGGTACCTTTCCTGTCGCTTTACCTTACTTAGTACCTTTCTGTCACAACATACTATAGGTACCTATTCTGTCGCAAACATTCCTTAGGTACATTTCTGTCGCCTATATTACTTAGGTACCTTCTTCTGTCCCGCTACATACATTAGGTACCTTTCTGTCTCTACATAACTTAGTACCTTTCTGTCGCTACCTTACTTAGGTTAACCTTTTCTGTCGCTACATACTTAGGTACTTTTCTGTCGCTAATATTACTTAGTACCTTTCGGTCGCTACATTACTTAAGGTACCTTTCTGTCGCTACATTACTTAGAGTACCTTTCGTCGCTACATTACTAGTACCATTTCTGTCGCTCTACATTACTTAGCCTTCCTGTCGCATTCACATTACTTAAGGTACCTTCCGGACGCTACATACTTAGAACCTTTCTGTCGCTACATTACTTAGGTACCCTGTTTGTCGCATACATTTACTAGGTACCCTTTCTGTCTCTACCTTACTATAGGTACCTTTACTATGTCGCTAACATTACTTAGGTACCTTTCTGTCGCTACATATTAGAGGTACCTTTCTTGTCGCAACATTAATTATTGTACCTTTCTGAACAACATTAATTAGGTACCTTTCGTCGCTACATTAACTAGGTAACCTCTCTATCGCATACATATGAGGTACCTTTCTCTCTCACTACATTAATAAGTAACTTTCTCATACATTAATTAGGTACCCATTCTGTAGCTGACAATAATTAGGTACCACCATCCCACTCTGAGTCGCTACATTAATTACAGGTACCATTCTGTCGCTACATTAATTAAGTACCTTTCTGTCACTACATTAATTAGGAACCTATTCAGTGCAACATCATTTAGGTAACTTCAGCTCACTACAATAATTAGTGTACCTTACTGTCGCTACATTAATTTGGCACCTTTCTCGTCACTACATTAATTAGTTCACCTTTTCTGTCGCTACATTAATAGGTACCGTTCTGTCGCTTCATTAATTAGGTACCTTTCTGTCGCTACAAGTAATTAGTACCTTTTTGTCGCTACTTTTAATTAGGTACATTTTTATCGCAACATTAATGAGCATACCTTGCAGGTCGCTACATTAAATTAGTTACCGTTTCTGTCACCCCCTCCAGCCACCAGCTACATTAATTAGTTACCTTTCTGTCGCTACATTAATTAGGTACCATTTCAGTCGCTACATTAATTAGGCACCATTCTGTCACTACATATAATAGGCACCATCTGTAGCATAATAATTAGGTACCTATCTGTCGCTACATTAATTATGCACCTTTTTTCTGTCACTACAATAATTAGGTAACCTTTCTGTCACTACAATAAATAGGAGTACCATTCTGTCACTACTTAAACTTAGATACCTATCTGTCGCTAATTAATTATGTAAACCTTTCTGTTGCTAGCTTACATTAATTAGGTACTTTTCTGTCACGCCTACATTAATTAGGTGCCTTTTTCAGTTCTGCCCGCTATCATTTAATGTAGTATTCCTTTCCGAGTCGCTTCACATTAATTAGTTACCTTTCCGTCGCTTCACAATAATTAGTTTACCTTTCTGTCGACACATTAATAGTTACCCTTTCTGTCGCAAACATTAATTATGTACCTTTCTGTAACTAACATTAACTAGGTTCCTTTCTGTCGCTCATTAACTAAGGTAAACCATTTGTCGTTACGTTCATTAGTACCATTCTGTCACCACATATAATTAGGTACCAATCTGTAGCTACACATTAATTATGTACCTTTCAGTCGCTACATTAATTAGAGGTACCTTTCAGTCGCTACCTTAATTAAGAACTATCTGTTCGCTACATTAATTAGGTACCTTCCTGTGGCTACATTAATAAGGTACCTTTCCCGGGTGGCTTACATTAAATAGGTACCTTTCTGTGTACATAAATTTAGTACCTTTCCGTGAGCTTATCAATTAATTAGGTACCACCTCTGGTCACTTCATTAATTAGGTACCTGTCTGTAGCTACATTATTAGGTACCATTCAGTCGCTACATTAATTAAGAACCATTCGTGTCGCTACATTAATTAGGTTTACCTTGCCGTGGCAACAATAAATTAGGTACTTTCCGTGGCTACATTTTAAATTGGTACCTTTCTGTCGCTACATAACAATAGGTAACTTTCTCTGTCGCCTAACATAACTTAGGTAACCTTTCGTCGCTACATTACTTAGGTACCTTTCTTCGAGTTTTCTACAATCTACTTAAGAACTTTTCTGACGCTACATAAACTTAGGTACTTTTTCTAGTCGCTACTTACATAGGTACTTTCTGTCGCTACTTTACAATAGGTACTTTTTCTGTCCGCTACATTACTTAGCGATACATTTCTGAGTCCTACATTACTATAGGTACTTTACTGTCGCTATATTAGCTTATGTACCTTTTCTGAGTCGCTACAATACTTAGGTACCTTCCTGATCGCTCCAGTTACTTAGGTAGCCTTTCATCGCTACATTACTAAGAAAATTTACTGTGCTGCATACTATTACAATGTACTTTTCTGTCCTCTCCTTTAACAAGGTACTTTTCCTGTCGCTACATTACTTAGGTACTTTATTACTGTCGCTACATTACCTTAGGTCCATTCTTTCGGCTACATTACTTAATGTACCTTACTGTCGCTACATTACTAAGGTACTCTTTCTGTCGCTACATTATAACTTAGTACCTTTCTGTCGCTACATTACTTAGGAATTTATCTGGTCCGCAATACATTCCTTAGTACAAATATCTGTCGCTATATTTCTTAGTACCTTTCCTGTCCGCTACATTACTTAGGATACCTTTCTGTCGCACAATTACCAATAGGTACCTTTCTGTCGCTACCTTACGTAGGTACCATTCTGTCACTAACATTACATAAGGTACCTTTCTGCGCTACATTACTTAAGTACTTTTCTGTCCCGCTTAAATTACTTAGGTACCTTTCTGTCGCTACATTACGTTTGGTAACTATCTGTCGCTACATTACTTAGTGTACCTTTCTGTTCGCTAAACCTTACTTAGGTACCTTCTGTCGCTACATTACATAGGTACTTTTCCTGCGCTATATACTTAGGGCTACCTTTCTGTCGCACAATAATTTAGGTACCTTTCTGACCTACATTACTTAGGTACCTTTCTGTCGCTACATTACTTAGGTACCTTTTCTGTCGCAACATTACTTAGGTACCTTACTGTCCGCTACGTTACTTAGTACCTTTCTGTCGCTACAATACATATGTACCTTTCCTTGTCTCAACCATAACTTAAGGTACCTTTTTGATCGCTACATACCAATTAGGACCTTTCAGTCGCTACATTACTTCTAGGTGTACCTTTCAGTCAGCTACCTTACTTAGGTACCTTTCGTCGCTACTTACTTAGGGTACCTTTCGTCGCTACATTACTTAGGATATTACCTTTCCTGTCGCTACATACTTAGAGGATACCCTTCTGTCGCCTACCTACTTTCTAGGTCACCATTTCTCTGACGCTACATTACTTAGGTACCTTTCTGTGTTTCTGTCGCTACATTTACATTATTGAAACCCTTTCCGTCGCTGACATACATTACTTAGGTACCTTTCTGTCGCTACAATACTTAAGTACCTTTCCTGATCGCTACATTTCTTAAGGTACCTTCTGTTGCTACAATACGTAGGTACCATCTGTTGCTACATCACTTAGTGTACATTTCTAGTCGCTAACAATTACTTAGTTTACCTTTCTGTTCGAGCTACATTATCGTAGAATACACTTTCTGTCGCTACATAACTTAGGTACCTTATGTCGCTACATTACATAGGTACCTTTCTCGCTACATTACTTAGGTACCTTTCTGGTCGCCCTACATACTAAGTCCTTTCCTGTCCGCTACATTTATTGTAGGTACCCTATCGGTTGCAACAATACCTAGGTCCCTTCTTGTTGCCTACATTACTTAGGTACCATTTACTGTCGCTACATTACTTAGGTAACCTTTCAGTCGCTACATTACTAAAGGTAACCTTATTGTCGCTACAATACTTAGGTACCTTTCTGTCTCTACACTTAAATTATTTTACCTTCTGTCGCTACATACTTAGTGTACATTTCTGTCCATACATTACTTAGGTACCTATTGTCCGCACATTACTTAGGTACCTTTCTGTCTCTACATTACTTAGGTTACCTTTCCTTGTCGGGCTACATTAACTTAGGTACCTTTACTGTCGGCTACATTACCTAGGTACCTATATTGTCTCGACACTACATAGGTAACCAATTCTGTCGCTACAGTACTTAATACCTTTCCTGACGTGCTACATTACTTAGGTACCATTCGTTGCTGACATTACTTAGGTACCTTTCTGTCCTACATTACTTTAGGTAGCCTTCTGTCGCTTACAGATTACTTAGTACCTTATTGTCCGCTACATTAACTTAGTACCTTTCTGTCTCTACATAAATTATTTACCTTTCTGTCCGCTACAATACTTAGCATCCCTTTCTGACGCACATAACTTAGGTACCTTCCTTCGCAAACATTACTTAAAGTACCTTTCGCGCTAACATTAATTAGTTACCTTTACTGTCCCATACATTAATTATTACCTCTCATTCACTACAATCATTTAGGCATCTTTCTGTCGCTACATTAATATGGTCCTTTTAGTCTCTACATTAATTAGTACATTTGTCGGCAACATTAATTAGGTACCTTTCTGTATCACCTACATCAAATAGGTATTTCTGTCCGCTACATTAATTAGATACCATTTTTCTGTCGCTATCATAATTAGTACCATTCTGTCGCTAATTAATTAAGGAACCCTTTCTGTCGCAACATTAATTAGTGTCCTATTTCTGTAACTACATTAAATTAATGTACCGTTTCTGTGCGCTACATTAAATAGGTACCCTATATCGCTACATTCAATTAGGTACCTTTTCTCTCACTAAACATTAATTAGGTAACTAGCTCTCACCATTAATAGGTAACTTTCTGTCGCTACATAAATAAGGTACCTCTCTGTCGCTACATTTAAATAGTACCATTCTGTCACGCTAACAATTTAATTAGTACCTTTCTGTCACTACATAATAGGTATCTTTCTTGTCGCAACAACATTTAGAGTATCTTTCTGTCACTACAATAATATAGGTACACTTTACTGTCGCTACATTTAATAGGGCACCTTTCGGTCACTAACATTAATTAGTTTACCTTTCTGTCGCTACATTAATTAGTTACCCTTCTGTCGCTCTCATTAATTAGGTAACCTTTCTGTCGCTATAACTGAATTAGGTACCATTTTGCGTCGCTACTTTAATTAGGTACATTTTTATCGCAACATTAATGAGATACCTAGCTAGTCGCTTACATTAAATATTTACCTTTCCCTGTCGTTACAATAATTCAGTTACCCTTTCTGTTGCTAACATAATTAGGTCACTATTCTGTCGCTACAATAATTAGGCCCCATTCTGTCGCAACAACATTAAATAGGCACCAATTCTGTTAGCCAATTAAATTAGGTAACCAATCTGTCGCTACATTATTAGGCACCTTTCTCTCACTACTAAATTAGAGTACCTTGTCTGTCACTACAAAAATTAGTACCTTTCTGTCACTACTATAAGCTAGTTACCTTTTCTGTCGCTACTATTAAATTAGGCTACCTTTCTAGTTTGCTTAATTACTTAAGGTAGCTATTATGACGCTACATTAATTAGGTGCCTTTCAGCCGGCTTACATTAAATAGTATACCTTTCCCGATCGCTAACATTCATTGTACCTTTCCGTCGCTAACATTAAATTAGTTACCTTCTGTCCGCTACATAATTAGGTACCTTTCTGTCGCAACATAATTAGGTACCTTTCTGTAACTACGATTAATTAGAACCTTCCTGTCTGCGCTACAATAACTAGTAAACCTTTTCTGTCGTTTACGTTAATTAGGTAACCAATACTGTCACCCCAAAATAAATAGGTCCCTTTCTAGTAGCTACATTAATAGGTACTCTTTCTGTCGCAACATTAAATAGGGTACCTTTCAGTCACTACATATAATCTAGCTCGTACCTTTCTGTCGCTACATTAATAGGTACCTTTCCAGTACGCGAACAATAATTAAGAACCTTTCTGTCGCTACATAAAATTAGGTACCTTTCTGTGGCTACATATTTAGGTTACGCTTTCCGCGTAGGGGGCTACATTATTTAAGGAGAAACGTTTCTGTGGCATACATTAATTAGGTACCTTTCCGTAGGCTTCAATATTTAGGATACCTTTCTGTCACTATCATCTAATTAGAGTACCTGTCTGTAGTGCTACATAAATTACGTACCATTCAGTCCGCTACATTAATTACGAACCTATCTGTCTCTACATTAAATTAGTACGCTTTCCGGGCTACATTAATTAATGTACCTTTCCGGTGAGGCAAACATTAATTAGGCTACTCATTCTCTGGTCTACAATTAAATTAGGTACCTTTCCGTGGCTAATTACTAGATGTAGACGCGCGCATGGTAGAGAGGGAGCGAGTGAAGGCTGTGACTTTTTTACTTAGGGTAGCCTTTCTGTCGCCTACATTACTTAGGAACCTTTTCTGGGCGCTACGATTACTTAGGTGACCTTTCTGCCGCTACATTACTTAGTGACCGTTTCTGTCGCTTCATTACTGTTGGTACCTTGTCTGTCGCTACATTAGTGTAGTACCTTCCTGTCGCTAAATTACTTAGGTACCTTTCTGTCGCTACATTACTTAGGTACCTTTCTGTCGCTACATTACTTAGGTACCTTTCTGCCGCTACATTACTTAGGTACCTTTCTGTCGCTACATTACGTTAGGTACTTTCTGTCGCGACATTACTTAGGTACCTTCCTTCGCTACATTACTCTTAGTACCTTTTACTGTCGCGCTAAAATTAATTAGTACCTATTCTGTCGCTTTTCATTAATAGGAACCTTTCAGTCGCTACATTAATTAGGTACCTTTTGTCGCAACTTTAATTAGGTACATTTTATCGCAACATTAATGAGATCACCTTGCTGTCGCTACATAATTAGTTACCCTTTTCTGTCGCTAACATTAATTAGTTACCTATCTGATTGCTACATTAATTAGGTCACTAGTCTGTCCCCCGCTACAATAAATTGACACCATTCTGTCACACAATTAATTAGGCACTCATTCTGTACTATATTAATTAGGCTAACCTATCTTCGCATACACATAATAGCACTCTTTCTGTCACTACAATAAATAGGTATCCTTTCTGTCAACTACAATAAATATACCTTTCTGTTCCACTACACTTGAATTAGTTACCTTACTGAGTCGCTATATTATATAGGTACCTTTCTGTTTGCTACATTATATAGAGTGACATTTAAGTCGCTACATAAATAGGTGCCTATTCCCGCCGCACATTAAATAATTCTTCTCGGTAGCTCGCTACATTTAATAGTTACCTTTCCGTCGCTACATTAATTAGAGATATACCCTATACCTTTCGCTAAATTAATTAGGGTACCTTTCTGTCGCAACATAAATTAGGTAACCTATATCAGTACTACAATTAATTAGAACCTTTCTGTCGCAACAAAACTAGGTTAACCTTACTGATTCGATACCTTAATTAGGATACCATGTCAGTCACGCACATTAATTTAGGTACCTTCTGTACTACATAATTATGTACCTTTCTGGACACAACATAAATTAGGTACTTTCTGTCACTTCTCATTAATTTAGGTACCTTTCTGTCGACTACATTAATTAGGTACCTTATCAGTCGCATACATTAATTAAGAACCTTTCTGTCCGCTAACATAATTAGGTTACCTTTCCTTGGCTACAATATATAGGTACCTTTCTCCGTGGCTTTACAATAATTACTACCAGGTACCTATTCTGTCGCTACCTTACATATGTACCTTTCCTGTCCTCACATTACTTTAGGTAACCTTTCTGTCGCTACATTAATTAGGTACCTTTCAGTCGCAACCATATACTTAGGTACCTTTCTGTAACTACATTAATTAGGTACTTCTGTCGCTACATTAACAAGGTACCCCTCTATCCGACTACATTAATTAGGGTACCTTCTCTCACTACATTTAATTAGGTAACTTTCTCCTCACATTAATTAGGTACCTTCTGCGTCCCTACATTAATTAGTACCTCTCTGCAGTCCTACATTATTAGGTTACCATTCTAGTCGCTACATTAATTAGGTACCTTTCTGAGTCCACTACAATTACATTAGAAAATTTTCTGTCGCAACCATCATTTAGGTGATCTTTCTAGTCACTACAAAAATTAGGTACCTTACTGTCGCAACATTAATTAGGCACCTCTTACTGTCACTACATTAATTAGTTAACCTTCTGTACGCTACATTAATTAGGTACCTTTCTGTCGCTTCATTAAATAGGTACCTTTCTGTCGCTACATAATTAGGTACCTTTTTGTCGCGACTTTAATTAGGAGTACATTTAATCGCAACATTAATGAGATACCTCCAATGCTGTCGCTACATTAAATTAGTTACTCTATCTTGTCCGCTACATTAATTATAGTTACCTTTCTGTCGCACATTAAATTGAGGTACCATTCTGCCGCTACATTAATTAGGCACCATTCTGTCACTAGGTACATTAATAGGCACCATTCTGTTAGCTATATTACTTTAGGTACCTAATCAGTCGCTACATTAATTAATGCACCTTTTCTGTCCATCGTACAATTAAATTAGGTACCTTTCTGTCACTCAATAATTAGGTACCATTCTTGTCACTACTTTAATTAGTTACCTTTCTGTCCGCTAATATTAATTAGGTACCTTTCTTGTATGCCTACATTAAATGGTACTTTATATATCGCAACAATTAATTAGGTGCCTTTCTGCCGCTTACCATTAACTTAGTTTTCCTTTCCGTACGCGTACATTAATTGTTACCTTTCCGTCGCTACATTAATTAGTTTACCTTTCTGTCGTTACATAATTAGTACCTCTTCTGTCGCAACATTAATTAGGTACCTTTCTGTATCTACATTAAATTAGGTACCTTTCTGACCTCTACAATTAAACTAGGAACCTTTCTGTCGTTAACTGTACTTAAGGTACCATTCTGTCACCACATTAATTTAGTAAATTTCATTGGTAAAGCTACATTAATAGGTACCTTTCCTGTTCCAACATTAATTAGGTACCTTTCTGTCACTACATTATATTAGATAACCATTCTGTCCGCTACATAATAGGTCACCTTTCAGTCGCGCTACATTAATTAAGAACCTTTCTGTCGCAACATTACTTTGTACCTTTCTGATGGCTAGTACATTACATAGGTACCTTTCTGGTCGGCTACATAACTTAGGTACCTTTCTGGACGCTACCTTACTTAAGTACCAAACAGACGTGCAACAAACCAACGGACCCAAACAGTGAACGCAAACCAAACCTACGGACCCATACATACGCACACAATACAACTTAACCAAACAGGACTGCACACCCTAACGAAGACCCAAAGCCAGTCCGCAACAAAACAACACGGAGTACCTTTCCCGTCGCAACAAAACATTAAGTAACAATATACAGTGACCGCAACCTATCCAACTTGTAACAATCTGATCGCAATCCATACTTAGGAGTACCTTTACATGGTCGCAAAAAACTAAGGAACCATTCAGTCGCAACCTTACTAGGTATTTTTTCCAGTCGCTACATAACTTAGGTACCTTTCTGGACGCTACAAACCTTAGGTACATTACGTCCGCTACATCTACTTAGGTACCTATCGTGACTACATAAATAGTGTACCAATTCATGTCCCCCCCCGCAACAGTACTTAGGTACCTTCCTGACGCTACATTAACTTAAGGTCCTTTTCTTACGCTAACATTACTTAGGTACCTTCTGATCGCTTACATTACTATAGGTACCTTTCTGTCGCTACATTACTTAGGTACCTACAGTCCGACCTACATTACTTAGGAACTGATTACTGTCGCTAACATATTACTTAGGTAACTTTTCTGTCGCTATAATTACTTAGTAACCTTACTGACGGCTACATTACTTAGGTACCTTTCTGTCGCTACATTAACTTAGGAACCTTTTCTGCGTCGCTACCTTACTTAGGTACCTTTACATCACTACATTACTTAGGAGTACTTTTCTGTCGCTACATCTACTTAGGTACTTTTCTGTCGCTATCTTACTTAGGTACCATTCGTCCTACATTACATTAGGTACCTTTCTGTCGCTACATTACTATAGTACCTTTTCTGTCGCTACATTACTTAGGTACCTTCTGTCGCTACATTCTTAGAGTACCTAATCAAACTCCTGATCGCTACATTACTTAGGTACCTTTCTGTCGCACATTAATTAGTTTAGCCTTTCTTGTCGTCTCACATTAATTAGTTTACCTTTCTGACGCTAACATTAATTAGGTAGCCATTCTGTCGCACATTAATTAGGCACCAATCTGTCACTACATTAATTAGGCACCCATTCTGTCGCTATATTAATAGTGGTACCTATCTGCGCTACACATTCGAATTATGTCACCTTTCGTCACTACACAATAATAGAGTACCTTTCTGTGTCACACAATAATTAGGTACCTTTCCTGTCACTACTTTAATTAGTTACACTTCTGTCGCTATATTAATATGTCCTTTCTGTTTGCTAGCATTAATTAGTGTAAATTTATTGTCGCAACATTTCATTTAGGTGCCTTTCTTCCGCTACATAAATAGTTTCCTTTCCGTCGCTACATTAATTAGATTTATACCTGTCCGTCCGCTACATTTAATTAGTTACCTTTCTGTCGTTTACTTTAATCTAAGGTACCTTTCTGACGCAAACATAAATTAGGTACCTTTCTGTAACTACATTAATTAGGTACCTTTCTGTCGCTACATTAACTAGGTACCTTATCTGTCGTTTACGTTTAAATTCTAGGTACCAGTACTGATCACCACAATTAATTAGGTAAATATTCTGTAGCAACATTAATTAGGTAACCTTTCTGTTCAAACAATAATTAGGTACCTTTCTGAGAGTCACTACATTAATTAGGAACCTTTTCTGTCGCACATTAATTAGGTACCTTTCAGTCGCTACATTAATTTAAGAACCTTTCTGTCGCTACATTACATAGGTACCTTACTGTGGCGACATTACTTAGGTACCTATTTACTGTCGACTAGACATTACTTAGGTACCTTTCTGTCGCTAACCTTACTTAAGGTACCTTTCTGTTCGCTACATTACTTAGGTATCCATTTCTGTCGTCTACATTACTATTAGGTACCTTTCTGTCGGCAATATTACTTAGTACCGTTTCTGTCGCTACATTACTTAGGTACCTTTCTGTCGCACATACTTAGGTACCTTCCGTCGCTACATTTACTTAAGGATACTTTTTCTGTCGCTAACATTACTTAGGAACTTTTCTCTGTCGCTACATAATTACTTAGAGGTACCTTCTTCCTTTCGCAAAATTACATAGGTAACCCTTTTCTGTCGCTACATTACTAGGTATTTTTCCTGTCGCTACAAATACTTTAGGAATCTTTACTGTCGCTACATTACTTACAGGTACCACTCTGTCGCTACAATACTTAGGTACCTTCTTCTGTTTGCGCTACATTACTTAGGTACCTATCTGTCGCTACAATACTTAGGTAACCTTCCATGTCGCTACACATTACTTAGGTCCATCTTCTTACGCTACATTACGCTTAAGGTACCTTTCTGTCGCTTACATTACTAGGTACCTTTCTGTCGCTACCTTACTTACAGGTACCTTTCTGTCGTTACATACTAGGAACTTTTCTGTCCGCTACATATAGCTTAGGTACTTTTCTGTCGCTAATAATTACTTAGTTACCTTTCCTGTCGCTTACATTACTTAGGTAAACTTTCTGCGCTAACAATTACTTAGGTACACCTTTTTTCTGTCGCCAACCTTACATAGGTACCTTTCATGACACTACATTACTTAGTACTTTTTCTGTCGCTACATTACTTAGGTACTTTTCTGCGTCGGCTATATTACATAGGTACCTTGACTGTCTGTCACAGTACCTCTAGGTAAACCTTTCTGTCGCTACATAACTTAGTACCTTTCTGTCGCTACATCTACTTCTAAGTACCTTTTCTGTCGCTACACTCCTTACGGATACCTTCCTGTCGCACATTACTAAGTACCTTTCTTAATCGCTACAATTACTTAGGTACCTTACTGTCGCTACATTACTTCAGGTACTTTCTGGTCCGCAACCTTTACTTAGAGAAACCTTTCTGTCGCTACATTAATTAGGTACCTTTCTGTCGCACTACATGTACTTAGGTTCTACCTTTCTGTCGCTACATTACTTAGGTACCTTTCTGTCGCTACATTACTTAGTACCTTCCTGTCGCTACATTACTTAGTACCTTTCTGGTTCGCTACATCTTAGGTACCTTGCTTTCGCTACATTTTAACTTAGGTAAACCTTTCATTCGCTACAATTACTAAGGTACCTTTCTGTCGCTACCTTACTTAGGTACCAATCTGTCCGCAACATTACTTAAGGTACCTTTTAGGTCTAGCTACATTTTATATTTTTTAAAAATAAGGTTGGATAACTTACTGTCTCTAACATAACTTAGGTACCTTTCTGTCGCTACATTACTTAGGAAACCATTCCTGTCGCTACAATTACTTAGGTACCTTTCTGTCCGCCTACATTACTAGGTACGCTTTCTGTACCGCTACCTTACCTTAGGTACCTTTCTGTCCACATAACTTAGGTACCTTTCTGGACGCTACATACAAACTTAGCGTACCTTTCTGTCGCTACAATACTTTAGTGTACGTTATCTGGTCGCTACCATTACTTAGGTAACCAATCTGTCGCTACATTACTTAGGAAACCTTCTCTCTTACTTCGCTACATACTTAGTACCTTTCTGTCGCCTACAATTATACTTAGTACCTTTCTGTGCGAAGACAGTTACTTAGGTACTTTTCTGTTGCTACATTACTTTAGGTACCATTCTATCGCAACATTACATATAGTGTACCTTTCTGTTGCTGACATTACTTAGGTACCTATAAGCGCGCTACATTACTTTGGTAACTTCCATGTCCTGTCGCTACATTACTTAGTCCTTTTCATTATCGTCTACATTACTTAGGTACCTTTCCTGACGCTACATTACTTAGGTACCTTTCTGGGACGCTACATTACTTAGTACCTATCTGTCCGCTAAGCATTACTTTAGGTAACGCTTTCTGTCCGCTCAACTATTTACTTAGGTACCTTTCTGCGCTTACTTACTTAGGGTACCTTTCTGATCCCTACATTACTTAAGGTACTTTCTGTCGCACATTACTTAGGTACCTTTCTGTCGCTACATAACATAGGTACCTTCCTGTCGCTACATTACTTTAGGTCCCTTTCTTCGCTACATTACTTAGGTATCCTTTCTATCGCTAACATTACTTAGAGGTACCTTTCTGACGCTACCCTTACTTAGGTACCTTTCTGCTCGCTACAATAACTTAGTGTACCTTTCTGTCGTACAATTAACTAGGAACCTTTCTGTCGACTATCAATACTTCGTACCTTTCTGTCGCTACTTTAACTTAGCTCACCATTCATCGCTACATTACTTCTATGACTTTTCTGTCGCTACATTACATAGGTACCTTTCTGTCGCTTACATTACTTAGGTACATTACGTCGCACAATACTTAGGTAACCTTTCAGTTGCTACATTACTAGGTACCTTATCTGTCGCTAACATTACTTAGGTACCTTCTGTCGCTACAATCTACTTAATACCTTTCTGTCGCTACATTCTATAGGTACATTTCAGTTGCTACAATACATAGGTACCCGACTGTCCGCTACATTACTTAGGTACCATTCTGTCCGCTACATTACATTAGGTTACCTTTTCTGTCGCTACATTACTAGGACACCATTTTCTGTCGCTACATTACTTAGGTACCTATCTGATGCAACAAAACTTAGGTCCTTTCCTTTCGCTATCATTACTTAGGTACCTTCCTGTCGCTACATTACTTAGGTACCTTTCTGTCGCTACAATACTTAGGTACCTTTCTGTCTCTATCAATTACTTAGGTACTTTTTCTGTCGCTATATTACTTAGTACCTTTCTGTCGCTACAATTACTTAGGTACCTTTTCTGTCACGCTACATTACTTAGTGTACCATTCTGTCGCTACCCTTACTCTAGGTACCTTTCTGTCCTACATTACAAAGCGCTACATTACTGTCGCTATATTACTTAGGTACCTTTCTGTCGACTACATTACCTTAGGTACCTTTCTGTCGCTTACATTCTACTTAGTTACCTTCTGTCCGCTTACTTACATTAGGTACCTTTCTGTCACTACATTACTTAGTACCTTCTTCGCTACATTACTTATTACCTTTCTGTCCGCTACCTTACTTAGGTACCTTTCTCTGCGTCCCACATTACATAGTACCCTTTTCTAGTCGACTACATTACTTAGGTACTTACTGTCGCTACATTACTTAGGTACCTTTCTGTCGCTACAGTTACTTTAAGTACCTTTCTGTCTGCTACCCCTACTTAGAGGTACCTGTTCTGTCGCTACCTTACTTAGGTACCATTCTGTCGCCTACAATTACTTAGTACCATTCTGTCGCTACATTACTTAGGTACCTTTCAGTCAGCTACATCTACTTATGTACCTATCTGTCGCTACATTACTTATGTACCTTCCTGTCGCTACATGTACTTAGGTCCTTTTCTTTCGCAACAATTACTTAGTACCCTTCTGTCGCTACATTACTAGTGTACCTTTCTGTCGCTACATTACTTAGGTACCATTTACTGTCGCTACATTAACTTAATGGAACTTTTCTGTACGCAACATTCTTAGGTACTCTTTTCCTCGCTATATTACTTAGCGTACCTTTCTGTCTACATTACTATGTACCTCTTCTGTCGCAACATTTACTTAGGTACCTTTTCTGTCGCTACTTTACTTAGATGTACCTTTTTTCTGTCCACTACATCAACTTTCGGTACCTTTCTGTCGAGCTACATACTTTAGGTACTTTTCTGTCGCTATAATATACTTTAGTTACCTTTCTGTCGCTACATTAGCTTAGTACCATTTCTGTCGCTACAATTACTAGGTAACCTTTCTGTCCTACATGTACTAGGTACCTTTCTGTGATACAACATTACTTAGGTACCTTCCCCTGTCCGTTACATTACTTAGGTACTCTTTCTGTCGCTACATTACTTAGTACCTTTCTGTCCCGCTACATACTTAGGTACCCTCTGTCGCTACCAATACCTCTAGTACCTTTCTTCTGCTACATTACTTAGGTACCTTCCTGTCGCTACAATACCTTAGACCATTCTGTCATGCTACATTACTTAGGTACCTTCTGTCGCTACATTACTTAGGTACTCTTTGTGTCGCTAACTTTATTAAGGTACCATTTTCTGTGGCTCAACCATACTTAGGTATCCTTTCTTGTCGCTAAACATGTTCACAGGCACCTTTCCTGGTCGCTACATTATAAGGTACCTTTCTGAGTCGCTACATTACTTAGGTACTTTTCTGTCGCTAACATTACTTAGGTTGCTTTTCTGTCGCTACATTTAGCTTATGTACCTTTCTGTCGAAAATTACTAAGGTACAATTCAGTCGCTACATTACTAGGTACCTTCCTGTTCGCTACATATACTTAGGTACCTTCTGCCGCTACATTACTTTAGAGGTACCATTCTGTCCGCAACATTACTTAGGTACCACTTCTGTCGCTACATTACTTAGGTACCTCATTCTGTTTGCTACATTACTTAGTACTTTTCTGTCGCTACATTACTTAATACCTTTCTGGTCGCTACTATTACTTGGTACCTTTCTGTCGCTACATTACTTAGGTCCTTTCTTCTGTCGCTACACTTACCATTAGGTACCTTTCTGTCGCTACATTACTTAGGCACCATACTGAGTCGCTACATTACTAGGTACCTTTCTGTTGCTACATTACTTAGGTACCTATCTGCCGCTACATTACATAGGGCACCTTCCCTGTCGCAACATTACTGTAGGTCCTATATCTTTCGCTACATTACTTTAGGTACCTTTCTGTCGCTACATTACTTAGGTACCTCTCTGCCTCGGCTTACATTAACTTAGTACCTTTCTGTCGCTACATTACTTAGGAACTTTTCTGTCGCTACATAACTTAGGTAACTTTATCTGTCGCAATATTTACTTAGGTACCATTCTGTCGCTCACATTTACTTAAAGTACCTTTCTGTCCGCTAAACATTACTTAGGTACCTTTCCTGTCGCTTTACCTTACTTAGTACCTTTCTGTCACAACATACTATAGGTACCTATTCTGTCGCAAACATTCCTTAGGTACATTTCTGTCGCCTATATTACTTAGGTACCTTCTTCTGTCCCGCTACATACATTAGGTACCTTTCTGTCTCTACATAACTTAGTACCTTTCTGTCGCTACCTTACTTAGGTTAACCTTTTCTGTCGCTACATACTTAGGTACTTTTCTGTCGCTAATATTACTTAGTACCTTTCGGTCGCTACATTACTTAAGGTACCTTTCTGTCGCTACATTACTTAGAGTACCTTTCGTCGCTACATTACTAGTACCATTTCTGTCGCTCTACATTACTTAGCCTTCCTGTCGCATTCACATTACTTAAGGTACCTTCCGGACGCTACATACTTAGAACCTTTCTGTCGCTACATTACTTAGGTACCCTGTTTGTCGCATACATTTACTAGGTACCCTTTCTGTCTCTACCTTACTATAGGTACCTTTACTATGTCGCTAACATTACTTAGGTACCTTTCTGTCGCTACATATTAGAGGTACCTTTCTTGTCGCAACATTAATTATTGTACCTTTCTGAACAACATTAATTAGGTACCTTTCGTCGCTACATTAACTAGGTAACCTCTCTATCGCATACATATGAGGTACCTTTCTCTCTCACTACATTAATAAGTAACTTTCTCATACATTAATTAGGTACCCATTCTGTAGCTGACAATAATTAGGTACCACCATCCCACTCTGAGTCGCTACATTAATTACAGGTACCATTCTGTCGCTACATTAATTAAGTACCTTTCTGTCACTACATTAATTAGGAACCTATTCAGTGCAACATCATTTAGGTAACTTCAGCTCACTACAATAATTAGTGTACCTTACTGTCGCTACATTAATTTGGCACCTTTCTCGTCACTACATTAATTAGTTCACCTTTTCTGTCGCTACATTAATAGGTACCGTTCTGTCGCTTCATTAATTAGGTACCTTTCTGTCGCTACAAGTAATTAGTACCTTTTTGTCGCTACTTTTAATTAGGTACATTTTTATCGCAACATTAATGAGCATACCTTGCAGGTCGCTACATTAAATTAGTTACCGTTTCTGTCACCCCCTCCAGCCACCAGCTACATTAATTAGTTACCTTTCTGTCGCTACATTAATTAGGTACCATTTCAGTCGCTACATTAATTAGGCACCATTCTGTCACTACATATAATAGGCACCATCTGTAGCATAATAATTAGGTACCTATCTGTCGCTACATTAATTATGCACCTTTTTTCTGTCACTACAATAATTAGGTAACCTTTCTGTCACTACAATAAATAGGAGTACCATTCTGTCACTACTTAAACTTAGATACCTATCTGTCGCTAATTAATTATGTAAACCTTTCTGTTGCTAGCTTACATTAATTAGGTACTTTTCTGTCACGCCTACATTAATTAGGTGCCTTTTTCAGTTCTGCCCGCTATCATTTAATGTAGTATTCCTTTCCGAGTCGCTTCACATTAATTAGTTACCTTTCCGTCGCTTCACAATAATTAGTTTACCTTTCTGTCGACACATTAATAGTTACCCTTTCTGTCGCAAACATTAATTATGTACCTTTCTGTAACTAACATTAACTAGGTTCCTTTCTGTCGCTCATTAACTAAGGTAAACCATTTGTCGTTACGTTCATTAGTACCATTCTGTCACCACATATAATTAGGTACCAATCTGTAGCTACACATTAATTATGTACCTTTCAGTCGCTACATTAATTAGAGGTACCTTTCAGTCGCTACCTTAATTAAGAACTATCTGTTCGCTACATTAATTAGGTACCTTCCTGTGGCTACATTAATAAGGTACCTTTCCCGGGTGGCTTACATTAAATAGGTACCTTTCTGTGTACATAAATTTAGTACCTTTCCGTGAGCTTATCAATTAATTAGGTACCACCTCTGGTCACTTCATTAATTAGGTACCTGTCTGTAGCTACATTATTAGGTACCATTCAGTCGCTACATTAATTAAGAACCATTCGTGTCGCTACATTAATTAGGTTTACCTTGCCGTGGCAACAATAAATTAGGTACTTTCCGTGGCTACATTTTAAATTGGTACCTTTCTGTCGCTACATAACAATAGGTAACTTTCTCTGTCGCCTAACATAACTTAGGTAACCTTTCGTCGCTACATTACTTAGGTACCTTTCTTCGAGTTTTCTACAATCTACTTAAGAACTTTTCTGACGCTACATAAACTTAGGTACTTTTTCTAGTCGCTACTTACATAGGTACTTTCTGTCGCTACTTTACAATAGGTACTTTTTCTGTCCGCTACATTACTTAGCGATACATTTCTGAGTCCTACATTACTATAGGTACTTTACTGTCGCTATATTAGCTTATGTACCTTTTCTGAGTCGCTACAATACTTAGGTACCTTCCTGATCGCTCCAGTTACTTAGGTAGCCTTTCATCGCTACATTACTAAGAAAATTTACTGTGCTGCATACTATTACAATGTACTTTTCTGTCCTCTCCTTTAACAAGGTACTTTTCCTGTCGCTACATTACTTAGGTACTTTATTACTGTCGCTACATTACCTTAGGTCCATTCTTTCGGCTACATTACTTAATGTACCTTACTGTCGCTACATTACTAAGGTACTCTTTCTGTCGCTACATTATAACTTAGTACCTTTCTGTCGCTACATTACTTAGGAATTTATCTGGTCCGCAATACATTCCTTAGTACAAATATCTGTCGCTATATTTCTTAGTACCTTTCCTGTCCGCTACATTACTTAGGATACCTTTCTGTCGCACAATTACCAATAGGTACCTTTCTGTCGCTACCTTACGTAGGTACCATTCTGTCACTAACATTACATAAGGTACCTTTCTGCGCTACATTACTTAAGTACTTTTCTGTCCCGCTTAAATTACTTAGGTACCTTTCTGTCGCTACATTACGTTTGGTAACTATCTGTCGCTACATTACTTAGTGTACCTTTCTGTTCGCTAAACCTTACTTAGGTACCTTCTGTCGCTACATTACATAGGTACTTTTCCTGCGCTATATACTTAGGGCTACCTTTCTGTCGCACAATAATTTAGGTACCTTTCTGACCTACATTACTTAGGTACCTTTCTGTCGCTACATTACTTAGGTACCTTTTCTGTCGCAACATTACTTAGGTACCTTACTGTCCGCTACGTTACTTAGTACCTTTCTGTCGCTACAATACATATGTACCTTTCCTTGTCTCAACCATAACTTAAGGTACCTTTTTGATCGCTACATACCAATTAGGACCTTTCAGTCGCTACATTACTTCTAGGTGTACCTTTCAGTCAGCTACCTTACTTAGGTACCTTTCGTCGCTACTTACTTAGGGTACCTTTCGTCGCTACATTACTTAGGATATTACCTTTCCTGTCGCTACATACTTAGAGGATACCCTTCTGTCGCCTACCTACTTTCTAGGTCACCATTTCTCTGACGCTACATTACTTAGGTACCTTTCTGTGTTTCTGTCGCTACATTTACATTATTGAAACCCTTTCCGTCGCTGACATACATTACTTAGGTACCTTTCTGTCGCTACAATACTTAAGTACCTTTCCTGATCGCTACATTTCTTAAGGTACCTTCTGTTGCTACAATACGTAGGTACCATCTGTTGCTACATCACTTAGTGTACATTTCTAGTCGCTAACAATTACTTAGTTTACCTTTCTGTTCGAGCTACATTATCGTAGAATACACTTTCTGTCGCTACATAACTTAGGTACCTTATGTCGCTACATTACATAGGTACCTTTCTCGCTACATTACTTAGGTACCTTTCTGGTCGCCCTACATACTAAGTCCTTTCCTGTCCGCTACATTTATTGTAGGTACCCTATCGGTTGCAACAATACCTAGGTCCCTTCTTGTTGCCTACATTACTTAGGTACCATTTACTGTCGCTACATTACTTAGGTAACCTTTCAGTCGCTACATTACTAAAGGTAACCTTATTGTCGCTACAATACTTAGGTACCTTTCTGTCTCTACACTTAAATTATTTTACCTTCTGTCGCTACATACTTAGTGTACATTTCTGTCCATACATTACTTAGGTACCTATTGTCCGCACATTACTTAGGTACCTTTCTGTCTCTACATTACTTAGGTTACCTTTCCTTGTCGGGCTACATTAACTTAGGTACCTTTACTGTCGGCTACATTACCTAGGTACCTATATTGTCTCGACACTACATAGGTAACCAATTCTGTCGCTACAGTACTTAATACCTTTCCTGACGTGCTACATTACTTAGGTACCATTCGTTGCTGACATTACTTAGGTACCTTTCTGTCCTACATTACTTTAGGTAGCCTTCTGTCGCTTACAGATTACTTAGTACCTTATTGTCCGCTACATTAACTTAGTACCTTTCTGTCTCTACATAAATTATTTACCTTTCTGTCCGCTACAATACTTAGCATCCCTTTCTGACGCACATAACTTAGGTACCTTCCTTCGCAAACATTACTTAAAGTACCTTTCGCGCTAACATTAATTAGTTACCTTTACTGTCCCATACATTAATTATTACCTCTCATTCACTACAATCATTTAGGCATCTTTCTGTCGCTACATTAATATGGTCCTTTTAGTCTCTACATTAATTAGTACATTTGTCGGCAACATTAATTAGGTACCTTTCTGTATCACCTACATCAAATAGGTATTTCTGTCCGCTACATTAATTAGATACCATTTTTCTGTCGCTATCATAATTAGTACCATTCTGTCGCTAATTAATTAAGGAACCCTTTCTGTCGCAACATTAATTAGTGTCCTATTTCTGTAACTACATTAAATTAATGTACCGTTTCTGTGCGCTACATTAAATAGGTACCCTATATCGCTACATTCAATTAGGTACCTTTTCTCTCACTAAACATTAATTAGGTAACTAGCTCTCACCATTAATAGGTAACTTTCTGTCGCTACATAAATAAGGTACCTCTCTGTCGCTACATTTAAATAGTACCATTCTGTCACGCTAACAATTTAATTAGTACCTTTCTGTCACTACATAATAGGTATCTTTCTTGTCGCAACAACATTTAGAGTATCTTTCTGTCACTACAATAATATAGGTACACTTTACTGTCGCTACATTTAATAGGGCACCTTTCGGTCACTAACATTAATTAGTTTACCTTTCTGTCGCTACATTAATTAGTTACCCTTCTGTCGCTCTCATTAATTAGGTAACCTTTCTGTCGCTATAACTGAATTAGGTACCATTTTGCGTCGCTACTTTAATTAGGTACATTTTTATCGCAACATTAATGAGATACCTAGCTAGTCGCTTACATTAAATATTTACCTTTCCCTGTCGTTACAATAATTCAGTTACCCTTTCTGTTGCTAACATAATTAGGTCACTATTCTGTCGCTACAATAATTAGGCCCCATTCTGTCGCAACAACATTAAATAGGCACCAATTCTGTTAGCCAATTAAATTAGGTAACCAATCTGTCGCTACATTATTAGGCACCTTTCTCTCACTACTAAATTAGAGTACCTTGTCTGTCACTACAAAAATTAGTACCTTTCTGTCACTACTATAAGCTAGTTACCTTTTCTGTCGCTACTATTAAATTAGGCTACCTTTCTAGTTTGCTTAATTACTTAAGGTAGCTATTATGACGCTACATTAATTAGGTGCCTTTCAGCCGGCTTACATTAAATAGTATACCTTTCCCGATCGCTAACATTCATTGTACCTTTCCGTCGCTAACATTAAATTAGTTACCTTCTGTCCGCTACATAATTAGGTACCTTTCTGTCGCAACATAATTAGGAAACCTTTCTGTCACATTAATTAGGTACCTTTCTGTCGCTACATTAATAGGTACCTTTGTCGTCCCTTAAATTAGGTACCATTCTGTCGCACTTTAAATTAGGTCCCTTTTCTGTGCTACTTTAAATTAGGTACCTTTCTGTCGCAACAAAATTAGGTCCCTTTCTGTCCTTCATTAATTAGGTACCTTTCTGTCGCTACTTTAAATTAGGTACCTTTCAGTCGCTACTTTAAATTTAAAGAACCTTTCTGTCGCTACATTATTAGGTACCTTTCTGTGCTAATTATTAGGTACCTTTCTGTGGCTACTTTAAATTAGGTACCTTTCTGTGCTACTTAATTGGTACCTTACTGGCCTTTCATTAATTAGGTACCTTTTGTCCTCTTTAAATTAGGTACCTTTCTGTGCTACATTAATTAGGTACCTTTCGTCGCTACATAATTAAAGGAACCTTTCTGCGCTACATAATTGGGTTTACCTTTCGTGGCTACTTTAAATTAGGTACCTTTTTTGTCGCTACATTACTTAGGTCCCTTTTCTGTCGCTACATTACTTGGGTACCTTTCTGTCGCTAATTACTTAGGTACCTTCTGTCGCTACATTACTTAGGTATTTTTCTGTCGCTACATTACTTAGGTACTTTTCTGTCGCTACATTACTTGGGTAATTCTGTCGCTACTTTATTAGGTCCCTTTCTGTGTGCTACATTACTTAGGTACCTATCTGTCGCTAATTACTTAGGTACCTTTCTGTCGCTACATTACTTAGGTACCTTTTTCTTTCGCTACATTACTTAGGTACCTTTCTGTCGCAAACATTATTTAGGACCTTTCTGTCGCTACATTACTTAGGCCCTTTCTGTCGCAACATTACTTAGGTACTTTCTGTCGCTAATTAACTTAGGTACTTTCCCTGTCGCTACATTATTTAGGTTACCTTCTGGGGCCAACGGATTTTTAAGGACCTTTCGTCCGCTACAAATTTCTAGGTATACCTTTCTGTCCGCCTCAACCCTCCCAAGGGTATTTTTTGTCCCATCTTTGATACCATTTTGTCCCAAAAACACTAGGTAAACCTTTCTTGTCGCTAACATTCCCCTTAATCTTATTTCGTTGGTTTCCGCTCCCCCAATTACTTAAAGGTATTTCCCCCTGTGTACATTCCTTGGGTTTTTACCCATTCTGGTCGGCCTCTTTGTGGGTACCCTTTCGGGGGGTTTGCTACATTTCTTGCTTCCTTCTGCGCACCCCCACCTTACTTGAGGGTACCTTTCTTTTCGTCATACATTACCTTAAGGTCCTTTTCCCCTCGCACTTTAATTAGGTACCTTTCTGTGTAACAATTAACTTAGTACCTTTCAGGCCTAAAAAATTACTTAGGGAACTTTCGTCGCAACAATTAATCTAAAGGACTTTTCCGCATTTCGGGGCCTTCATCTGTCGCTACAATTACTTAGTGGGTACGCTCTTTGTTTGGCCCGGGCCCGGGCCGGGCATCGGGGCCGCCGGCATCCCCTGCCAACGGCAGGCATGTTCCCCGGCAACTACCAGATTGTTCCGGAAAGTTTCCGGCGGCCGTCGCCGGAAGATGATGATTCCGGCCGGCCGGAAGGTAAAAGTACTGTAGCCGGGCCTCTGAGACGGCGATTGCGCCAAGAGGTTATTTGGTGTTTCCGGCCGGGCCGGCATCTGGGTGTCCGATATGCTGCCGGCAGAGTGCTTTAGTCCCAAAAAACGACTGAGTAGCAGGTTTAGAGTGTGAAAATCCATGTATTTTAGCTAAAAAGAAAGGTTTGTGTGAAAAGTGCTCAAAATCCTCCAAATCGTCGAAATATGCAGTAAAACATCATTTTACCATATTTTTCGATTTTTTCAATGCTTTTGCTATTTTTAAAAATACCTGAACATTGAAAAAAATGCTTTTGGTATTTTTAAAAATATATGAAATATATGAAATGCTTGAAATATATGAAATAGCTGAAGCATTGAAAAAATCGAAAAATATGGTAAAATGATGTTTTACTGCATATTTCGACGATTTTTAGCATTTAGAACACTTTTCAGACAAACCTGATATTTTAGCTAAAATTCATGGATTTTCAAACTCTTTATCAGAATTGCTAGAAGTGCTCTAAATGCTCGAAATCGTCGAAATATGCAGGAAAACATCATTTTACTATATTTTTCGATTTTTTCAATGCTTCAGGTATTTTTAAAAATAGCAAAAGCATTGAAAAAATCGAAAAATATGGTAAAATGATGTTTTACTGCATATTTCGACGATTTTTGAATTTTTTCAATTTTTTTGAAATTTTTTTTAAAATTTTTTGAATTTTTTGGGGGGGGTTTTTTTTGGGGGTTTTTTTGAAAAGGTGTTTTTCCATTTTCAAAATTTTTTTAAACCTTTTACGGTGTCAAACGGAAGCCGTTTACACGTATGCACTCTTGCAGGATGGCTAGTCTTGTTGTTGTTGAATATAAAAAATAATTCCATTCAGCATTCACTTTGTGTATATTTCTTATAGAATATTTTTCTTTACGAAATTAGCTTTTGGTTGCATTGTCATATTCAAAATGTCGCTCCAGTCCTTTCTAGGACTGTTATACTACTGCGTTTCATCATTCTTCTCGTTCTTCGTGCTCCCGCGCCTCCTTGAACTTTAAATTTGCTTAGTTTGTTGGCCCAGATATTGTCTTTATTTATCTTCCTTTGACTCTTGCCCTAGAATGAGCCTTGTTGGACATGGGAGAAACTGCTCAGAAATTTCGTGGGACATTTTGGTTACCTTTTGGGTAAAATGTGTAAAAAGAAGTCGTGGTACTTTATGGAGACAGTTTGGAAAAATGGCCCTAGAAATTGGGAGTGTTTGGACACGTTTGGGCTAAATGTCTCAGAAAGTGGGTGCAGACATATGTACTTGTAGTGCATGTTTTCGTGCATGGTGTGCGTAAGTACGTACGTGGTGGAGGTGCGTTAGTATCTTATTGCACATGATTGTAAATTTGTACCACTCAAGCCTGCCCATGTTCACATGTACGGTATTCTGCTTTGAAGGTATGCATCTGCCTTAGAAGCGGCGATAAGAGGTCGTTCCTGACTGTGGTAGGTAGTTCCTGGCGGCGATAGGTCGTTGCTGATGGTGGTAGGTAGTTCTTGGCGGCGATAGGTCGTTTCTGATGCCGGTAGGTAGTTCCTGGCGGCGATAAGAGGTTCTTGGCGGCGATAAGAGGTTCCTGGCTGCGATAAAGAGGTCGTCTTTGGAGGCGATAAAGAGGTCGTTCCTGGGGGCGAGCACAGATCCCACCTCGATAAGTGATGGAGGCAACGATTACGGAGGTGGTATATAAGAGAGTTTACAACTCTGGTAATGGGTTGTGATGGCCATAGTCATGGCTACACCTGCCTCTCATTAGTGTTGATTAGCACGTTGTGCAGGTAATTGGGGGTATTGGTAAATGTGGCAGATGCTGGTGATAGTGGTGTGGATGTTACGTATGCTGGGGGGGGGGGGGGTCTGTTGTGGGTGGGGTGGTTGCTGACACTTGGCGGTGGTGGTAGTGGAGTTGGTTTGTGATGCAAGAGGAGTGGTGGCAGTGTGGTCGGTTGTTATGTAGGAGTTGTTGGTTGTGATGGTAGTGGGGAACGTTACTGATGTATTAGGTGATGGGGTTGGTTGCTGATGCTAAGGGTGGTAGTGGGGAATAGTTGATGTACTGGTGGTTATAATTGTGGTGGGGATGGATGTTATTGGGAGAGTGATGGTAGTGCGTGGTTGCGGTTGCTGATGCTGGCGGTGGTAGTCATGCAGATAGTATTCGTGGTAGTGGTTGGCTATGCATATAGTGTTGATGGGGGTTGGTTGCTGATGCTGGCGGTGGTAGTCATGCAGATAGTATTCGTGGTAGTGGTTGGCTATGCATATAGTGTTGATGGGGGTTGGTTGCTGATGCTGGCGGTGGTAGTCATGCAGATAGTATTCGTGGTAGTGGTTGGCTATGCATATAGTGTTGATGGGGGTTGGTTGCTGATGCTGGCGGTGGTAGTTCATGCAGGATAGTATTCGTGGTAGTGGTTGGCATGCATATAGTGTTGATGGGCGGTTGTTGCTGATGTGGGCAGTGGGTTAGTCATGCAGATAGTATTCGTGGTAGTGGTTGGCTATGCATATAGTGTTGATGGGGGTTGGTTGCTGATGCTGGCGGTGGTAGTCATGCAGATAGTATTCGTGGTAGTGGTTGGCTATGCATATAGTGTTGATGGGGGTTGGTTGCTGATGCTGGCGGTGGTAGTCATGCAGATGTATGTTGGTAGTGGTGGCTATGCATATAGTGTTGATGGGGGTTGGTTGCTGATGCTGGCGGTGGTAGTCATGCAGATAGTATTCGTGGTAGTGGTTGGCTATGCATATAGTGTTGATGGGGGTTGGTTGATGCAAGTGGTGGTATTGCATACTAAACCATTGCTCTCGTACAGTCTTTGTTGATAATCTGCAGTTAAGTTTTATTTGGGATAACCCACAAATAGTTTTGCTAGCTCAAGTTTCAAGTTTTATAATGGTTTTTAATGCACTTAATGTTATGGACATAGAGCACATGATGTCGACATAAGTAGATACCATCAAAACAGTGGGATTTTATAAAACTAACACTTCATGTTACTTGGGTCCTTTTTAGGCTGGGATGATTGCTGTACTAACAGCTCTGTTCTCAATGCAGGCGAATTTGTATATTCAGAAAACCTTCTTTGCTCACATAAATTCAGTCAAACACCTAAATTATTTGGATTATTTGAAAGTCCCTCGCACGATGTGTAGTGTGAAATGGTACAGCAGTCCTTATTTCATCTTTCTCACCCATAACCAGCTTTCACCCCTCTGTAAAAATGACGACCTTATCCCATTTAGGATAGCCTCAGTGCGCGCGATTGACAGGTTCCGGGCTTCAGTTGCAGAATTACTCACTAAATTCGCTTGGCAGGTTCCGGGCTTCAGTTGCAGAATTACTCACTAAATTCGCTTGGCAGGTTCCGGGCTTCAGTTGCAGATTTATCTACTAATTCGCTTGGAGGTTCGGGCTTCAGTTGCAGTGAAATTCACTCACTAAATTCGCTTGGCAGGTTACGGGCTTCAGATTTGCAGAAGTTCTCATAATTCGCTTGGCAGGTTCCGGGCTTCAGTTGCAGAATTACTCACTAAATTCGCTTGGCAGGTTCCGGGCTTCAGTTGCAGAATTACTCACTAAATTCGCTTGGCAGGTTCCGGGCTTCAGTTGCAGAATTACTCACTAAATTCGCTTGGCAGGTTCCGGGCTTCAGTTGCAGAATTACTCACTAAATTCGCTTGGCAGGTTCCGGGCTTCAGTTGCAGAATTACTCACTAAATTCGCTTGGCAGGTTCCGGGCTTCAGTTGCAGAATACTCACAAAATTCGCTTGGCAGGTTCCGGGCTTCAGTTGCAGAATTACTCACTAAATTCGCTTGGCAGGTTCCGGGCTTCAGTTGCAGAATTACTCACTAAATTCGCTTGGCAGGTTCCGGGCTTCAGTTGCAGAATTACTCACTAAATTCGCTTGGCAGGTTCCGGGCTTCAGTTGCAGAATTACTCACTAAATTCGCTTGGCAGGTTCCGGGCTTCAGTTGCAGAATTACTCACTAAATTCGCTTGGCAGGTTCCGGGCTTCAGTTGCAGAATTACTCACTAAATTCGCTTGGCAGGTTCCGGGCTTCAGTTGCAGAATTACTCACTAAATTCGCTTGGCAGGTTCCGGGCTTCAGTTGCAGAATTACTCACTAAATTCGCTTGGCAGGTTCCGGGCTTCAGTTGCAGGAATTCAATCACTAATTTCGCTTGGCAGGTTCCGGTTCAGTTGCGAATTACTCACTAAATTCGCTTGGCAGGTTCCGGGCTTCAGTTGCAGAATTACTCACTAAATTCGCTTGGCAGGTTCCGGGCTTCAGTTGCAGAATTACTCACTAAATTCGCTTGGCAGGTTCCGGGCTTCAGTTGCAGAATTACTCACTAAATTCGCTTGGCAGGTTCCGGGCTTCAGTTGCAGAATTACTCACTAAATTCGCTTGGCAGGTTCCGGGCTTCAGTTGCAGAATTACTCACTAAATTCGCTTGGCAGGTTCCGGGCTTCAGTTGCAGAATTACTCACTAAATTCGCTTGGAAACAACATTTTCTTTTATCTGATAGAGTGCCAAGCCATCGGCGGGGCTGGAGAATCTGCGTCTGGCGGATCACGAATGTGATGGTAAATTTGGCGTCTGGGAGGCGTGATAATCCCCCTCACGGCCAATTGAAGCTGATTGGAAAACATTTTACAAACTGAAGCTGTTAGGTAAGACACATATGCAACAGTTAGGTATCTTTATTATGAAACGTTTCGCCTACACAGTAGGCTTCTTCAGTCAAGTACAGAAAAGTTGATAGAAGCAGAAGATACTTGAAGACGATGTAATCAGTCCATCACCCTTAAAGTTTTGAAATAAAGATACCTAACTGTTGCATATGTGTCTTACCTAACAACCTGTCGGTATTTTATACCATTTTAATGTTCAAACTGAATTTGGTTTAACGAGACCTGAACTAGAGGAGTGGAGGGTAGCAGGCAATATCAGAAGAGGGAGAGAGTTTACTGTGGCTTTTGTTGGGGGTCTAAAATACTTTATGTTCTGAAGTTGTATTTATCAGTCTGGTGTTGCTGCTACTGTTGTACCCATCATCCTGGAGTTGCTGCTACTGTTGTACCCATTATCCTGGTGTTGCTGCTACTGTTGTACCCATCATCCTGGTGTTGCTGATACTGTTGTACCATCTCTGGTGTTGTGCTACTGTTGTACCCTCCATGCTGGGTGTTGCTGCTACTGTTGTACCCATCATTCTGGTGTTGCTGATACTGTTGTACCCATCATTCTGGTGTTGCTGCTACTGTTGTACCCATCATCCTGGTGTTGCTGCTACTGTTGTACCCATCTTCCTGGGTGTTTGTGATAACTGTTGTAACCTCATCCTGTGTTGCTGTCTACTTGTTGTACCCATCATCCTGGGTTGATGCTATCTGTCTGTACCCATCATCCCTGGTGTTGCTGATACTTTGTTACCCATCATCTGGTTGTTGCTGGCTACTGTTGTTACCAATCATCCTGGTGTTGCTGCTTACTGTTGTACCCATCATCCTGGTGTTGCTGATACTGTTGTACCCATCATCCTGGTGATGCTGCTACTGTTGTACCCATCATCCTGGTGTTGCTGCTACTGTTGTACCCATTATCCTGGTCTGTTGCTGCTACTGTTGTACCCATCATCTGGTGATTGCTGATACTGTTGTACATCATCCTTGGGTTGCTGCCTACTGCTTGTACCATAATCCTGGTGTTGCTGATACTGTTGTACCCATCATCCTGGTTGTTGCTTGCTTACTGTTTACCATCATCCTGGATGTGCTGCTACTGTTGTACCATTATCTGGTTGTGTTGCTGGCTACTGTTGTACCTCATCTAGGTGTTGCTGATAATGTTGCTACCCATCATCTGGTGTTGCTGTACTGTTGTACCATCATCATGGTGTTGCTGCTACTGTTGTACCCATCATCCTGGTGTTGCTGACGCGCTCTGTTGTACCCATCTCCTGGTGTTGCTGCTACTGTTGTACCCATCATCCTGGTGTTGCTGCTACTGTTGTACCATCATCTGGTGTTGCTGATACTGTTGTACCATCATCCTGGTGTTTGCTGTACTGTTGTACCTCATCCTGGTGTTGCTGCTTACTGTTGTACCATCATCCTGGGTGTTGCTGATACTGTTGTACCCATCATCCTGGTCGTTGCTGCTACTGTCTGTACACCATCATCCTGGTGTTGATGCTACTGTCTGTACCATTATCCTGTGTTGCTGCTACTTGTTGTACCCATCATCATGGTTGTTGCTGATACTGTTGTACCCATCTTCCTCGGATGTTGCTGCTACTGTTGTACCCTTATCCTGGTGTTTGCTCGATCGCGCGGCTTGTACCCCATCATCTCCTGGTGTTGCTGATATGTTGCTTACCCATCATCCTGGTTGTTGCTGATACTGTTGTACCAGTATCCTGGTGTTTGCTGATACTGTTGTAACCATCATCCTGTGGTGTTGCTGCTAACTGTTGCACCCATCATCATGGTGTTGCTGCTACTGTTGTACCATCATTCCTGGTGTTGCTGACTGATGTTGTACCATCATTCTGGTGTGTGCTGCTACTGTTGTACCATCATCCTGGTGCGCGCTGCTACTGTTGTACCCATTTATCCTGGTGTTGCTGCTACTGTTGTGACCATCATCCTGGGGTTGCTGATACTGCGCTGTACCCATCATCCCTGGTGGTGTTGCTACAGTTGTACCCTCATGCACATGGTGTTGCTGTATGTTCGCTACCCATCATCCTGGTGTGTGTGTGTGTGCTACTGTTGTCCCATCATCCTGGTGTTGCTGCTACTGTTGTACCCATTATCCTGGTGTTGCTGCTACTGTTGTACCCATCATCCTGGTGTTGCTGATACTGTTGTACCCATCATCCTGGTGTTGCTGCTACTGTTGTACCCATCATCCTGGTGTTGCTGCTACTGTGTACCATCATCCTGGTGTTGCTGCTTTTTTGACAGTTGTACCCTTCATCCTGGTATGTTGCTGCTACTGTTGTACACATTATCCTGTGTTGCAGCACTACTGTTGTACCCATCATCCTGGTGTTGCTGATACTGTTTGTTACCTCATCCTGTGTTGATGCTTTACTGTTGTACCCATCATTCTGGTGTTGCTGCTACTGTTGTACCCATCATTCTGGTGTTGCTGCTACTGTTGTACCCATCATTCTGGTGTTGCTGCTACTGTTGTACCCATCATCCTGGTGTTGCTGCTACTGTTGTACCCATCATTCTGGTGTTGCTGATACTGTGTACCATCATCTGGTGTTGCTGCTACTGTTGTTACCCCTCATCCTGGTGTTGCTGCTACTGTTGCTACCCATCAACCTGAGTTGCTGCTACTGTTGTACCCATCATCCTGGTGTTGCTGCTACTGTTGTACCCATCATTCTGGTGTTGCTGATACTGTTGTACCCATCATCCTGGTGTTGCTGCTACTGTTGTACCCATCATTCTGGTGTTGCTGATACTGTTGTACCCATCATCTGTGTTGCTGCCTAGCTACTGTTGTACCATCATCCTGGTGTTGCTGCTTACTGTTGTACCCATCATCCTGTTGTTTGCTGCTACTGTGGTACCATTATCCTGGTGTTGCTGTACTGTTGTTACCCATCATCCTGGTGTTGCTGCTACTGTTGTACCCATCATCCTGGTGTTGCTGCTACTGTTGTACCCATCATCCTGGTGTTGCTGCTACTGTTGTACCCATCATCCTGGTGTTGCTGCTACTGTTGTACCCATCATTCTGGTGTTGCTGCTACTGTTGTACCCATCATTCTGGTGTTGCTGCTACTGTTGTACCCATCATTCTGGTGTTGCTGATACTGTCTGTTACCTCATCATGGGATGCTGTTACTGTTGTACATCATCCTGGTGTTGTGCTATGTTGTACCCATCTTTCTGGTGTTGCTGATACTGTTGTACCCATCATCCTGGTGTTGCTGCTACTGTTGTACCCATCATCTTGGTGTTGCTGCTACTGTTGTACCCATCATTCTGGTGTTGCTGCTACTGTTGTACCCATCATCCTGGTGTTGCTGCTACTGTTGTACCCATCATCCTGGTGTTGCTGCTACTGTTGTACCCCTTTATTCTGGTGTTGCTGCTACTGTTGTACCCATCCTCCTGGTGTTGCTGCTATGTTGTACCATCATCCTGGATGTGGCTGCTATGTTGTACATTTCACTCCTGGTGTTGCTGCTAACTGTTGTACCCTATCCTGGGTGTTGCTGCTACTGTTGTACCATCATCATGGTGTTGCTTGCTAACTGTTGATACCCATCATCCTGGGTGTGTTGCTGCTCACTGTTGTACCCTTCACTGGGTGTTGCTGCTACTGTTGTGCCCATTTCATCCGGTGTTGCTGCTGCCTGTCTGTACCATCATCCTGGTGTTGCTGTGCTGTTGTACCGTTCATCCTGGTGTTTGCTGCTGCTGTTGTACCCATCATTCTGGTGTTTCTGCTACTGTTGTACCCATCTTTCTGGTGTTGCTGCTGCTGTTGTACCCATCATTCTGGTGTTGCTGCTACTGTTGTACCCATCATTCTGGTGTTGCTGCTACTGTTGTACCCATCATTCTGGTGGTGCTGCTACTGTTGTACCCATCATCTGGTGTTGCTGCTACTGTTGTACCCATCATTCTGGTGTTGCTGCTTACTGTTTGTACCCATCATCCTGGTGTTGCTGTAATGTTGACTCTCATCCGGGTGTTGGTGCTTACTGTTGTACCCTCAATCTGTGTTGCCTGCCTACTGTTGTACCATCATCCTGGTGTGCTGCTACTGTATGTACCCATCTTTGGTGTTGCTGCTTACTGTCTGTTACCCATCATCCTGGTGTTGTTCTGCTTACTGTTGTACCCATCATCCTGGTGTTGCTGCTACTGTTGTACCCATCATTCTGGTGTTGCTGCTACTGTTGTACCCATCATTCTGGTGTTGCTGCTACTGTTGTACCCATCATCCTGGTGTTGCTGCTACTGTTTCTTGTACCATCATGCTGGTGTTGCTGCCCTACTGTTGTACCCATCATCCTGGTGTTTGCTGCTACTGTTGTACCATGCATGATGGTGTTGCAGCTTACTGTTGTACCAATCATCCTGGTGTTTGCTGCTACTGTTGTACCATCATCCTGGTGTTGCTGTACATGTTGTACCCTCATCATGGTGTTGCTGCTTTTTTTTTTTTTTTTTACTGTTGTACCCATCATCCTGGTGTTGCTGCTACTTGTTGTTACCCATCATTCTGGTGTTGCTGCTACTGTTGTACCCATCATCCTGGTGTTGCTGCTACTGTTGTACCCATCATTCTGGTGTTGCTGCTACTGTTGTACCCATCATCCTGGTGTTGCTGCTACTGTTGTACCCATCATCCTGGTGTTGCTGCTACTGTTGTACCCATCATCCTGGTGTTGCTGCTACTGTTGTACCCACATCCTGGAGTTGCGGCTTACGTTGTACCTATCTTCTGGTGTTGCTGCTACTGTTGTACCATCATTGTGTTGCTGCTACTGTTTGTACCCATCATCCCTGGTATTGCTGCTACTGTTGTACCCATCATCCTGGTGATGCTGCTACAGTTGTACCCATCATTCTGGTGTTGCTGCTACAGTTGTACCCATCATCCTGGTGTTGCTGCTACTGTTGTACCCATCATCCTGGTGTTGCTGCTACAGTTGTACCCATCATTCTGGTGTTGCTGCTGTGTCCAGACCGGGCCGCGGGGGCGTTGACCCCCGGAACTCTTTCCAGGTAAACTGTTGTACCCATCATTCTGGTGTTGCTGCTACTGTTGTACCCATCATTCTGGTGTTGCTGCTACTGTTGTACCCATCATCTGGTGATTGCGATGCTATGTTGTACCCATCATCCTTGGTGTTGCTGCTACTGTTGTACCCACTTTGGTGTTGCTGCTACTGTTGTACCCATCATCCTGGTGTTGCTTCTACTGTTGTACCCATCATCCTGGTGTTGCTGCTACTGTTGTACCCATCATTCTGGTGGTGCTGCTACTGTTGTACCCATCATTCTGGTGGTGCTGCTACTGTTGTACCCATCATTCTGGTGTTGCTGCTACTGTTGTACCCATTTTGGTGTTGCTGCTACTGTTGTAACCCATTTTGGTGTTGCTGTATGTATGTACCCATCATCCTGGTGTTGTGCTACTGTTTACCCATTTGGTGTTAGTGCTACTGTTTGTACCCATATCCTGGTGTTGCTGCTACTGTTGTTACCCATACCTGTGTGCTGCTACTGTTGTACCATCATCTGGTGTTGCTGCTACTGTTGATACGCAAATCCTGGTTGTTGCTGCTACTGTTGTACCCATCATCCTGGTGTTGCTGCTACTGTTGTACCCATCATTCTGGTGGTGCTGCTACTGTTGTACCCATCATTCTGGTGGTGCTGCTTACTGTTGCTTATGTACCCATCATTCTGTGTTGCTGCTACTGTTGTACCATTTTGGTGTTGCTGCTACTGTTGTACCATTTTGGTTGGTTGCTGCCTACTGTTGTTCCAGCATCTGGTGTTGCTGCTACTGTTGTACCCATTTTGGTGTTGCTGCTACTGTTGTACCCATCATCCTGGTGTTGCTGCTACTGTTGTACCCATTTTGGTGTTGCTGCTACTGTTGTACCCATCATTCTGATGGTGCTGCTACTGTTGTACCCATCTTTCTGATGGTGCTGCTACTGTTGTACCCATCATTCTGATGGTGCTGCTACTGTTGTACCCATCATTCTGATGTGCTGTTACTTGTTGTACCATTCTGGTGTTGCTGCTCCTGTTGTACCATCATACTGGTTGTTGCTGCTACTGTTGTACCCTCATTCTGATGGTGTGCTACTGTTTTGTACCCATCATTCTGGTGGTGTGCACTGTATGTACCCTAGTCTGGTGTTGCTGCTTACTGTTGTTCCCATTCATTTCTGGTGTTGGCTGCTAATGTGTCCAGCATTCCTGGTGTTGCTGTACTGTTGTACCCATTCTTTCTGGTGTGCTGTATGTTGTACCCATCATTCTGGTGTTGCTGCTACTGTTGTACCCATCTTTCTGGTGTTGCTGCTACTGTTGTACCCATCATTCTGGTGTTGCTGCTACTGTTGTACCCATCATTCTGGTGTTGCTGCTACTGTTGTACCCATCTTTCTGGTGGTGCTGCTACTGTTGTACCCATCATCCTGGTGTTGCTTGCTACTGTTTGTTACCCATCTTCTTGGTGTTGCTGTACTGTTTGTTACCCATCATTCTGGTGTTGCTGCTACTGTTGTACCCATCTTTCTGGTGTTGCTGCTACTGTTGTACCCATCATCCTGGTGTTGCTGCTACTGCTGTACCCATCATCCTGGTGTTGCTGCTACTGTTGTACCCATCATCCTGGTGTTGCTGCTACTGTTGTACCCATCATCCTGGTGTTGCTGCTACTGTTGTACCCATCATTCTGGTGTTGCTGCTACTGTTGTACCCATCATTATGGTGTTTAGTGTTGCTGCTACTGTGTACCCATCATTTCTACGGTGTGCTGCTACGTTGACCTTCACTGGAGTTGTGCTACTGTTGCTTACCCATCATCTGGTGTTGCTGCTACTGTTGTACCACCATCCTGGTGTTGCTGCTACTGTGGTACCCATCATCCTGGTGTTGCTGCTACTGTTGTACCCATCATCCTGGTGTTGCTGCTACTGTTGTACCCATCATCCTGGTGTTGCTGCTACTGTTGCCACTAGTGACTAATCCCCATTCAGATTTCTCTCCATTAATGGTAACTCTCTGCTTTCTATTGGTAAGCCATGCCTCAATCCATGCTAGCAAACTTTACCTTTTTTTTTTCCTATACCATGAGCTGCCACTTTTATACGAGTCTCTTGTGAGGTACTCTGTCGAAGGCTTTACTAAAATCCAAATAAACAATATCATATTCCTTGTCACTGTCAACTGCCTCAAATGTTCTATTGAAGAACGTCAGTAAGTTTGTCAGGCAGGAACGACCTCTCGTGAATCCATGCTGAGATTCATTTATCAAGTTATGCTCTTCAAGGTGACTTCTGATAATGTAGCATATAAATTGAGTCAAAACTTGCCCACTATAGATGTCAGGTTATTGGACGGTTAATTTGAAGGAGTGGGACTTATCCCCTGATTGAATATAGGAACAACACTTAGCATCTTCACATCTCTGCACCAACACTGTAAGGATTGGAACGCATTGAATACACTCGTTATGGCTGGACTAGCTCCATCTTGCCATTCCTTAAGTACCCTTGAAAACAACTCATCGGGTTCCCGGGGACTTATTTTTGTTTCAGTTTGTTATCGGTTTAATAACATGTCCCTCGTGACAGTAATATTAGTAACTAAATTCATAGGAACTAAATAATTGTTAATTACTGGAATCTATTTACATCTTCTGTGAAAAACTGACAAAAAATAGTCATAATAAGGAACAATTTACATTCATTTATCCGTCAGCTGTTCATTCCCAGAATTTCAGAGGTCCTACTTTTTCCTTCACCTTCGTCCTATATACTTGAAGAAAACCCTTTGGATTAGTCTTTGATTCATTAGAGACTCTAATTTCAAAGTCACGTTTAGCCTTTCTAATCGCCTTCTTTACTTCTCTTTAAGCTGAAACATATTGGTCAGTAAGGTTTAACTCTCCCATTCTGATGCTCTATAAATTCCCTTTTCTCCCCTAATAGATGCTTTAGCTCTGTTAACCCATTGGGGATGTTATTATTAGAACCTAATTTCTCTTGGGGAATGTATATATCTGGGCACTGTGTTACATTATTAAGAATACAATCATAAAAGCAGATCCTGCATATTCATAAGTATGATTATCGGCATAAATCATTAGCTAGATAACCCACATCAAGATTAGACAGATGTTCCCTAAGTCATTTATAATCGGCAGAACGAAAATCAGGGGATTTTTACTGTATTATCATTATTCTTGCATTCCCAATTAATCTAAAGGTGATGGATTTGTGATCACTTGCGCCCAGCTCTTCAGTGATCTCCAGATTATTCACGAGTGTTATCTTATTTGTCAAGACTGGGTCTAGCAAATATTACCCCTGGTAGGTTCTTACGTTCTTTTCAGAAAATCAGTCCTGAACTGTTTCCATGAAGTCACTGGACTCTAGATTACTATCAAAGAATTCAGTCAATTTGGGCGACTAAAGTTAAAGTCCCCTACTTGACTTCGTTACTGTGTCCAGAATCCCTAACAATTTGTCCAAAGGAAGTATCCCTCTATCGTGAACCAAGCCTGGAGGTCGGTTATATTACACCTAGAATTAGATTTTCTGACCCTCACGAAAACTCTACCCAAACAGACTCTGTTACTGCTCATCTATTTTTATACCGGTTTTTATGCAACAATTAATTATTTTCGCGAACTTACAAGGCAACTCTCCCCCTTTCCCATTACATCTATCACATTGAATAACTAAAATCTGAATAATACACTCCCGCAGACCCCACCCCCCCCCCCCCATCATATCCGAGGACTCTTTAAATCATTACACGTTTCAGTTTATGCAATGATATCAAAGTTCCCAGCACCATCTACCAACGTCGTTCATTTAAATTTTATTCGTGCACTTCGGACTGTTAGCATAAAATACCATCATAGTTTTTTCTTCTGCACATTTTTCCATTCATCTTTGTTTTTAACATTTCTGAAAATTATCATCTACCCAGGAGTTACTCCTTGACAGTTACTACTTAGATTTCTTAATATCAGAGATAAGTCAATATATCCACACACATTATTAAATCATTTCCAAACATACCTCTAACTAAAGTTAGAGGTATGCGAGTTTGGAAATGATTATTCCTAGTTTAAAGTCCTAAAACCCCCTCAACTGTGTTAGCAAGAGAAAACCCACACCTGATCTTCAACTCTGTTAGAAACCATTACTTACCGATGTCCTTTCTAAATCTAAATTTAGCAACTAAATCCATTATCTGGTTCTTACCTGGTTCGACTCCCTCAGTACTTTATTAATGTCTCCCTTGTTTATGCCCCCGTCATCCATTATTACCTTGAATGATATCTCCCCTCATTCTACGCTCTTCAGAGAGTGGAGATTTAAGGCTTTAAGTCTATCTTCATTCATCGGGAGGTTCCTTACACAGTAAATTATTTTAGTCATTCTTCTCTGTATGTTTCTCTAATGTGTCTATGTCTCTGTAGTAAGGGGACCAACTGAGTGCATAATCTAAATGAGGCCTCATTGTGATGTTATAGAGCTGTAAAATAACTTTTGGACTTCTGTCTACTTATACTTCTTGAGATAATCCAAGTAATCTGTGGCCTTGTTGCGAACACTGAGGCACTGCTGTCCTTGGCTTTAGATTTTGCTTACCTGACTCCCAAAGCTCTTTTTCACATTCGTATGACCAAGCTCTACTTCAGCTTAGATTATAGCTTTCTGAGGGGTATTTTCATTACAAGGGCAAGTACCTTACAACTTATCACCTTATTGAGTGCTGGACTGTACTTAAATCTGTGAAGAAGAGTCTTGTTGCTCCGTGGACTGATGAACCAAGATGCCTCCATCGAGCACTTTCACAGCATAATTAAGGAAGATTGCGGGCCAGCGAAGATGGGAGATACGGCGACTGACCGAAGAAAATAGAGGATTCGTAGGTAGTCCTCCTGTTTCGAATCCTCAGGTCAAGAAGGGAACGTGGTCGTGGTTGCGACTGCAGGGGAGACGAGTTGACGATCAAGAAGACGAATGGGAAAGCCTGAACGATGAACGAAACGAGACTGCTGTGGAAACTCCCGTGGAAAACCTCCAACGCATTTCTCGAGTGCTACCCGACGAATGTGAGTCTACTACTGGGATCGTCACGACGAACGACAAGGAGGTATGAATATTGTTGTTGTTGGGGATAGCCAGGATAAGATACATGTGATAGGGCATTCTGCTTGAAGGACATGGAGTAGGAGACAAAGGGTATGCTTTCCTGGGGTGTGGGATGGAGGACATTTGTTAGCCGGCTTGACAACATCCATGAACGGTAAGGGATCCAATCCTATTATTTGCCTCAGTGCTGGAGGCATGATGTGGCAGCGTAATAAGTGAGGATTTAGTTTAGAAAGTTCAGCGACAGCTATCGACATAGAACATAAGAACATATGAAAGGAGGCGGCAACATGCGCAGGCCTGTTGGCCCAACTAGGCAGGTCCTTTACAATTCATACCACTAACAAACATTTGAACTCCCCATTTTCAATGTAACCAAGAAATAAGCTCTGATGTGCAAGTCCCATCAAATCCAACCATCCCAGTCATGTTATTTATCAACCTTAAATTTGAAACTACCCAAAGTCATTAGCCTCAAATAAACCAAAACTAGTAGACTGTTCCACTCCATCTATACACTATTTCCAAACCCAATAACTTTTCCTATGTCCTTTCTAAATCTAAACTTATTAATTTAAATCCATTACTGCGGTTTCTTCTCTTGGAGAGATATCCTCAAGACCTTGTTAATATTCCCCTTTATTAATACCTCTCGTCCACTTATACACTTCGAATCAAGGTCTCCCTCAGGTGATGGTGATAGTGGTCGTCGTAATATCGTTGTAACACCATATAAAAAATGTATATATTCAAAGTGTCGTCGTTTGGGGTAGTCAGTGAAAAATAACATATGTTCAAAGTAATAAATTTAGTTCGTTTAGACGGTCGGAAAACTTAAGATTAGAGTGAGGAGCATAAAATAAAGTACACAGTGTGCACCATCCCAAGGAACGATTTTTTTTGAAATGGCAAAGGAATATTCCATAAGGAAAAAGCACGAGTCGCACATGGATACTTTTTTACTGAGTCGTTTTGCTTAATAAAAGGAAAGTGTTGTTCCACAGAACTTCTGCAACGTGACTTGTATTTTCAGTTTGCCGGCAGTACGCAATTTGGGATCCATTAATAATGTCGTGTGCGTTACCTCGTTTAAGAATTAAACCTGGCATATTTCAGTGAGTGTTCGCTGGCTGCTGCAATTTGTTAGTATATTGGAAACAAAAAGTTGCTTCCCTTTTATATAACATGACACAGGATGGGGTTCTTGATACAAAGGTGCTGCAGTTTGTCAGCTCTGAGGGTATTGTCGAGTATTTACGTTAAGGTTCGTCAGCTAAGCTGACAGAATCTAGAAGGAAAAACAGATGAATGGATGGAACAAAAGTTGTAAATTTATCTTGTGACAGTGACAAACAATAACGATTTCGATTGATTACAAAATTAGTGCTGAAATATAATAATTATCTAGAAGAATAAGCAAAACTCTTATAACATTTATTTTATTGCGAATTTATAGTAATTTATAATTAGCATAGGACAAATTTCCGGTTTTGAATAAAAAACTTCTGTGGTCGTTGTGGCAGTTGGTGAAAGTGGCGGTTGTGGTTGGTGGGGGGGGAATGGTCGGGTGGTGGTGGGGGGGAAGGGGGCGTTGGTGGATGGGGGGGAAGGGGGTGGTGGTGGTGGGTCATTAATTTGAATACCTATGTTTATAGATATGAGAAAAGATCTTATTTTATTATTACAAGGATTATGATGGATTAACTGAGAGGAATGTGGCTGGTATAACATTACTTGGAGGTGTTGACTGACCTGAGTTTCTTGTCTCGCTTATACTCCAGAATTTATTCACTCTCTTTTTGCCATTTCATTAAGTTTTTACAATAGTTGGGTTGCAAAGCTATTTTCAAGCCTTCCTAAGGCTAGTTTGTACACGGTCCATACATTTCTCCACTACGTTAAACTTCCCGTAATAAAGACTTATCTGTGCAATTGTAAATTGTGACAACATAAAAAGTGAACTAGCACAGGCGCAGTCGTATAACACTCAAATGTATGAGTGAGGAGTCATTGATAGTTGTGTGAAACGTGATCTGTGGGAACCGTGGAGCCTATCACAATCCGGTGGATCCAAGAAGAGTTCTGGGTTTCAACTTGGTAAACGTCCGCTCTGTTTTCTGGTGTGGCGCGCCTTCCAAATGCTGACAGTCATCTTCATTTATTACTTACCGATTTTTTGTAATGGCTTGAAAACGCCTACCAATCACCCCTGCCATTTCGGTGTCAAACGGAAGCCGTTTAAACGTTATGCACTCTAGCAGGATGGCTAGTCTTGTTGTTGTTGAATATAAAAAATAATTCCATTCAGCATTCACTTTGTGTATATTTCTTATAGAATATTTCTTCTTTACGAAAATTAGCTTTGGTTGCATTGTCATATTCAAAATGTCGCTCCAGTCCTTTCTAGGACTGTTATACTACTGCGTTTCATCATTCTTCTCGTTCTTCGTGCTCCCGCGCCTCCTTGAACTTTAAATTTGCTTAGTTTGTTGGCCCAGATATTGTCTATATTTATCTTCCTTTGACTCTTGCCCTAGAATGAGCCTTGTTGGACATGGGAGAAACTGCTCAGAAATTTCGTGGGACATTTTGGTTACCTTTTGGGTAAAATGTGTAAAAAGAAGTCGTGGTACTTTATGGAGACAGTTTGGAAAAATGGCCCTAGAAATGTGGGAGTGTTTGGACACCGTTTGGATAAATGGTCTCAGAAAGTGGGTGCAGACATATGTACTGTAGGTGCATGTTTTCGTGCAGGGTGGTGCTTAAGTACGTACGTTGGTGGATGTGCGTTAGTATTTATTGCACATGATTGTAAATTTGTACCACTCAAGCCTGCCCATGTTCACATGTACGAGTATTCTGCTTTGAAGGTATGCATCTGCCTTAGAAGGCGGCGATAAGAGGTCGTTCCTGACTGTGGTAGGTAGTTCCTGGCGGCGATAGGTCGTTGCTGATGGTGGTAGGTAGTTCTTGGCGGCGATAGGTCGTTTCTGATGCCGGTAGGTAGTTCCTGGCGGCGATAAGAGGTTCTTGGCGGCGATAAGAGGTTCCTGGCTGCGATAAAGAGGTCGTCTTTGGAGGCGATAAAGAGGTCGTTCCTGGGGGCGAGCACAGATCCCACCTCGATAAGTGATGGAGGCAACGATTACGGAGGTGGTATATAAGAGAGTTTACAACTCTGGTAATGGGTTGTGATGGCCATAGTCATGGCTACACCTGCCTCTCATTAGTGTTGATTAGCACGTTGTGCAGGTAATTGGTGGGTATTGGTAAATGTGGCAGATGCTGGTGATAGTGGTGTGGATGTTACGTATGCTGGGGGGGGGGGGGGTCTGTTGTGGGTGGGGTGGTTGCTGACACTTGGCGGTGGTGGTAGTGGAGTTGGTTTGTGATGCAAGAGGAGTGGTGGCAGTGTGGTCGGTTGTTATGTAGGAGTTGTTGGTTGTGATGGTAGTGGGGAACGTTACTGATGTATTAGGTGATGGGGTTGGTTGCTGATGCTAAGGGTGGTAGTGGGGAATAGTTGATGTACATGGTGGTAATAATTGTGGTGGGGATGGATGTTATTGGAGAGAGTGATGGTAGTGCGTGGTTTGCGGTTGCTGTTGCTGGCGGTGGTAGTCATGCAGATAGTATTCGTGGTAGTGGTTGGCTATGCATATAGTGTTGATGGGGGTTGGTTGCTGATGCTGGCGGTGGTAGTCATGCAGATAGTATTCGTGGTAGTGGTTGGCTATGCATATAGTGTTGATGGGGGTTGGTTGCTGATGCTGGCGGTGGTAGTCATGCAGATAGTATTCGTGGTAGTGGTTGGCTATGCATATAGTGTTGATGGGGGTTGGTTGCTGATGCTGGCGGTGGTAGTCATGCAGATAGTATTCGTGGTAGTGGTTGGCTATGCATATAGTGTTGATGGGCGGTTGTTGCTGATGTGGGCAGTGGGTTAGTCATGCAGATAGTATTCGTGGTAGTGGTTGGCTATGCATATAGTGTTGATGGGGGTTGGTTGCTGATGCTGGCGGTGGTAGTCATGCAGATAGTATTCGTGGTAGTGGTTGGCTATGCATATAGTGTTGATGGGGGTTGGTTGCTGATGCTGGCGGTGGTAGTCATGCAGATGTATGTTGGTAGTGGTGGCTATGCATATAGTGTTGATGGGGGTTGGTTGCTGATGCTGGCGGTGGTAGTCATGCAGATAGTATTCGTGGTAGTGGTTGGCTATGCATATAGTGTTGATGGGGGTTGGTTGATGCAAGTGGTGGTATTGCATACTAAACCATTGCTCTCGTACAGTCTTTGTTGATAATCTGCAGTTAAGTTTTATTTGGGATAACCCACAAATAGTTTTGCTAGCTCAAGTTTCAAGTTTTATAATGGTTTTTAATGCACTTAATGTTATGGACATAGAGCACATGATGTCGACATAAGTATATACCATCAAAACAGTGGGATTTTATAAAACTAACACTTCATGTTACTTGGGTCCTTTTTAGGCTGGAGTACTGCTGTACCCTAACAGCTCTGTTCAAAGCAGGCGAAATTGAATATTCAGAAAACCTTCTTTGCTCACATAAATTCAGTCAAACACCTAAATTATTTGGATTATTTGAAAGTCCCTCGCACGATGTGTAGTGTGAAATGGTACAGCAGTCCTTATTTCATCTTTCTCACCCATAACCAGCTTTCACCCCTCTGTAAAAATGACGACCTTATCCCATTTAGGATAGCCTCAGTGCGCGCGATTGACAGGTTCCGGGCTTCAGTTGCAGAATTACTCACTAAATTCGCTTGGCAGGTTCCGGGCTTCAGTTGCAGAATTACTCACTAAATTCGCTTGGCAGGTTCCGGGCTTCAGTTGCAGATTTATCTACTAATTCGCTTGGAGGTTCGGGCTTCAGTTGCAGTGAAATTCACTCACTAAATTCGCTTGGCAGGTTACGGGCTTCAGATTTGCAGAAGTTCTCATAATTCGCTTGGCAGGTTCCGGGCTTCAGTTGCAGAATTACTCACTAAATTCGCTTGGCAGGTTCCGGGCTTCAGTTGCAGAATTACTCACTAAATTCGCTTGGCAGGTTCCGGGCTTCAGTTGCAGAATTACTCACTAAATTCGCTTGGCAGGTTCCGGGCTTCAGTTGCAGAATTACTCACTAAATTCGCTTGGCAGGTTCCGGGCTTCAGTTGCAGAATTACTCACTAAATTCGCTTGGCAGGTTCCGGGCTTCAGTTGCAGAATTACTCACTAAATTCGCTTGGCAGGTTCCGGGCTTCAGTTGCAGAATTACTCACTAAATTCGCTTGGCAGGTTCCGGGCTTCAGTTGCAGAATTACTCACTAAATTCGCTTGGCAGGTTCCGGGCTTCAGTTGCAGAATTACTCACTAAATTCGCTTGGCAGGTTCCGGGCTTCAGTTGCAGAATTACTCACTAAATTCGCTTGGCAGGTTCCGGGCTTCAGTTGCAGAATTACTCACTAAATTCGCTTGGCAGGTTCCGGGCTTCAGTTGCAGAATTACTCACTAAATTCGCTTGGCAGGTTCCGGGCTTCAGTTGCAGAATTACTCACTAAATTCGCTTGGCAGGTTCCGGGCTTCAGTTGCAGAATTACTCACTAAATTCGCTTGGCAGGTTCCGGGCTTCAGTTGCAGGAATTCAATCACTAATTTCGCTTGGCAGGTTCCGGTTCAGTTGCGAATTACTCACTAAATTCGCTTGGCAGGTTCCGGGCTTCAGTTGCAGAATTACTCACTAAATTCGCTTGGCAGGTTCCGGGCTTCAGTTGCAGAATTACTCACTAAATTCGCTTGGCAGGTTCCGGGCTTCAGTTGCAGAATTACTCACTAAATTCGCTTGGCAGGTTCCGGGCTTCAGTTGCAGAATTACTCACTAAATTCGCTTGGCAGGTTCCGGGCTTCAGTTGCAGAATTACTCACTAAATTCGCTTGGCAGGTTCCGGGCTTCAGTTGCAGAATTACTCACTAAATTCGCTTGGAAACAACATTTTCTTTTATCTGATAGAGTGCCAAGCCATCGGCGGGGCTGGAGAATCTGCGTCTGGCGGATCACGAATGTGATGGTAAATTTGGCGTCTGGGAGGCGTGATAATCCCCCTCACGGCCAATTGAAGCTGATTGGAAAACATTTTACAAACTGAAGCTGTTAGGTAAGACACATATGCAACAGTTAGGTATCTTTATTATGAAACGTTTCGCCTACACAGTAGGCTTCTTCAGTCAAGTACAGAAAAGTTGATAGAAGCAGAAGATACTTGAAGACGATGTAATCAGTCCATCACCCTTAAAGTTTTGAAATAAAGATACCTAACTGTTGCATATGTGTCTTACCTAACAACCTGTCGGTATTTTATACCATTTTAATGTTCAAACTGAATTTGGTTTAACGAGACCTGAACTAGAGGAGTGGAGGGTAGCAGGCAATATCAGAAGAGGGAGAGAGTTTACTGTGGCTTTTGTTGGGGGTCTAAAATACTTTATGTTCTGAAGTTGTATTTATCAGTCTGGTGTTGCTGCTACTGTTGTACCCATCATCCTGGAGTTGCTGCTACTGTTGTACCCATTATCCTGGTGTTGCTGCTACTGTTGTACCCATCATCCTGGTGTTGCTGATACTGTTGTACCATCTCTGGTGTTGTGCTACTGTTGTACCCTCCATGCTGGGTGTTGCTGCTACTGTTGTACCCATCATCCTGGTGTTGCTGATACTGTTGTACCCATCATCCTGGTGTTGCTGCTACTGTTGTACCCATCATCCTGGTGTTGCTGCTACTGTTGTACCCATCTTCCTGGGTGTTTGTGATAACTGTTGTAACCTCATCCTGTGTTGCTGTCTACTTGTTGTACCCATCATCCTGGGTTGATGCTATCTGTCTGTACCCATCATCCCTGGTGTTGCTGATACTTTGTTACCCATCATCTGGTTGTTGCTGGCTACTGTTGTTACCAATCATCCTGGTGTTGCTGCTTACTGTTGTACCCATCATCCTGGTGTTGCTGATACTGTTGTACCCATCATCCTGGTGATGCTGCTACTGTTGTACCCATCATCCTGGTGTTGCTGCTACTGTTGTTTACCCATTATCCTGGTCTGTTGCTGCTACTGTTGTACCCATCATCTGGTGATTGCTGATACTGTTGTACATCATCCTTGGGTTGCTGCCTACTGCTTGTACCATAATCCTGGTGTTGCTGATACTGTTGTACCCATCATCCTGGTTGTTGCTTGCTTACTGTTTACCATCATCCTGGATGTGCTGCTACTGTTGTACCATTATCTGGTTGTGTTGCTGGCTACTGTTGTACCTCATCTAGGTGTTGCTGATAATGTTGCTACCCATCATCTGGTGTTGCTGTACTGTTGTACCATCATCATGGTGTTGCTGCTACTGTTGTACCCATCATCCTGGTGTTGCTGACGCGCTCTGTTGTACCCATCATCCTGGTGTTGCTGCTACTGTTGTACCCATCATCCTGGTGTTGCTGCTACTGTTGTACCATCATCTGGTGTTGCTGATACTGTTGTACCATCATCCTGGTGTTTGCTGTACTGTTGTACCTCATCCTGGTGTTGCTGCTTACTGTTGTACCATCATCCTGGGTGTTGCTGATACTGTTGTACCCATCATCCTGGTCGTTGCTGCTACTGTCTGTACACCATCATCCTGGTGTTGATGCTACTGTCTGTACCATTATCCTGTGTTGCTGCTACTTGTTGTACCCATCATCATGGTTGTTGCTGATACTGTTGTACCCATCTTCCTCGGATGTTGCTGCTACTGTTGTACCCTTATCCTGGTGTTTGCTCGATCGCGCGGCTTGTACCCCATCATCTCCTGGTGTTGCTGATATGTTGCTTACCCATCATCCTGGTTGTTGCTGATACTGTTGTACCAGTATCCTGGTGTTTGCTGATACTGTTGTAACCATCATCCTGTGGTGTTGCTGCTAACTGTTGCACCCATCATCATGGTGTTGCTGCTACTGTTGTACCATCATTCCTGGTGTTGCTGACTGATGTTGTACCATCATTCTGGTGTGTGCTGCTACTGTTGTACCATCATCCTGGTGCGCGCTGCTACTGTTGTACCCATTTATCCTGGTGTTGCTGCTACTGTTGTGACCATCATCCTGGGGTTGCTGATACTGCGCTGTACCCATCATCCCTGGTGGTGTTGCTACAGTTGTACCCTCATGCACATGGTGTTGCTGTATGTTCGCTACCCATCATCCTGGTGTGTGTGTGTGTGCTACTGTTGTCCCATCATCCTGGTGTTGCTGCTACTGTTGTACCCATTATCCTGGTGTTGCTGCTACTGTTGTACCCATCATCCTGGTGTTGCTGATACTGTTGTACCCATCATCCTGGTGTTGTTGCTGCTACTGTTGTACCCATCATCCTGGTGTTGCTGCTACTGTGTACCATCATCCTGGTGTTGCTGCTTTTTTGACAGTTGTACCCTTCATCCTGGTATGTTGCTGCTACTGTTGTACACATTATCCTGTGTTGCAGCACTACTGTTGTACCCATCATCCTGGTGTTGCTGATACTGTTTGTTACCTCATCCTGTGTTGATGCTTTACTGTTGTACCCATCATTCTGGTGTTGCTGCTACTGTTGTACCCATCATTCTGGTGTTGCTGCTACTGTTGTACCCATCATTCTGGTGTTGCTGCTACTGTTGTACCCATCATCCTGGTGTTGCTGCTACTGTTGTACCCATCATTCTGGTGTTGCTGATACTGTGTACCATCATCTGGTGTTGCTGCTACTGTTGTTACCCCTCATCCTGGTGTTGCTGCTACTGTTGCTACCCATCAACCTGATGTTGCTGATACTGTTGTACCCATCATCCTGGTGTTGCTGCTACTGTTGTACCCATCATTCTGGTGTTGCTGATACTGTTGTACCCATCATCCTGGTGTTGCTGCTACTGTTGTACCCATCATTCTGGTGTTGCTGATACTGTTGTACCCATCATCTGTGTTGCTGCCTAGCTACTGTTGTACCATCATCCTGGTGTTGCTGCTTACTGTTGTACCCATCATCCTGTTGTTTGCTGCTACTGTGGTACCATTATCCTGGTGTTGCTGTACTGTTGTTACCCATCATCCTGGTGTTGCTGCTACTGTTGTACCCATCATCCTGGTGTTGCTGCTACTGTTGTACCCATCATCCTGGTGTTGCTGCTACTGTTGTACCCATCATCCTGGTGTTGCTGCTACTGTTGTACCCATCATTCTGGTGTTGCTGCTACTGTTGTACCCATCATTCTGGTGTTGCTGCTACTGTTGTACCCATCATTCTGGTGTTGCTGCTACTGTCTGTTACCTCATCATGGGATGCTGTTACTGTTGTACATCATCCTGGTGTTGTGCTACTGTTGTACCCATCTTTCTGGTGTTGCTGATACTGTTGTACCCATCATCCTGGTGTTGCTGCTACTGTTGTACCCATCATCTTGGTGTTGCTGCTACTGTTGTACCCATCATTCTGGTGTTGCTGCTACTGTTGTACCCATCATCCTGGTGTTGCTGCTACTGTTGTACCCATCATCCTGGTGTTGCTGCTACTGTTGTACCCCTTTATCTGGTGTTGCTGCTACTGTTGTACCCATCCTCCTGGTGTTGCTGCTATGTTGTACCATCATCCTGGATGTGGCTGCTATGTTGTACATTTCACTCCTGGTGTTGCTGCTAACTGTTGTACCCTATCCTGGGTGTTGCTGCTACTGTTGTACCATCATCATGGTGTTGCTTGCTAACTGTTGATACCCATCATCCTGGGTGTGTTGCTGCTCACTGTTGTACCCTTCACTGGGTGTTGCTGCTACTGTTGTGCCCATTTCATCCGGTGTTGCTGCTGCCTGTCTGTACCATCATCCTGGTGTTGCTGTGCTGTTGTACCGTTCATCCTGGTGTTTGCTGCTGCTGTTGTACCCATCATTCTGGTGTTTCTGCTACTGTTGTACCCATCTTTCTGGTGTTGCTGCTGCTGTTGTACCCATCATTCTGGTGTTGCTGCTACTGTTGTACCCATCATTCTGGTGTGCTGCTACTGTTGTACCCATCATTCTGGTGGTGCTGCTACTGTTGTACCCATCATCTGGTGTTGCTGCTACTGTTGTACCCATCATTCTGGTGTTGCTGCTTACTGTTTGTACCCATCATCCTGGTGTTGCTGTAATGTTGACTCTCATCCGGGTGTTGGTGCTTACTGTTGTACCCTCAATCTGTGTTGCCTGCCTACTGTTGTACCATCATCCTGGTGTGCTGCTACTGTATGTACCCATCTTTGGTGTTGCTGCTTACTGTCTGTTACCCATCATCCTGGTGTTGTTCTGCTTACTGTTGTACCCATCATCCTGGTGTTGCTGCTACTGTTGTACCCATCATTCTGGTGTTGCTGCTACTGTTGTACCCATCATTCTGGTGTTGCTGCTACTGTTGTACCCATCATCCTGGTGTTGCTGCTACTGTTTCTTGTACCATCATGCTGGTGTTGCTGCCCTACTGTTGTACCCATCATCCTGGTGTTTGCTGCTACTGTTGTACCATGCATGATGGTGTTGCAGCTTACTGTTGTACCAATCATCCTGGTGTTTGCTGCTACTGTTGTACCATCATCCTGGTGTTGCTGTACATGTTGTACCCTCATCATGGTGTTGCTGCTTTTTTTTTTTTTTTTTACTGTTGTACCCATCATCCTGGTGTTGCTGCTACTTGTTGTTACCCATCATTCTGGTGTTGCTGCTACTGTTGTACCCATCATCCTGGTGTTGCTGCTACTGTTGTACCCATCATTCTGGTGTTGCTGCTACTGTTGTACCCATCATCCTGGTGTTGCTGCTACTGTTGTACCCATCATCCTGGTGTTGCTGCTACTGTTGTACCCATCATCCTGGTGTTGCTGCTACTGTTGTACCCACATCCTGGAGTTGCGGCTTACGTTGTACCTATCTTCTGGTGTTGCTGCTACTGTTGTACCCATCATTCTGGTGTTGCTGCTACTGTTGTACCCATCATCCTGGTATTGCTGCTACTGTTGTACCCATCATCCTGGTGATGCTGCTACAGTTGTACCCATCATTCTGGTGTTGCTGCTACAGTTGTACCATCATCCTGTGTTGCTCGCTACTGTTTACCCATCATCCTGGTGTTGCTGCTACAGTTGTACCCATCATTCTGGTGTTGCTGCTGTGTCCAGACCGGGCCGCGGGGGCGTTGACCCCCGGAACTCTTTCCAGGTAAACTGTTGTACCCATCATTCTGGTGTTGCTGCTACTGTTGTACCCATCATTCTGGTGTTGCTGCTACTGTTGTAACCATCATCTGGTGATTGCGATGCTATGTTGTACCCATCATCCTTGGTGTTGCTGCTATGTTGTACCCTCATTTGGTGTTGCTGCTACTGTTGTACCCATCATCCTGGTGTTGCTGCTACTGTTGTACCCATCATCTGGTGTTGCTGCTACTGTTGTACCCATCATTCTGGTGGTGCTGCTACTGTTGTACCCATCATTCTGGTGGTGCTGCTACTGTTGTACCCATCATTCTGGTGTTGCTGCTACTGTTGTACCCATTTGGTGTTGCTGCTAATGTTGTAACCCATTTTGGTGTTGCTGTATGTATGTACCCATCATCCTGGTGTTGTGCTACTGTTTACCCATTTGGTGTTAGTGCTACTGTTTGTACCCATATCCTGGTGTTGCTGCTACTGTTGTTACCCATACCTGTGTGCTGCTACTGTTGTACCATCATCTGGTGTTGCTGCTACTGTTGATACGCAAATCCTGGTTGTTGCTGCTACTGTTGTACCCATCATCCTGGTGTTGCTGCTACTGTTGTACCCATCATTCTGGTGGTGCTGCTACTGTTGTACCCATCTTTCTGGTGGTGCTGCTTACTGTTGCTTATGTACCCATCATTCTGTGTTGCTGCTACTGTTGTACCATTTTGGTGTTGCTGCTACTGTTGTACCATTTTGGTTGGTTGCTGCCTACTGTTGTTCCAGCATCTGGTGTTGCTGCTACTGTTGTACCCATTTTGGTGTTGCTGCTACTGTTGTACCCATCATCCTGGTGTTGCTGCTACTGTTGTACCCATTTTGGTGTTGCTGCTACTGTTGTACCCATCATTCTGATGGTGCTGCTACTGTTGTACCCATCTTTCTGATGGTGCTGCTACTGTTGTACCCATCATTCTGATGGTGCTGCTACTGTTGTACCATCATTTCTGATGTGCTGTTACTTGTTGTACCATTCTGGTGTTGCTGCTCCTGTTGTACCATCATACTGGTTGTTGCTGCTACTGTTGTACCCTCATTCTGATGGTGTGCTACTGTTTTGTACCCATCATTCTGGTGGTGTGCACTGTATGTACCCTAGTCTGGTGTTGCTGCTTACTGTTGTTCCCATTCATTTCTGGTGTTGGCTGCTAATGTGTCCAGCATTCCTGGTGTTGCTGTACTGTTGTACCCATTCTTTCTGGTGTGCTGTATGTTGTACCCATCTTTCTGGTGTTGCTGCTACTGTTGTACCCATCTTTCTGGTGTTGCTGCTACTGTTGTACCCATCATTCTGGTGTTGCTGCTACTGTTGTACCCATCATTCTGGTGTTGCTGCTACTGTTGTACCCATCTTTCTGGTGGTGCTGCTACTGTTGTACCCATCATCCTGGTGTTGCTTGCTACTGTTTGTTACCCATCTTCTTGGTGTTGCTGTACTGTTTGTTACCCATCATTCTGGTGTTGCTGCTACTGTTGTACCCATCTTTCTGGTGTTGCTGCTACTGTTGTACCCATCATCCTGGTGTTGCTGCTACTGCTGTACCCATCATCCTGGTGTTGCTGCTACTGTTGTACCCATCATCCTGGTGTTGCTGCTACTGTTGTACCCATCATCCTGGTGTTGCTGCTACTGTTGTACCCATCATTCTGGTGTTGCTGCTACTGTTGTACCCATCATTCTGGTGTTTAGTGTTGCTGCTACTGTGTACCCATCATTTCTACGGTGTGCTGCTACGTTGACCTTCACTGGAGTTGTGCTACTGTTGCTTACCCATCATCTGGTGTTGCTGCTACTGTTGTACCACCATCCTGGTGTTGCTGCTACTGTGGTACCATCATCTGGTGTTGCTGCTAACTGTTGTACCCATCATCCTGGTGTTGCTGCTACTGTTGTACCCATCATCCTGGTGTTGCTGCTACTGTTGCCACTAGTGACTAATCCCCATTCAGATTTCTCTCCATTAATGGTAACTCTCTGCTTTCTATTGATAAGCACATGCCTCAATCCAAGCTAGCAAACTTTACCTTTTTTTTTTCCTATACCATGAGCTGCCACTTTTATACGAGTCTCTTGTGAGGTACTCTGTCGAAGGCTTTACTAAAATCCAAATAAACAATATCATATTCCTTGTCACTGTCAACTGCCTCAAATGTTCTATTGAAGAACGTCAGTAAGTTTGTCAGGCAGGAACGACCTCTCGTGAATCCATGCTGAGATTCATTTATCAAGTTATGCTCTTCAAGTGACTTCTGATAATGTAGCATATAAATTGAGTCAAAACTTGCCCACTATAGATGTCAGGTTATTGGACGGTTAATTTGAAGGAGTGGGACTTATCCCCTGATTGAATATAGGAACAACACTTAGCATCTTCACATCTCTGCACCAACACTGTAAGGATTGGAACGCATTGAATACACTCGTTATGGCTGGACTAGCTCCATCTTGCCATTCCTTAAGTACCCTTGAAAACAACTCATCGGGTTCCCGGGGACTTATTTTTGTTTCAGTTTGTTATCGGTTTAATAACATGTCCCTCGTGACAGTAATATTAGTAACTAAATTCATAGGAACTAAATAATTGTTAATTACTGGAATCTATTTACATCTTCTGTGAAAAACTGACAAAAAATAGTCATAATAAGGAACAATTTACATTCATTTATCCGTCAGCTGTTCATTCCCAGAATTTCAGAGGTCCTACTTTTTCCTTCACCTTCGTCCTATATACTTGAAGAAAACCCTTTGGATTAGTCTTTGATTCATTAGAGACTCTAATTTCAAAGTCACGTTTAGCCTTTCTAATCGCCTTCTTTACTTCTCTTTAAGCTGAAACATATTGGTCAGTAAGGTTTAACTCTCCCATTCTGATGCTCTATAAATTCCCTTTTCTCCCCTAATAGATGCTTTAGCTCTGTTAACCCATTGGGGATGTTATTATTAGAACCTAATTTCTCTTGGGGAATGTATATATCTGGGCACTGTGTTACATTATTAAGAATACAATCATAAAAGCAGATCCTGCATATTCATAAGTATGATTATCGGCATAAATCATTAGCTAGATAACCCACATCAAGATTAGACAGATGTTCCCTAAGTCATTTATAATCGGCAGAACGAAAATCAGGGGATTTTTACTGTATTATCATTATTCTTGCATTCCCAATTAATCTAAAGGTGATGGATTTGTGATCACTTGCGCCCAGCTCTTCAGTGATCTCCAGATTATTCACGAGTGTTATCTTATTTGTCAAGACTGGGTCTAGCAAATATTACCCCTGGTAGGTTCTTACGTTCTTTTCAGAAAATCAGTCCTGAACTGTTTCCATGAAGTCACTGGACTCTAGATTACTATCAAAGAATTCAGTCAATTTGGGCGACTAAAGTTAAAGTCCCCTACTTGACTTCGTTACTGTGTCCAGAATCCCTAACAATTTGTCCAAAGGAAGTATCCCTCTATCGTGAACCAAGCCTGGAGGTCGGTTATATTACACCTAGAATTAGATTTTCTGACCCTCACGAAAACTCTACCCAAACAGACTCTGTTACTGCTCATCTATTTTTATACCGGTTTTTATGCAACAATTAATTATTTTCGCGAACTTACAAGGCAACTCTCCCCCTTTCCCATTACATCTATCACATTGAATAACTAAAATCTGAATAATACACTCCCGCAGACCCCACCCCCCCCCCCCCATCATATCCGAGGACTCTTTAAATCATTACACGTTTCAGTTTATGCAATGATATCAAAGTTCCCAGCACCATCTACCAACGTCGTTCATTTAAATTTTATTCGTGCACTTCGGACTGTTAGCATAAAATACCATCATAGTTTTTTCTTCTGCACATTTTTCCATTCATCTTTGTTTTTAACATTTCTGAAAATTATCATCTACCCAGGAGTTACTCCTTGACAGTTACTACTTAGATTTCTTAATATCAGAGATAAGTCAATATATCCACACACATTATTAAATCATTTCCAAACATACCTCTAACTAAAGTTAGAGGTATGCGAGTTTGGAAATGATTATTCCTAGTTTAAAGTCCTAAAACCCCCTCAACTGTGTTAGCAAGAGAAAACCCACACCTGATCTTCAACTCTGTTAGAAACCATTACTTACCGATGTCCTTTCTAAATCTAAATTTAGCAACTAAATCCATTATCTGGTTCTTACCTGGTTCGACTCCCTCAGTACTTTATTAATGTCTCCCTTGTTTATGCCCCCGTCATCCATTATTACCTTGAATGATATCTCCCCTCATTCTACGCTCTTCAGAGAGTGGAGATTTAAGGCTTTAAGTCTATCTTCATTCATCGGGAGGTTCCTTACACAGTAAATTATTTTAGTCATTCTTCTCTGTATGTTTCTCTAATGTGTCTATGTCTCTGTAGTAAGGGGACCAACTGAGTGCATAATCTAAATGAGGCCTCATTGTGATGTTATAGAGCTGTAAAATAACTTTTGGACTTCTGTCTACTTATACTTCTTGAGATAATCCAAGTAATCTGTGGCCTTGTTGCGAACACTGAGGCACTGCTGTCCTTGGCTTTAGATTTTGCTTACCTGACTCCCAAAGCTCTTTTTCACATTCGTATGACCAAGCTCTACTTCAGCTTAGATTATAGCTTTCTGAGGGGTATTTTCATTACAAGGGCAAGTACCTTACAACTTATCACCTTATTGAGTGCTGGACTGTACTTAAATCTGTGAAGAAGAGTCTTGTTGCTCCGTGGACTGATGAACCAAGATGCCTCCATCGAGCACTTTCACAGCATAATTAAGGAAGATTGCGGGCCAGCGAAGATGGGAGATACGGCGACTGACCGAAGAAAATAGAGGATTCGTAGGTAGTCCTCCTGTTTCGAATCCTCAGGTCAAGAAGGGAACGTGGTCGTGGTTGCGACTGCAGGGGAGACGAGTTGACGATCAAGAAGACGAATGGGAAAGCCTGAACGATGAACGAAACGAGACTGCTGTGGAAACTCCCGTGGAAAACCTCCAACGCATTTCTCGAGTGCTACCCGACGAATGTGAGTCTACTACTGGGATCGTCACGACGAACGACAAGGAGGTATGAATATTGTTGTTGTTGGGGATAGCCAGGATAAGATACATGTGATAGGGCATTCTGCTTGAAGGACATGGAGTAGGAGACAAAGGGTATGCTTTCCTGGGGTGTGGGATGGAGGACATTTGTTAGCCGGCTTGACAACATCCATGAACGGTAAGGGATCCAATCCTATTATTTGCCTCAGTGCTGGAGGCATGATGTGGCAGCGTAATAAGTGAGGATTTAGTTTAGAAAGTTCAGCGACAGCTATCGACATAGAACATAAGAACATATGAAAGGAGGCGGCAACATGCGCAGGCCTGTTGGCCCAACTAGGCAGGTCCTTTACAATTCATACCACTAACAAACATTTGAACTCCCCATTTTCAATGTAACCAAGAAATAAGCTCTGATGTGCAAGTCCCATCAAATCCAACCATCCCAGTCATGTTATTTATCAACCTTAAATTTGAAACTACCCAAAGTCATTAGCCTCAAATAAACCAAAACTAGTAGACTGTTCCACTCCATCTATACACTATTTCCAAACCCAATAACTTTTCCTATGTCCTTTCTAAATCTAAACTTATTAATTTAAATCCATTACTGCGGTTTCTTCTCTTGGAGAGATATCCTCAAGACCTTTTTAATATCCCCCTTTATTAATCCCTTCTTCCACTTATACACTTCGATCAGGTCCCCCCTCATTCTTTCGTCAAAAAATAATGTTCCTAACAAGTAGATTTAGGGAACTTCGGGAGGTTTTTAGAAAAACAACTTTTGGGTCAAAAAAAGTGGCAGATGCGTTCAATGTAGTAAATGAAAGGTTTTGAAGCTCGGGAGTGTCCATAACCCCTAGCATTAAAAATTAAAATAAGTAGAACTTAACCATACAGATGCAAAAAGGGAATTGGGGGGTTATGGTGAGCAGAAACCTTTAAAACCAAAGTTGGGTAAATTACCGAAAATTTGTAAAGTAAAAGGACAAAGTGCAACTAATTACATTTATTGTGGCAACGTTTCGCTCCAGGGTTTTACAAGCCATTAAAACAATACATGGACACAGAGGGTATATAAAGGCTCAGATGAGGTGAATAAGGAGGTCCCATTTCGATTTTCACTGTGGTAGAGTAGAGTGTTAGTGACAAAATAATAAATGGTAAAATTAATTCGACGATAAAGGTTTAAAAATCATTACTTGGGTAACATAAAAATGGGTTGGGAAAAATATAAACGGAATGAGGCGGTTGTTTCAGTGTTCCCTCTGGCTTTGTGTTTTAACGGGAGAGACATGTGATGGCGGGGGTTTCTGTTTTCAGGGGGATTTTTGCTAGACTTGGGAGAGGGGTAAGCTCCCGTTGTTTTGTTTAATTGTACGAAACAGGACAGTGCTGATTCAAGGCACTTGCGTGTGCGGAAATAGTTTTTTTATCAAAATTGGGCGTCCCCCTGCAAAAGAGATTGGGGGAATTTCGGTTTTGTACACGGGCGTTGTTTAAGTTGTCTTTCCCTACAGCTTATGTGTTCTTTGAGGGGGTGTCGAGGTTTCTTGCTTTTTCACCTAGTAGATCTTGTCACAGCCTCCAAGGGTATAGTGTAAACCCCTGCATTGATGGTTTCGTGGTGCTTGGGTTTTTGTCCGGTTAATCCTTTATTGAGTGGTAAAGCGATGGCGATTGGTGTTCTTGTGAAAGTATTTTTGAGCGTTTAGTGAAACCCTGGCTGTTGGGAAAAATTTATAACTTTTTGGGGAGGGGTGGGATGCGTGGGAATGTGACAAAGAGCCTTTTCTTGCGTCTTGATGAAAAAAAAGGAAATTGAAACTCATTTGAATTTTTGGTGAATTAATAACCCTCGTCAAAAAAACTGGGATAAAATTTGGGTATGTCTTAGGAAAAATCCGTGATGATGCCTCTTTTGGTCTGGTATCTTGCTGGAATAGAAGGGTGAGATCTTTTTTATTGGGGGGTTCCGATAAACTTAAAACTGGGTTTGTTGTCTACTTTGTGAATGAGGGTCGAGGAAAGGTAGTTGTATTGGATCTTCTTCAGTGTGAACTGAATCGTGGTTAACTGCTTTGAGCCTTGCCTGAAGTTCCCGTACATAAAAACTTTTTGGGGAGTTATTACGAGGAATCGTCCCTAACGAAACCCAAAGTACGTTTGGGGGGGGATGATTTTGGCGAAGTGTTCGGACTCTGGGGTTTTCATGTATAATTTGGGGGGACGGCCTTTTTGGGGGACCCCATTCCCAGCCGTAGGTTGTTTGTAGAGTTGTTTTAAAGGAAAAAAATTAAAGTTAACCAGATTTAAATCAAGTCAAAAAAATCTCCGGGAGGAAAGGAAGATTAAGGTTGGTTGACTTTACGTCGTAGACCTCGATGGTTTTTTTTGGTAGGATTTTGTAAAGAGGGAAGTCACACCCCCCAAACTGCTTGTTTCTTGTTAGGAGGAAGGTTACGGATGGGGTTTGAAAAGGGTCCCCTATGTTTAAGTGAGGGGGGCTGATGGTCCCCAAAAGGGCAGGAAAGATGTTTGGCAAAAACCCCGGCTAGTTTTGTGGAGCACTGCTTTCCTGCGTGATTGGTCTGAGAGGAATATTGTGTTTATGGGTCGGGGAAAACCTTTACATGTGTGCTGGTTTGGGTTGTTGGTAAAAGACAGAATTTCTTCCCTTCTCTATGCTTTGGTTTTGTCTGGTTTTGATAAAAAAGTCTTTGGGTGACGTCCCCCACTGTTGAGTGCTGAGGGGTTCGTATGTAGATTGATATTAAAAAGGTCCTCATTTTAGTTTTTGTATCATGGTGTTGAGTTGACGATTTCCCCCTCCTTTGTCGGCGGTGGTGACAAATTTTGGGGTCGTTGGCGGGCCCCTTGGGGCAGGTGTACTTCTGGGAAAATTAGAAGAAAAGGTTACTAAAGCTGCGTGAGAAGGCCCTGTATATAACCCTTCGGGAAGTTGCGTCACTGTGTTTTGGTTCCTGGTAAAAAGATTGAGTTTAGTTGGTTTGCGTATTTTTGGGGGTAAATTTGAGCCCAGACTCGTGCTTTTTCTCGTGGGGTTAAGGGGTGCGTGACATAAGTGTTTTCAGGGTTCGCGTCCCATTTCCCCCATCGATGTTTGTCAAGGTACTGAAATTTTTGGGTTGAGTTTTATCTTCTGTTTGGGGGTTTTGTGGTGACGTGCTGAGAATATGCTCAGCATGTGTTGGTCAATTGAAGTTGGGCCCCCAATTCCTTGCAGTTTCAAAGGTTTCCTTAGCGATGTTAGAAAATTCTTCGGCACTTCAGTTAATAATTGGTAGCGGAAGAAGGGGGGGCTTGGTTTATATTTGTCCAACCCATTTTTTTTTACCCAAGTAATGATTTTATACCTTTTACTCATGACGAAAATTTAATTTCTTACCATTTGTATTACTTTTGCCCCCCAAATACTACTACTACCACTAGTGAACATCGAAATGGGACCCCCACTAGTATTACCTCACCTGAGCCCTTTTTATACCCTCTGTGTCCATGTATTGTTTGTAAGGCTTATAAAGTCCCGGAGAGCGAAACGTTGCCCCAATAAATGTCACATTTTTGCATTGTGTCCTTTTACTTTAAAATTTTTCGGTAATTCTAACCCCTTTTTCAAACTGTGGACACCGCAACAAATGGAATTTCATGCGACGTTTTTTGGACACCCCTTTTTCGTGCTACAGCTTCGCAACAGACACAACTTTAAGATTGCCCAAAAAGGGAAGGTGATCCCCCAAGTCTACTCCTGCACAAAATCTCCAAAAGCACCCCTTCTCTCCCTACCAAGCTTCTTAATGAATTTTGGGCCCAAGAACTTTCTAAAAATCGTAAGGAAACCTTTGAAACTGAAAGGAATTGGGGGGCCCAAACTTAGATTGACCAAACACTGCTGGAGTATTTTCAAACAGCACCAAGCTAACCCCCAACAGAAGACAAACTCAATCGCAAAAATTCAGTACCCCGCACAACAGTCATGGAAGGAAAAAGGGGCGCGAAACCCCGATAAACAACTTATCGCACGACCCTTTAACCCATCGAGAAAAAGCACTGAGTTGGGACTCAAATTTTCCACCAACATACGAACCCAACACAAATCAACTTGTTTCCAAAACCAAAGACACGTGACAGAACTTCCCGAAAGGGGTTATTTAAAAGGGCCTTCTCCTGCAGCTTTATGTGAACCTTTTTCTTTAAAACTTCCTAGAAGATCATATGCCCTTTAAAGGGCCTCGCCAACGACCCCAAAAATTTCGTCACCACCGCCCACAAAGGAGGGGGAGTCGTCATACTCAACACCGTGACTACAACACTAAAAAAGATGGGGCCTTTTGAATGATCAATCACATACGAACCCCTCAGCACCAAAAGGGGACGCCCCACCAAAAACTTTCTATAAAAAACCCAAAAAATACTCAAACCCTAAGAAGGGAAAAACTTCGTACTTGTTCCAAGAACCCTAACAGCACACAGTATGGTTTTTTCCCAAGACCCCTAAAAACCAAAATTCTCTCGACCCAAACAGCGGAAAGGCTGTCACACAAAAAGCCGGAGTTTTGCCCAAAAATCTTTTTTGCCTTCGGGGGGCCCTCAGCCCCCCCTCATCTTAAACCCAGGCGTTTTTCCCGCATCCTAACCTCTCCTCCTAACAAAAACTAAGCAGTTTTTGGGTTGACTTCCCTCTTCACAAAAATACCCACCAAAAAAGCCATGAGGGTTTTACGACGTAAAGTCAACCAGGACCTTAATTTCCTTTCTCCCGGATTTTTTTTGATTTGATTGAACCTGTGTTAACTTTAATGTTTTTTTCCCTTTAATAACAAGCTTACAAACAAACCTACGGAGGGAAGGGGTCCCCCCTAATGCCCTCCCAGCCAACTTTACTGGTAAAACCCAGGCCGAAACTTCGCCCCACATCCCCTTTAGCGTCACTTGGTTAGTTACGTGGCATGTCCCGTAACAATCCAAAACGTTTTGATGTACGGGATCTTCAGGCAAGGGTCAACGCAGTTGAAAGCATTCAGTTACCTAGAAAAGGGTCCAATGACAAGCCCTTTTCCTCACGCCTCATTCACAAATAGCAACAACCTAAGATTTCAAGTTTATGGGAAACCCCCCAAAAAAAAAGATTTACCACTTTTATTCCAGTAAGATACCAAGACCAAAAGAGGATCATCACGGGTTTTTCCTAAAAGCATACCGAATTTGTAGTCCTGAGTTTCTTGACGAGGAATGTACTTACATTTACCAAAAATTCACTGAGTTCAATTTCCTTCTTTTTTCCCCCAAAGCTGCGAAAAGAGTTTCAGATCATCAATTTTCCCCCCGCATCAACACCCCCTCCCAACAAAATTATAAATTCTTTTCCCAAAAGCCAGGTTGCACTAAACTCTCAAAAGTACTTTCACAAGCTAACACCAATCGCCAAAGCTTCTACCACTTCAATAAAGGATCTAACCCGGCAAACCCAAGCACCCCGACCCCGTCAATGCAGGAGTTTCACTATACCCTGTGGAGGCTTGACAAGATAAAACATAAAACATAAAAAGGAGGGAAAACTCAGAGGCCTGTTGGCCCCTACAGGGAGGCCTTTCAATTTATCCCATAACAAACATTTGACCAACCCAAATTTCATGCCCCCCCAAGAAAAAAGCTCCGATGTGCAAGTCCTCTCAAATCCAACCCCTCCCACTCATTTCTTATCAACCAAAAATTTAAACCCAAAGTCCTAGCCTCAATAACCCAATAGGTAGATTTCCCCTCCAAACAACTACCCTATTTCCCAAAACCCAAAACTTTCCTATGCCTTTTTAAATCTAAACTTACTAAATTTAATCCCCTTCTGCGGGGCTCTCTTGGAGATGTCCCCAAGACCTTGTTAAAATCCCCTTTATTTTAAAACCTACTTCCCTTATACACTTCGATAGGGCTCCCCCCATTCTTCTTTTAACAAATGAATGTAACTTAAGAGCTTCAATCTTTCTCATAGGGAAAATTCTTTTATGTATTTTAAATTTTGTCAAAATTGAGACCTTATGCAGCTTTGGGAATCTTTTTTCAGGAAAAAAGTTTCGCCACACATGGCTTTTCAGTCCAATACAAAAAGGAGGCGTAAAGGAGAGGGGGAGAAGAGGTAATCAGTCCTCAACTGGAGTCGATGGTGTTCAGTCATCAATCTTGTAGAATTGTTACATTCTACAAGATTGATGGATGTAACACATGTCAGATACAGTCACGAAGAATCTCTTTCGACCCGCGGATTGTAGAATTTATATTCTACAAACATCACAACTTTTCAACAATGTGTCGAATCGTGTGAACAATCAAGCCTGTGAATGGTGCCATAAATGACTCCTCGACAGTTAGTTTAGTACTGTCGTTAAGGACGCTGCAGTCAATTTACGGCAATCACTCTAGAGGATCCTTCATTGTCGTCTGCACAGACGACACAGGAAGCCATCAAAACTTATGGACGCGTCTTCATCAGGACCCTCAAACACAACATTCACTCTATCCCCGTCTCATTCTTGAAATCGAAACGTCGGTCTTTGTGAAAGACTGGACAATATCGCCGTCACCTCTCTCTCTACTGAAGCACTGAAGGCATTATTGCGGAACAAACCACCTGGGCCTCGGTTAGAAGCCTCTACAAGATCCTACCGCCTCATCTAGTCAAGATATCCATTTCGACATTCCATGGCTGCCAAGCTCTCTTGACGGTTGGCCAATCTCATATTACAATCCACGCTCGTTCATATAGAACAAGAACGTATACACATACTCTCCCACGCTGGACTGTTACTCCTATAAAACACACACGGACTGCCCATCAAGATAAGGAAGTTTTGTTCAAAATGTGGGAATGATGGACACGATTTTCAGCTCCTGCACCTTTACTACAGCACCACTTATTAAACCTGCAAGGTAATCAACTACCTTGCAGCTAGTGCCACTCAGGAAAGAAATATATTGACAAGAAAACTAACGTTTGCCGGAACCCTCCAATTCACGACACCCGCTGCAAATAACCAAACCACAACCACGCACCACCAAAGACTCTACACGCTGAATTCCAGCGCACCATCGCCCCGCAACTCCCTCTCTCACTCCCAGACGGAGATTCCTCACAAGGAGTGTTCAGCAAGGTGTATGCACACTTGCAACCGCAGCAAACCCCGGCACTTTCAACACCCCTATTAACGAATATTCCGTCTGCACCCCATGCCGGCCTTCCATTTTCGCGACTCCACACCTTCAGCAGCATATCCAGATCCTTCCCCACGGTTGCCCTTTAAAGCACCTGCAGACCTGTCTCCTGCTAGCACTGCTCCTGCACAATTCTCTACCCATTCCCCGCTGACAACGTTGATCATGTTGCCTCCACCCCCGTCTCCCACCTCTCCCCGCCTGTGTTACCACACCATACACCTTACCGAGCTCCTGTCGACCTCAGTCACCGGACTACACATTGTCGATTTTCCCAATGAATCACTCCAGACGAGGCAAGATACGACGACTCCAGTAACCCCTCCTGGGAAAACATACCTTTTACACTTCTCTTCATACAAAAACAACTGGACATCCATGACCTGTATGAACTCTACCTAACAGCCTCGGTGCTGGAAGTCATGTATGCATGTGATCACCGCTTCACTTCTCACTCACCCACGTTCTGAGTTCATCAAGCCTCACCGTTTCACCTTCAGTAACAAGGAACTAAAAAAATATACCAACCTATCTAGAAGCAGCTTCCAAAAGTTCGAAATGTCACCAATGCTAACCTAGTCCTCCTCCGTTACTCCTATAACTCCCATATGTGTTCTACCCTCTGATGTGACCTAGCCTGCTGCCAACTACTCAAGATTCAAGACTTCAACTACCACAAGTCCAATGCAACAGTCCCTGCTATTCCTGTTCTCAAGTCTGCCCCACGATCGCCTTAGCTGCTGGGTAAGCCCTGGCTCTATTTCTCTGACTAAGAACACTCCTCTCCAGAGCTATTCTTCATCTGTCCCATCTTCCCAGCTCATCCCATTGGGATCTTACCTGAACTTGTTTGCTTTGCTTTGCGTATGCCGTATTTTCTCCCCCCCCCTTCCTCCCCCCCCCCCCCCCCTATCAGATTGTGGACTGACCACACCCCTACTTACCACATCGACTCAAGGTTGAGGGACTGATTACCTCATTCTCCTCCTGTTCTTCAAGATTCTCCTTTGTATGGACTGATGAAGCCACTTGAGCTAGAACACGCCACATCTACGCTGGCGTGTGATTCGTCTTTAAAATATAATTTTGTGGTCACAGTGGTGGGCAAGTGGTTAACCTCGGGCTAGTGGTACAGTTGAACACTGGCTCTGGCCTGAGTCAGACACTGATGATATAGTTAGGTTAGGTAAGATTCGTCAGGAAATACAAGTGTTCCATGGCGCTTGTCTTGTGATGACCCGGAGCTGGAGTTTTTGGTATAGCGAGCACAGGAGACTGAGATCTCGGGGAGATGCTGATGTGATGAGGTAAAAGATAAAGCAACTCTCCTCGAACGAAGGGACAGCTTCCATAGTCACGTTCAGGCAGGATGAATTCAAAAACTTTCAAGTTGGAAAAATTAGATTCAGGAAGGATATAGGAATGCACTGGTTTGGTAATAGAGTTGTAGGATGAGTGGAACAAACTCTCAAGTACAGATATTCAGGGCTAAAAACACGTTTTGTAGCTTTAAAAATAGGTTAGATAATACATGAGAGGGTGTGGGTGGTGTGAGTTGGACCTGACTAGCTTGTGTGCTGGGTCAGGTGCCAGTGCCTCCATCCTTGAGTGGAGATGATCGACTGGGTGGGTCATTGGGCTAATCGGGGGGTAGGGTCATTGGTCTAATCGGGGGGGGACATGGACCGCCCTCCACATGGGCCCAGTAGTGTGAAAGCCCCTTATGTAGTTAGGAACAGTTATTAAAGAAAGTTTCGCCACGAGTGGCTTTTTCAGTCCTACTACAGAGAAAATAAGGAAAAAACACCCATAATATAGTGGTGGGAGTCAGGTGAGGGGAAGGTGGAGTAAGGGATGGTAATCGTAGTAGTAGTTAAGTAATGGACTAAGGAGGTGAGGTTTAGAGAGGCCTGCCTGGCATCAAGTAACACCAGTTCCCAGGTATGGGTAATATCCCTTGCTTGTACTTTTGAAATACTGTAAAACTTACCGGATTTTTGCTTTATAGTGTTACTGACAGCAATTAGTGCAGCTTCATGCATTTTCTCGTCTTAAGTTCTCTTCTTTAATAACTAGGTTTAGCTTCATTGAATTTCATGAGGTGTCAACATCGTTCTATGTTGAACCCAGGTGTTTTTGCGAGTATCATTTCTGCACAAGCATTTTTAGTGTTTGCTTGCAGAACTGATGACCACAAAAAAAAACACATGTGTTCAACATAAGAGACGATGTTGCCGACACCTCATGAAATTCAATGAAGCTAAACTAGTTATTAAAGAAGACGACTTAAGACGGAGAAAATGCATGGAAGCTGCACTAATTTCTGTCAGTAACACTATAAAGCAAAAATCCGGTAGTTACAGTATTTCAAAATTACTAAGCAAGAGGATATTACCCATCCTGGGAACTGGTGTTACTTGATGCCAGCAGGTCCCTCTCTAACCTCACCTCCTTAGTTCCATTACTACTACTACTACTATGACCACCTCTACCCACGCTTCACCTCACCTGACTCCTACCACTATATATGTTGATAAATTAGACACATGTGGCAAACTCCTGGGTATCTTTATTGAGGAAACGTTTCGCCACACAGTGGCTTCATCAGTCCATACAAAGGAGAATCTTGAAGAACAGGAGGAGAATGAGGTTATCAGTCCCTCAACCTTGAGTCGATGTGGTCAGTCCATCAATCTTGAATAGAATACGGCATACGTGCTGAGAAGGAGCTTATAAACCGTTGGCAGGAGAGTTCAAGAGTCATAGGTCGTGTAACAATTGTCAATTGCCAAGGTTTAATAGTCTTCTCAGCACGTAGGCCGTTTATTTATTCAAGATTGATGTGGACTGACCACAGCGACTCAGGTTTGAGCGGAATGATTACCTCAGGTTCCTCCTATGCTTCAAGATTTCCTTTGTAGGGACTGAGGTAGCACGGTTTGTGGGCGAACGTTTCCGCACAAGAGGTACCCAAGAGTTGCACATGGGCTAATTCATCAACATGCGGTTCTTGAATTCCCTAGAGTCAGAAGACAAACCGGTGAGTCACGGCAACGTCGGGGGGAGCTGAATACTGGGGAAGCGGCGCTGGCCTAAGGCGGGGCCGAAGTAGGATATACGGTAGGAACCTAGAGCGGGCCAGGGCCCCGAGAGCGGAGCCCGGCCCGTCTGCGGAGACCCCCGCAGGTCGAGAGCGGAGCACCGGCCCAAGGGAGCGGCGACCGGCAACGTCTGAGGAGCCACACGCCGGTGTGCGGCGCCCAGGACCCGTGAGGGTCGCCCGGCCCCAGACAGCGGACGAACCAGCCGCGTGTGAGGCGCCGGCCACGTGTGCGGCGCCACGGGACCAGTAGCGGCGACCCCGAGCGTGTGCGGAGCACGGACCGTGTGAGCGGGCCCGGCCCCGCAGCGGCGCCCACCGAAGAGAGGGCGGAGGACCAGGACAACTGTGTGCGGAGCACAGGCCCGTCAGCGGCGCCAACGGAGCGTGAGAGGAGACCCGAGTCCCGGTGAGGAGCCCCAGTGCCCGTCTGTTCGGCTCCACAGCAGACGTGTGGGGGCGACAAGGCCCCGGGAGCGGAGTAACGGCCCCGTATGCGGGCCCAGCCAGCGTGTGCTGAGACACGGCAAATCGTGTGCGGCGCCCCGGCACCGTAATGCGGAGCAAAAGTAGCTAGTGCGACGAAAAGGCCCTCGTGAGGGTCGCACAGGCCCCGTCTGGGCGCCCCCGCAGCGTGTGCGGAGCCACGGCCAAAGGTGACGGAGCCCGGAACCGTATAGTGGGCCCCCGAAGTAGAGTGCGTGAGAAACCGCGTGTGAGCGCCCTGAACCAGTATGCGGCCCCAGCGCGTGTGAGGCGAAAGGCATAAGTGAGAGGAGAAAAGACAGTTATGCGGACAGCCGCGTGTGCGTAGCACGGCCCGGTGGTGCGGGCACCGGCCCAGACTGGGCGCACCGACAGAGCATGAGGGAAACGTGTGGGAGAAAAGGAACAAGTATGAGGAGAAAAAGCAAGAGTGTGCGGCGACCAGGAACAAGTTGAGGAGCAAACAGCGAAGCGGTATGAGGAGAAAGGAAAGTGTGCGGCAGAAAGACGCGACCCCAACGTGTGCCAGGAGATCCGGACGAAGTTGGCAGCGCGTAAGCCAGGACAGTGTGAGGGCAAAGGACAACACGTACTGAGGAGAAAGAAGAGTGGCGGAGCAAGGAACAGTGTGAGGGACAGGACCGAGTGTAGGAGAAACGGCAAGTGTGAGGAGAAACGGCCAAGTTCTGCGAGGAAAAAGACGCCGGTGTGAGGAGAACGGACCAGTGTGAGGGAAAGGACAAGTATGAGGAGAAACAAGAGAGTGTGAGGAGAAAGGAAAAGTGTGAGGCGCACTAGGAACGTCTGAGGAGAACCCGCAGTGTGAGCGAGAAGGAAAGTGTGCGGAGAACCGAATAGTTGAGGAGACAACGACAGTGTGAGGACGAAAGGAACAGTGTGGGCGACACGCAAGTCATCGGGACCACCGTTGGGGAACAAGGCCTCAGATGGGCAGGCAGTATGAGGAAAAGCGGTGTGCGGGCCCAGACCTTGTGCGGCAGCACGGCAAGTATGAGGAGAAAAGAAGAGTGTGCGGCGAACGGAACAGTGTAGGGACAGGAAAAGTATGGGGCCACGCAGGTGAGCGAGCCAGGAACCGTGTGCGAGGAAGGAACAGTATGAGGAGAAAAGCAGAGTGGGCGCAAGGAAAGTGTGCGAGCACATGCCAGTCTGAGGAGAAAAGAAGAGTGTGGGAGAAAGGACAGTGTGAGGCGAACGGACGTTGGGCGAACAAGACGAGTGTGCGGAGAAAGGAACCGCTTTGGGAGCAACCAAGGAAAGAACTGTAGGAGCACACGAGAGTGTGAGGAGACAAGGGAAAGGTCATTGGGAGCCAGAGAGGCTTAGGCGCAACGGCACGTGTGAGGAGCCGGCACCGTATGGGAGCACACAAGAGAGTGTGAGGAGCAAAGGAACGTGTGAGGCGAAAGGAAAGTTGAGGCGCCAACGAGTGTGGCCAGGAATTTGTGAGGAGAGGCCACGATGAGGACAAGAAGGTGTGAGGCAGCAAAACTAGTTGCGCAAAGTATGAGGAGAACAAGAAGCAGTGTGAGGAGAATGAATGGAAAGTACTGAGAAAGAAGAGTGTGGGAACAGGAATAGTTTGAGGAGAAAAAGTTGAGGCAGCAGGAAGCAGTGTGGGAGAAACGGAAACAGTATGGGAGACAAGAAGAGTGTGGGAGACAAGGAAAAGTGAGCGGAGCACTGTGGACAAGTTCTGGGCCCAGCAACGAGCAGTGTGAGGAGCAAGTCTGCGACCGTGTGAGTGGCACAGGAAACGTTGCGGGACCCAATCCGAACGCGTGTGCATGAGAGGGAACTGGGACCGCGAATTGAGCGACAGACGTGTGCGGCGACGGCCAGGCCACTAAGGAGTGTGAGATTCCCTCCTACTCTTCCCCCTCCTTTATTCCTTCCATATTCTTCCCCCTTCCCCCTATCTCCTTCCCATTTCTCCTCCATCTCCCTCCCTTATCTTCCCTCCTATATCTTTCCTTCCTACTTTTCCTCTAATTCCCCTCCTATACTCTCCTTCCCTACTCTTTCCCCCTCTCTATCTTCTCCCTTCCAATCTTTCCTCCCTACATTCTCCCTCTCTTATTCCTTCCTATATTTCCCCCCCCCCCCCCCCCCCTTCCTAATCTTTCCCTCTCTATACTTTCCTTCCTAATCTTCTCTTCCTACTTTCCCTCCTTTCTTTCCCCTCCTATCTTCCTCCTATCTTTCCCCCCCTCTTATCTTTCCTTCCTATTCTCTCCTATTTCCCCTCCTATTTCCCTCCTATATTCTCCTTCCCTATTCTTCCATTTCCTATCTTCTCCTCCCCCCCCCCCCCCCCCCCCCCCCCCCCCCCCCCCCCCCCCCCCCCCCCCCCCCCCCCCCCCCCCCCCCCCCCCCCCCCCCCCCCCCCCCCCCCCCCCCCCCCCCCCCCCCCCCCCCCCCCCCCCCCCCCCCCCCCCCCCCCCCCCCCCCCCCCCCCCCCCCCCCCCCCCCCCCCCCCCCCCCCCCCCCCCCCCCCCCCCCCCCCCCCCCCCCCCCCCCCCCCCCCCCCCCCCCCCCCCCCCCCCCCCCCCCCCCCCCCCCCCCCCCCCCCCCCCCCCCCCCCCCCCCCCCCCCCCCCCCCCCCCCCCCCCCCCCCCCCCCCCCCCCCCCCCCCCCCCCCCCCCCCCCCCCCCCCCCCCCCCCCCCCCCCCCCCCCCCCCCCCCCCCCCCCCCCCCCCCCCCCCCCCCCCCCCCCCCCCCCCCCCCCCCCCCCCCCCCCCCTCAATTTCTACAAATTAAAATTGCCGAAAGTTTCGCAAAATCTCCCCTAAGACATTGATACTATAGACCCCCTAATCGTACAAATCTGTAAAATTAAAATTTCAAATTCGAATGCCTTGCTAAAACTTGAACAATTCAATCAAGTTCCCAAATTCAAGTAATTTCCCCAATTCAGACTTAAATTCCCCTAACTTCTCCTCCCAATTTCTTCTTAACACTTCCAATCTCATTCAAATTCTAAAACTTGCCCTAATTTCATCCCAATTTCTCAGAATTCTCTCAACCTCCATTTGCAAATTTTGAAAATTGAACAATATCACTAATTCAAAATTTTATAAATTCGACAAATTCAAATCTGCATAGGTCTTCCCAATCAATTTCGAAGAATTCCGAAAATTATGGACACTTAACACAATTCAAAATATAGACATTAGCTACAATCGAAGATATAGTAAACCTTGATCCCAATTCCATAAAATTGCCAAAATTCCAAAACTCGAATCCGTCGTAAAGTAATCTTCCCCAAAATACTGACTATCCAATTTCAGAATTCCAATTTTTCAATTTTACACAATCTTGCATTAGCAAGTTGTGAAATTGAACATTCAAACTCTAAAACCTTCTAAACGTCTAAATTCGAAATTTGCAAATTCCGAAAATTAAAGTTATGCACATATTCCAAAAATTCCTCAAAAATATATAACTTCCCACATTGCCAAATTGAAAATTGGAAAATTGAGAAAAATTTGCGAAGAAAATTGGAAAAAGAATGTAGAGAAGAAATTGAAAAGAAATTGGAAAAATGTAGAAAAAGAAGTTGCGAAAAGATCTAAAAAAAAATTAGAAAAAGAAGTTCGGGAAAAGAAATGGAAAATTGAAAAATTGGAAAATCATGAAAAAAAGTTGGAAAGAATTGAATGAAAATTGGGAAAAAAAGTGGAAAGAAAATGTGAAGAATTAGAAAAATGTTAGAGCCGAAAGTTAGAAGAAATTGGAAAAAAATGTGGGAAACATGTAGAAGAAAGTTGAAAAAGAAATTGAAAAGAAAATTAGAAAAATTGAAATAAAATTGAAGAAATTGGAAGAAAATTCGAAAAAGATTGAAAAGAAGTGGGAAAAGAAATTGAAACAAAGTTGGAAAGAAATTGGGAATGAAGTTGAGAAAAAATTGGAGAAAATTAAAAAAGAAGTTGCGAAAAGCATGAAGGAGAAAAGCGAAACGTGAGGAAGGGCAAAGTTAGGAGAAAAAAGAAGTGTTAGGAAAAGGAAAATGTGAGGAGAAAGAAAATAGAGAAAAAGTTGCGGAGAAACGAAAAGTTGACGAAAAGAAGATTGAGGAAAACGAAGATAGGAAAGCAAAGAGTGTGGGAAAGGAAAGTATGAGGAGAAAAAGAAGTGTGAGGAAATAAAAGTGTGCGGGAACAAATTGCGTACAATAAAAGTTGGAAAAAAATGTGATGGCTCAACTAAAGTTGAAAGCATACCGTTATCTAAAACAAAGTGTGCCCCAGTAACTTCAGGCGAACCAGCTGTGCGGGAAAAGGAAATATGAGATAAAATAAGGAGTTAGAAAAGTTGAGAAAATGCAATTAGCCAAAAACCATTGAAAAATCCAAATCCGTTAACGAAATTATCAGAAAACTATCGAAAATAAAATTAAAAAAATTAGGAAAGCAAATTTCCCAAAAATAAATGGGGTAAACATAAAAAACCTCAATTTTAAAAAAATCTTTCCCCCAACATTTTCCCCAGTTGATGGCAGAGAAATTAACCCTCCTAACAAACGTGCACATTGAACCTTGAGATAACCCCCTTGGGAAAAAATTTTTCCCCCCAAACTTCCCCAAAATTCACCCCACCCCTTTTCCCCCCCCCCTTCCCCCCCCTTAAAGGCCCCCTCCCCCCCTTCCCCCCCCCCTTTCCCAAAACCCCCTTTCCCCCCCCCCCCCCCCCCCCCCAAATTTCCCCCCCCCCCCCCAACCCCCCAAACCCCCCTTTTTTTTCCCCCAACCCCCTTCCCCCCCCCTTTTCCCCCCCCCCCCCACCCCCCCCTTTTTCCCCCCCTTTTTTTTTCCCCCCCCCTTTCCCCCCCCCTTTTTTTCCCCCCTTTCCCCCCCCCCTTTTTTTTTCCCCCCCTTTTTTCCCCCCCCTTTCTCCCCCCCCTACCCCCCCTTTTTTTCCCCCCCCCCTTTTCCCCCCCCCCCCTTTTTTTTTTCCCCCCCCCCCTCCCCCCCCCCCCCTTTTCCCCCCCCATTACCCCCCCCCTTTTTTCCCCCCCCCTTTTCTCCCCCCCCTTTTCCCCCCCCCATTTTCCCCCCCCCCTTTTTTTTTCCCCCCCTTTCCCCCCCCCCCCCCCCCCCTTTTTCCCTTTTTTCCCCAAATCCCCCCCCCTACATCTTCTCCCCCTTTTCTTTCCCCTTCCCTTTTTTTTTCCCCTTCCCTCTTTTCTCCCCCTCCTTTTTAATCTTCTCCCCCCCCCCCTAATTTTCCCCCCCCCAATTTTCCCCCCCTTCCCTTTTCCTTTTCTCCCCTTTCCCCTAATCTTCTCCCCCCCTTTATTTTTCCCTTCCCCTAATCTTCTCCCCTTCCCCTCCTTCTCCCCCCCCCCCTTTCCCCCCTTTTTTTTTTCCCCCTTTCCCCCTATTTTTTTCCCCTTCCCTTTTTAATCTTTCCCCCCCTTTTTTCCCCCTTCCCCTATTCTTCCCTTCCCCCTACTCTTCTCCCCTCCTCTATTCTTTCCCCTTCCCTTTTTTTTCCCCTCCCTAACCCCCCTTTTTTTTCCCCCCCCCCTTTTTCCCCCCCTATTTTCCCCCTTCCCCCCCCCCCTTTTCCCCCCCCTAATCCCCCCCCTTTCCCCTAATTTCCCCCCCCTCCTCTATATTTTCCCCCCCCCCCTAAATCTTCTCCCCCTCCTCTATATCTTCTCCCTTTCCCCCAAATTTTTTTTCCCCCCCTTTTAAATTTTCCCCCTCCTAATCTTCCCCCCTTCCCCTACATTTCTCCCCCCCTCTATTTTCCCCCCCTTCCCCCCTTTTTTCCCCCTTCCCCTTTTTCCCCCCTCCTTAATTTTCTCCCCTTCCCCATATCTTCTCCCTTCCCCTACTTTTCTCCCCCCTTTTTTTTCCCCTTCCCTTTCTTCTCCCTTCCCCCTCTTTCCCCTCCTCTAACTTCTCCCTTCCCCATTTTCCCCTTCCCCTCATTTCCCCCCCCCCTTTTTTTTCCCCCCTTTTTTTTCCCCCCTTTTTTTTTCCCCCCCCTTTTTTTCCCCCCTTCCTCTTTTCCCCCCCCCTTCCCTTTTTCCCTTTTTTTCCCCCCCCTTTTTTTTTTCCCTCCCCCTTCCTTACCCCCTTCCCCTTTTTTCCCCTTCCCTTTTTCCCCCCCCCCAAAATTTTCCCCCCCTCCCTTTTTTTCCCTCCCTCCTTATTTTTTTCCCCCTTTTTCCCCTTTTTTTCCCCTTCCCTACCCTTCCCTCCTCCTTTCCCCTTCCCCCCCTTTCCCCCTATTTTCCCCCTCCCTTTCTTTCCTTCCCTTTTTTTTTTCCCCTTTTTTCCCCCCTTTCCCCTCATCTTCTCCCTCCCTCCCCCCCCTCCCCCCCCCCCAAAAACCCTTTTTTTTAAAGAAAAAAGGAATTGGCCATTAGGTGAATAAGTTACTTCCGAGATTCGGCGAGGGCCCGGCCCGGCCCTGTCTCAAAAAAAAAAACAAAAAAAAATTCGCGAAAATCGCGTTGTTTGGGTGTTTTTTAGTTTTAAATGATGTTCTGTGCAGTTTCCTCTTCAAAAAACCGTTTTTTTTTACTCGGAGACTAAAGAATGGGACATGGAGAGAGTAGCTCAAAATTTTTCAAAATTTCCCGATAATCTTTGTCATATTGGCCTATTTTATTCGTCTAGAGTATATAACATGTTTGTAGGGTTTTTTAGAGGTTTATTTATTATTAGATCAATTTGATAGAAAAAAAGCTGTGAGTTTTATTAAGCTGATATAAGCGTATTTAAAGAGTATTTCTCCGGCGGGAACCCCTTTGGTCTGATATAAGCTCCGCCTTCAGTTTTTGATGCCAAATAGTCGTTATTTTTTTAGAAAGTTAATGCAAGAAAACGGATAAAAAAAAGGAAAAAATTTCCAAAATATATATGGGCCCGTAGTAGGTTGGTAGACAGCAACCCCAGGGGGGAAGTACTCCGTCCCGCCAGTGACTGTGAAACAAAAAACTGTAAGTTTTGCATGAGGTAGGATTGTGGTTTTTTTTTGCCAAAAACACGTAAAATCAGGGATATCTTTTACTCCCATTACATTTGGTCACATTCAAGACACGCAATGCATATATTACATACTACATCTAGGTTTTTCTCCTTTTTTAAAAAGTCTTGTTCTTTTTTTTTCTTCTATTGTCCTGGGGAAGTGGGAAAAAAATTTTCCCCCGTAAGCCCCTGGTGTCGTATGAGGCGATAAAATGCCGGGGAGCAATGGGTAGTAAACCTTTTCCCTTTTGAGAAGTGGGACATAATAAGGTGTATGCACTGAGAGAAGAGGGAATGCAGAGGAGAGAGAGCGATTTTGGGAGATGTTAAGTGAATTGTCTAGGAGCCTTTGAAACCAAAGTGAGAGAGTATTGTGGTAGGGGACTTGAATGCTAAGTAGGCGAAACTTTTAGGAGAGGGTGTGCGTAGTAGGTAAGTTTGGGGTGCCAGGTGTAACAGATCATGGGAGCCCTTTGATTGAATTTGTGTAGAAAGGGGTTAAATCTGAGGACATAACATTTTTAGCACGAAAAACGAGGATAACTAAGTATACAGATATGATTAGGGCGAAATGACAGTAGTTTGTTGGATTATGTATTGGTAGAAAAAGACAGTTGCAGTCGGAATCAGGAAGTACTCTCCCCCCCCCCCCCCCCCCCCCCCCCCCCACCACCCCCCCCACACCATACCTACTGTTTATAGAGGGGCACCGATATATAGCTCACTTTTAGTTGTAGCTACACTGAGGAGTAAAGGTAGATGGGATACAGGAGGATAGAAGCATATGGAAGCGAGAGGTGGGGGTGAAGGTTTATAACTAAAGAGGAGGCAGTTAGGCGTAAGATATAAAACAGCTATTGGAGGATAGATGGGCTAATTGAGAGACATAGGGCCAATGGGGTTGAAGGAGGTATGGGGTAGGTTTAAAAATGTAGTGTTAGAGTGTTCAGCAGAAGTTTGTGGTTACAGGAAAGTGGGTGCAGGAGGGAAGAGGAGCGATTGTGGACTGATGATGTAAAGGAGAGTAGTAATGGGAGAAAAACGTTAGCATATGAGCAAGTTTTTACAAAGTAGAAGTGATGCAATGGAGGGGAAGAGTATATGGAGAAAAAGAGAGAAGGTTAAGAGAGTGCGTGAAGCATGTAAAAAGAGAGCAACTGAGAGAGTGGTGTGAGATTGTTATCAACCAATTTTGTGAAAATAGAAAAACGTTTTGGAGTGAGATTAACAAGTTAAGAAAGCCTAGAGAAAATGGATTTTGACAGTTAAAACTAGGAGAGGAGAGGTATAAATGGAGAGTTAGAGGTATTGGGAAGATGGAAGGAATATTTTGAGGAATTGTTAAATGTTGATGAAGATAGGGAAGCTGTGATTTCGATGTATTAGGGCAAGGAGGAATAACATCATGTAGGGAGTGGCGGAAGAGCCAGTTGTGAGTGATGGCGGGGACGTTGTGAGGCAGTAGGTCAAATGAAAGGGGATAAGGCAGGGGATTGATGGGATAAAAGATAGAATGTTAAAAGCAGGGGGGGATCTCGTTTTGGAGTGGTTGGTGCAATTATTTAATAAATGTATGGAGAGGGTAAGGGTACTAGGGATGCAGAGAGCTGCATCGTTCTTTGTATAAAGGGCAAAGGGGATAAAAGAGAGTGGCCAAACAATTATAGGGGGATCAGTCTGTTGAGTGTACCTGGTAAAGTGTATGGTAGAAGTTCTACAAATTGAAAGAATTAAGGAGTAATACGGAGAATAGGATAGCAGATGAAACAAGAGGCTTTAGGAAAGGATAGGGGGTGTGTGGACCAGGTGTTTCCGTGGAAAAACATATTAAAGTGCACAGTATTTAGATAAGTAAAGAGGTTTTGTGCATTTCTGGATTTGGAAAGGGTATGCAGGGTGGATAGGGGGGCAATGTGGCAGATGTTGCCCATGAGTATGGTGTCGGCGTAGGTTACTGACAGGCAGTGCAGCGTTTTTACGAGGATAGTGAGGCTCAAGTTAGAGTATGTAGGAAAGAGGCGAAATTTTTTCAGTAAAAGAAACCACCCCCACAACAAAAAAAACACAACAACATCGGCTTCGACAGGATGTGTTGATGTCACCGTGGTTGATCCCCCCCCCACATCTATATATAGCTGGGTAGTAAGAGGAAGTAAATGCGAGGGTCTTGGCCAGACGGCGTGGAGTTCAAAGCTAAAGAATCACAACAACGAGGGCGTTGTCACAGCGCTCTTTGCCCTGATGACACTGTGTTTGGGAGATTCTGAGAGAAGTTGCAGAGATTGGTGGCATGAATTTGGTAGGTGTGCCCCGAAGAAATTAAGGTGAATACCGGAAAGAGTAAGGTTTGAGGATACCAAAAAGATTCGGTGCATGCAAGATTGAATATCAGATTGGACGGGATGAGAGTAAGAGGTGCGTGAAAGTATTCAGAATTTGGTGAGTGGACGTGTAGCGGATGGGTCTTGACCGCTGAGGTAAACTCGCATGATGAGGGAACACGATTGAGTGGTGACTAGAGTCTGTTTCGCCCCAAGCCCCAAAGTCATGTCGGCCCAGCGTTGTCCATTCTGTAGAGATCATTAAAATCCCTCTCTTCTCATTTATGCTTACGGACTGGAGCTTCCATGAATCTCTTTATACTGTTGCGGCATATGCGTTTCATATCATCTTTCCATAAGATTAGATCCACTCCATCCTTATAAAACTACTCCCAACAAATTCCTAACTTCATTTATAAAACAAAAAAACAAAAAAAAAAAAAAATAAAAAAACAAAAAAAAAACAAAAAATAAAAAATATATAATTTAATATTCCAATATAATAATATATATTACCCCCCCCCCCCCCCCCCCCCCCCCCCAACCCCAATATTATTTTACTTTTTTTTTTTAATATCACATATTTATTTTAGGGATACCAAAAACTGTTGTCAGGAGCGGCTGAGGGAAAGGGTTGTTGAGGGTGTTCGGAATGTAGAGAGAATGGAGCGAAACAGACTGACTTCAAGAGTGTATCATTCTGTAGTGGAAGGAAGGGGGGTAGGGGTCGGCCTAGGAAGGGTTGGAGGGAGGGTGTATGTCTTAAAGGAGGTTTTGTGTGGAGGGGCTTGGATTCCCGCAGGCATGCAAGTGAGCGTGTTTGATAGGGAGTGAATGGAGACCAAAACGGAATTTTAATACTTGAAGTGCTGTTGGAGTGTGAGCAAGTAACATTTATGAAGGATTCAGGAAACCGGCAGCCGGACTTGAGTCCTGGAGATGGAAGTACGTGCCTGCACTCTGAAGGAGGGGTGTTAAGTTCAGTTTATAGTGTTAAAAAGCTGATAGTGTAAAGCACCCCTTCTGGCAAGACAGTGATGGAGTGTATGATGTGAAAGGTTTTTTCTTTTTCGCGGCCACCTGCCTTGGTGGGATCGGCCGGTGTGATAATAAAAAAAGATATATGAGGGCACGAGCAGACTGTCCAACATGCTCACCATATGCTAGAACTGGCTATAATTTACTTGCTAGTAACGTGCTAGAAACATTAATTCTAGGTACATTGTGCTTGCAAGAGAGTTGAGCTATTTTTCAGTATATATAACTCAATTTCATGCCCAAGGGGATGCGTATGGGGTGGCCCATAATATCAATTAAACTAACTAACCTTGCCCCTTGGAGTGTGTAACGGCTTGGGGGCTGTGTGGGTACACCAGTCTATCTTTGAATCTCCAGAGAGTAACACTCACGTCTGGATACTGATCTGTGTTTTTTTTCGTTCAAGTCTCGAAGAATGTGTCTCAAAAACACAATAAACACTGAATAGAAAGTGTGATCAGCTTCTCTTGTGATAAAATTGTGAACAATAAAGACAACTCTTGTGGAACACAGTGTACCAGTGTGCGTTTCCTAGACAATAGAAGACGTGGACATCCAAGGACACTTCAGCTTCTATCAAGTCACCCATACCTGTCGAACGAGTGTGAGAAACACACAGCTCACGTTACAAGATCAAGGTATGTTACGAGTTTCTTGTAGATCGGGGGACTGCGCAGTTCTTGAGTCGCAAGGAGTTTGTAATCAACCTATAGTCGGCAGTAAGGTGTGGACTTTTGAGTCCAAACAAGTAGGTATATAGTCAGCCATCATCGAATATAATATGCTGACATAACACCCCTCAGGGGTAATTTATACTTGACAACCCATGTTGAGATGGTTTCGACAGCTAGACCTCGTCTGCAGGGGCGCCTGTGTAGACGATTTGCTGTCATTTATCAGATAAGTGTTTCCTATATTTATATTTATAAATTAAAAAAAACTGGTAAGGCCAATATCTTCAAACCACACCAGTCCACTAACACCCAGGATGCAACCCACACCAGTCCACTAACACCCACGATGCCACCCACACCAGTCCACTAACACCCAGGATGCCACCCACACCAGTCCACTAACACCCAGGATGTAACCCACACCAGTCCACTAACACCCAGGATGCCACCCACACCAGTCCACTAACACCCAGAATGCAACCCACACCAGTCCACTAACACCCAGAATGTAACCCACACCAGTCCACTAACACCCAGGATGCCACCCACACCAGTCCACTAACACCCAGGATGCCACCCACACAAGGCCACTAACACCCAGGATGTAACCCACACAAGGCCACTAACACTCAGGATGCAACCCACACCAGTCCACTAACACCCAGGATGCCACCCACACCAGTCCACTAACACCCAGGATGCCACCCACACAAGGCCACTAACACCCAGGATGTAACCCACACAAGGCCACTAACACTCAGGATGCAACCCACACCAGTCCACTAACACCCAGGATGCCACCCACACCAGTCCACTAACACCCAGGATGCAACCCACACCAGTCCACTAACACCCAGGATGCAACCCACACCAGTCCACTAACACCCAGGATGCAACCCACACCAGTCCACTAACACCCAGGATGCCACCCACACCAGTCCACTAACACCCAGGATGTAACCCACACCAGTCCACTAACACCCAGGATGCCACCCACACCAGTCCACTAACACCCAGGATGTAACCCACACCAGTCCACTAACACCCAGGATGCAACCCACACCAGTCCACTAACACCCAGGATGCAACCCACACCAGTCCACTAACACCCAGGATGCAACCCACACCAGTCCACTAACACCCAGGATGCAACCCACACCAGTCCACTAACACCCAGGATGCCAACCACACGAGGCCACTAACACCCAGGATGCCACCCACACCAGTCCACTAACACCCAGGATGTGACCCACACCAGTCCACTAACACCCAGGATGCAACCCACACCAGTCCACTAACACCCAGGATGCAACCCACACCAGTCCACTAACACCCAGGATGCAACCCACACCAGTCCACTAACACCCAGGATGCCAACCACACGAGGCCACTAACACCCAGGATGCAACCCACACCAGTCCACTAACACCCAGGATGCAACCCACACCAGTCCACTAACACCCAGGATGCAACCCACACCAGTCCACTAACACCCAGGATGCCACCCACACCAGTCCACTAACACCCAGGATGTGACCCACACCAGTCCACTAACACCCAGGATGCAACCCACACCAGTCCACTAACACCCAGGATGCAACCCACACCAGTCCACTAACACCCAGGATGCAACCCACACCAGTCCACTAACACCCAGGATGCAACCCACACCAGTCCACTAAAACCCAGGATGCAACCCACACCAGTCCACTAACACCCAGGATGTAACCCACACCAGTCCACTAACACCCAGGATGCAACCCACACCAGTCCTCTAACACCCAGGATGCAACCCACACCAGTCCACTAACACCCAGTATGCAACCCACACCAGTCCACTAACACCCAGGATGCCACCCACACCAGTCCACTAACACCCAGGATGTGACCCACACCAGTCCACTGCAAGACTGTAGCGTGTCCTGTAAGATTGTAGTGTGGCTTGTAAGACTACAGTGTGTCTTGTAACACTACAGTGTGTCTTTTAAGACTGTAATGTGTCTTGTAAGACTGTAGTGTGTCTTGTAAGACTGTAGTGTGTCTTGTAAGACTACAGTGTGTCTTGTACCACTACAGTGTGTCTTTTAAGACTGTAGTGAGTCTTTTAAGACTGTAGTGTGTCTTGTAAGACTGTAGTGTGTCTTGTTAGACTGTAGTGTGTCTTGTAAGACTGAAGTGTGTCTTGTAAGACTACAGAGTGCCTTGTAAGACTGTAGTGTGTCTTGTAGGACGGTAGTTTGTCTTGTAAGGCCATAGTGTGTCTTGTAAGACTATAATGTGTCTTATAAGATTGTAGTGTGTCTTGTAAGACTGTAGTGTGTCTTGTAAGATTGTGGTGTGTCTTGTAAGACTCTAGTGTGTCCTGTAAGACTGTAGTGTGTCTTGTAAGACTGTAGTGTGTCTTGTAAGACTAGACTGTGTCTTGCAAGACAAGACTGTGTCTTGTAAGACAGTAGTGTGTCTTGTAAGACTGTAGTGTGTTTTGTAAGACTAGAGTGTGTCTTGTAAGACTAGAGTTTGTCTTGTAAGTCTGAAATGTGTCTTGCAAGACTGTAGTGTTTCTTGTAAGACTGTAGTTTGACTTGTAAGACTGTAGTGTGTCATGTATGACTAGACTGTGTCTTGTAAGACTGTAGTGTGTGTTGTAAGACTGTAGTGAGTCTTGTAAGACTGTAGTGTGTGTTGTAAGACTGTAGTGAGTCTTGTAAGACTGTAGTGTGTCTTGTAAGACTGTAGTGTGTCTTGTAAGACTGCAGTGTGTCTTGTAACACTACAGTGTGTCTTGTAAGACTATAGTGTGTCTTGTAAGAATGTAGTGTGTCTTGCAAGACTGGTGCGTGTCTTGAAAGACTGAAGTGTGTCTTGTAAGCCTGTAGTGTGTCTTGTAAGACTGTAGTGTGTCTTGTAAGACTAAAGAGTGTCTTGTAAGACTGGCGTGTGTCTTGTAAGACTACAGCGAGTCTTGTAACACTACAGTGCGTCTTGAAAGACTGTAATGTGTCTTGTAAGACTGTACTGTGTATTGCAAGACTGTAGTGTGTCTTGTAAGACTGTAGTGTGCCTTGTAAGACGATAGTGTGTCTTGTAACGCTGCAGCGTGTCTTGTTAGACTGTAGTGTGTCTTGTAAGACTGAAGTGTGTCTTGTAAGACTACAGAGTGCCTTGTAAGACTGTAGTGTGTCTTGTAGGACTAAAGTGTGTCTTGTAAGACTGGTGTGTGTCTCGTAAAACTGTAGTGTGTCTTGTAAGACTGTAGTGTGTCTTCGAAGACTACAGTGTGTCTTATAAGACTAGAGTGTGTCTTGTAAGACTGGTGTGCGTCTTGTAAGACTGTAGTGTGTCTTGTAAGACTGTAGTGTGTATTGTAAGACTACAGTGTGTCTTGTAAGACTGTAGTTTGTCTTGTAAGACTAAAGTGTGTCTTTTAAGACTGGTTGTGTGTCTTGTAAGACTGTAGTGTGTCTTGTAATGATTGTAGTGAGCCTTGTAAGGCTGTAGTGTGTCTTTTGAGACTCTACTGTGTCTTGTAAGTCTGTAGTGTGTCTTGTAAGATTGTAGTGAGTCTTGTAAGGCTGTAGTGTGTCTTGTAAGACTGTAGTGTATCTTCTAAGACTGGTGTGCGTCTTGTAAGTCTGTAGTGTGTCTTTTGAGACTCTACTGTGTCTTGTAACGTCTGTAGTGTGTCTTGTAAGATTGTAGTGAGTCTTGTAAGGCTGTAGTGTGTTTTAAGACTTAGTGTGTCT
>NC_069443.1:34027450-34044950 GCF_026875155.1 Cherax quadricarinatus | reverse complement strand
TTCAGAGTGCAGGCACTGTACTTCCCATCTCCAGGACTCAAGTACGGCCTGCGGTTTCCCTGAACCCCTTCATAAATGTTACTTTGCTCACACTCCAACAGCACGTCAAGTATTAAAAACTATTTGTCTCTATTCACCTATCAAACACGCTCACGCACACCTGCTGGAAGTCCAAGCCCCTCGCCCCACAAAACCTCCTTTACCCCCTCCCTCCAACCTTTTCCCAGGCCGACCCCTACCCGGCTTCCTTCCACTACAGACTGATACACTCTTGAAGTCATTCTGTTTCGCTCCATTCTCTCTACATTTTCCGAACCACTCTCAACAACCCTTCCTCAGCCCCCTGGACAACAGTTTTGGGAATCCCGCACCTCCTCCTAACTTCCAACTACGAATTCTCTGCATTATATTCACACCACACATTGCCCTCAGACATTGACATCTCCACTGCCTCCAGCCTTCTCCTTGCTGCAACATTCATCACCCACGCTTCACACCCATATAAGAGCGTTGGTTAAAACTATACTCTCATACATTCCCCTCTTTGCCTCCCAAAGGGCAAAGTTCTTTGTCTCCACAGACTCCTAAGTGCACACTCACCCTTTTCCCCTCATCAATTCTATGATTCACCTCATCTTTCATAGACCCATCCGCTGACACGTCCACTCCCAAATATCTGAATACATTCACCTCCTCCATTACTCTCTCCCTCCAATCTGATATCCAATCTTTCTTAACCTAATCTTTATATATATATTTTATATATATAGATTTATATATTTTATTATTTTATAATATATATATATCTAATTATTTATATATATATATTACACAAACTCTAATCTCAGGTCGGACAGGGAGAGACTCGAACCTTGTAAACCAAGTTAGTGTACATTGTGCTCTACCACCGTACACACTGGGTCAATGAGCTCAGTCACAATTTCACAACCTTCACTACCTACCTGTCTACCTAACCTACATACCTACCTTACCTACCTACTACCTGTCTACTACCTACCTACCTACATTACCTACCTACCTACCTGTCTACACTACACTACCTACCTACCTACCTACTACCTACCTACATTACTAACCCATACCCCAGGCGGGATTGGAACCTCGGTCAGAGATCAGAGGTACTAGTTGACAGTATCTCCACAGAACAGCATTCACCATCACCACTGCAACACCATCACAGGAACAGCATACACCATCACCACAGCAATACAGCATCACCATCACACAGCAACACAATCACCAGGAACAGATCCCATCACCACAGCATCACCATCCACCAGCAACAGCAATCTAACACCACCACAGGCAACACCATCACCAGCAACAGAATCACCATCACCACTAGCAACACCATCTCCTGCATCAGCATTTCCCACCATCACCTCAGACAACACCATCCATCACCAGGAACAGCATCACCATCCACCACCGCAACACCATCACCGCAACAGCATCACATCCCAGCTACACCATCACCAGCAACAGCATCACCACCACCACAGCAACACCATCACCAGGAACAGCATCACCATCACCAGCAACAGCATCACCATCACCAGCAACAGCATCACCATCACCACAGCAACACCATCACCAGCAACAGCATCACCATCACCAGCAACAGCATCACCATCACCAGCCAACTTGCATCACCATCACCACAGCAATCCATCACCTGCAACGCATCACCATCACCAGAACAGCATCAACATACCGGCAACAGCATCACCATCACCACAAGCAACACCATCACCGCAACAAGCATTCACATCCAGCAACAGCGTTCACTCCATCGCCACCAGCATCACCATCATACCAGGAACAGCATCACCATACACCACAGCAACACCATCTACCAGCAACAGCATCACCCATCACCACAGCAACACAAATCACAGCTCAACAGCATCACCATCAACCACAGCAACAGTCATCACAGCAAAGCCATCACCTCACCTCAGCCAACACCCATTAACAGCAACAGCATCACCACCACCACAGCAGTGTTACAAGACACACTGTCGACTTACAAGGCACACTACAGTCTTACAAGACACACTACAGTCTTAAAAGACACACTGTAGTGTTACAAGACACACTGTCGACTTACAAGGCACACTACAGTCTTACTAGACACACTACAGTCTTCCAAGACACTGTACAGTCTTAGAAGACACACTACAGTCTTACAAGACACACTATAGTCTTACAAGACACACTGTAGTGTTATAAGACACACTGTAGTTTTACAAGACTACAAGACAATAAAAAGTAGGGGCGCCATTGGTACACTAAGAGAAAACACCATAAGTGTCCGGGGCCCAAAACTGTTCAACAGCCTCCCATCAAGCATTAGGGGAATTGCCAATAAACCCTTGGCTGCCTTCAAGAGAAAGCTGGACAGATACCTAAAGTCGGTGCCGGATCAGCCGGGCTGTGGCTCGTACGTCGGACTGCGTGCGGCCAGCAGTAACAGCCTAGTTGATCAGGCCCTGATCCATCGGGAGGCCTGGTCGTGGACCGGGCCGCGGGGGCGTTGATCCCCGGAATAACCTCCAGGTAACCTCCAGGTAACAGTCTTAAAATACACATTACAGTCTTCCAAGACGCACTGTAGTGTTACAAGACAAACTACAGTCTTACAAGACACACGCCAGTCTTACAAGACACTCGCCAGTCTTACAAGAGACTCCTTAGTCTTACAAAGCATACTACAGTCTTACAAGATACAGTGTAGTCCTAAAAGACACACTACAGTCTTACAAGACACACTACGGTCTTACAAGACAAACTACAGTCTTACAAGACACACTACATTCTTACAAGACATACTACAGTCTTACAAGACACACTGTAGTGTTATAAGACATACTGTAGTCTTACAAGACACACTACAGTCTTACATGGACACAATAAGTCTTAACCAAGACACACTACAGGCTTACAACACAACACGACAGTCTTACGAGACACAGTATTGTTCTACAAGACACACTTTCAGTTTTCCCAAGACAACACCACAGACTTACAAGAAACACTTCAGTCTTGCAAGACACATTTCAGACTTACAAGACAAACTCTAGTCTTACAAGACACACTGTAGTGTTACAAGACACACTGTAATCTTACAAGTGGACACTTCAGTCTTACAGACACAACTACAGTCTTAAGCAAGACACATTACAGTCTTACAAGACCACTACGGCTTACAAGACAAATCTACAGTCTCACAAACACAATACAGTCTTACAAGACAACAACAGTCTACAAGTCACCAGTAGTCTTAACAAGACACACTGTAGTCTTACAAGACAACATAGAGTCTTACAAGTCACACTACCGTCTTCAAGACAAACTACAGTTTCTTAAAGACACATCTAGTTTACAAGACACGGTCTAGCCTACAAGCAAAGTCGTGTCTTACAAGACACACTACAGTCTTACAAGACACACTACAGCCTTAAAAGATACACTGTAGTGTTACAAGACACACTGTAGTCTTACAAGACACACTACAGTCTTACAAGGCACACTACAACCTTACAGGACACGCTACAGTCTTGCAAGACACACTACAGTCTTACAAGACACAGTATTGTTTTAAAAGACAAACTGTAGTCTTACAAGACACACCACAGTCTTACAAGACACACTAGAGTCTTGCAAGACGCACTACATTCTTAAAAGACACACTACAGTCTTACAAGACACACTACAGTCTTAAAACACACACTACAGTCTTCAATCACACCCTACCAGTCTTGCCAAGACAACTACCAGTCTTACAAGATTTACAATACAGTCTTAAAAGACACACTACAGGTCGTGCAAGACACACTACTGACTTACACAAGACAAAACTACAGTATTACAAGACTAAACTTCAGTCTTACAAGACACTCTGTAGTGTTACAAGAACACTGTAATCTTACAAGGACACCACTACAGTTCTTAAAGACACACCTGTAGTCTTACATACCCACACTACAGTCTTACAGACACACTACTGTGTTACAAGACGCACACCAGTCTTACAAGACACACTTTAGTCTTACAAGACACACTCTAGTCTTACAAGACACACTGTAGTCTTAGAAGAACCCCCCCCCCACACTACAGTCTTACAAGACACACTACAGTCTTACGAGACACACACCAGTCTTACAAGACACACTTTACTCCTACAAGGCACACTACAGTCTTACAAGACACACTACAGTCTTGCAAGACACAGTACAGTCTTACAAGAGAAATTACAGTCTTGCAAGACACAGTACAGTCTTACAAGACACATTACAGTCTTTCAAGACGCACTGTAGTGTTACAAGACTCACTGTAGTCTTACAAGACACACTACAGTCTTACAAGACACACGCCAGTCTTACAAGACACTCTTTAGTCTTACAAAACATACTACAGTCTTACAAGACACAGTGTAGTCCTGAAAGACACACTACAGTCTTACAAGACACACGATGGTCTTGCAAGACACACTACTGGCTACAAGACACACTACAATCTTACAAGACACACCACAGTCTTTCAAGACACACACCAGTCTTTCAAGACACACTACATTCTTACAAGACATAGTAAAGTCTTACAAGACACACTGTAGCGTTACAAGACACAGTCTAGTCTTACAAGGCACACTACAGTCTTACAAGACACACTACTGTCTTACAAGACACACTACTGTCTTACAAGACACAGTCTAGTCTTACAAGACACTCTACAGTCTTACAAGACACACTACAGTCTTAAAAGAGACACTGTAGTCTTACAAGACACACTACAGTCTTCCAAGACACACTACAGTCTTACAAGACATACTATAGTCTTACAAGACACACTGTAGTGTTACAAGACACACTGTAATCTTACAAGACACACTAGAGTCTTACAAGACACACTACAGTCTTACAAGACGCACTACATTCTTACAAGACACACTACAGTCTTACAAGACACACTACAGTCTTACAAGACACATTACAGTCTTACAAGACACACTACGGAAAAACAAGACAAACTACCGTCTCACAAGACACACTTCAGTCTTACAAGACACACACCAGTCTTACAAGACACACTTTAGTCCTACAAGACACACTAGAGTCTTACAAGGCACTCTGTAGTCTTACAAGACACACTACTGGCTACCAAGACACACTACAGTCTTACAAGACACAGTCTAGCCTTACAAGACACTGTCTAGTCTTTACAAGAACACTCAGTCTTACAAGGCACACTACATCTTACAGGACATGCTACAGTCTTGCAAGACACACTACATTCTTAAGACACAGTCTAGTTTGCAAGACACACTACAGTATTTACAAAAGATACACTAAGTCTTACAAGACACATACAGTGTTGGCAAGGACAACTACAGACTAACAAGACAAAACTAGACGTCATAAAAGACGGCACTACAGTTTACAAGACACCATACAGTCTTACAAGACACAGTCTAGACGTTGCCAAGACCAATACGTCTTACAGTACAATAGTCTTTCAAAAAACACATACAGTCTTGCACGACACCACAGACGTACATGACAAAATACAGTCTTACAAGACTCACTCCAGTATACAAGACAAACTCACAGTCTTACAAGACACACTACAGTCTTACAAGACAAACGACAGTCTTACATGATCAACTAAGGTCTACAAGACTCACTCCAGTCTTACAGACAAACTACAGTCTTACAAGAACACAGCTACAGTCTTACAAGACAAACTCAGCTTACAAGACACACTACAGTCTTACAAGACACACTTCAGTCTTCAAGACACACTTCAGTCTTACAAGACATCCAATACAGTCTTAACAGACTCACTTACAGTCTTGCAAGGCACACTACAGTCTTAAAAGACACCCATTGTCTTACAAGAACATACAGTAGTGTTACAAGACTCAAATGTAATGTTTACAAGGACAAACTACAGTCTTGCAAGACACACTACAATATTTCAAGGACAAACTACAGTCTTACACGACACCTACAATATTACAAGTCAAACTACGCTTACAAGATACTTTATAGTCTTACTAATGTCACACTACAGTCTTCAAAGATCACACTACAATCTTACAAGACACAATACAGTCTTACAAGACACACTACAGCCTTTACAGATACTACACTCTTACAAACACACTACAGACTTATAGACCACAGTAGAGTCGCAAATAAGACACAATACAGTCTTACAAGGGACACCACCGCAGGTTTTTACATGACATAGCATAATCTAACAATACACACTTCAGTCTTACAAGACACAATACAGTCTTACAATACACAATATAGTCTTACAAGACACACTGTAATGTTAGAATACACACTGTAATCTTACAAGACACACTACAGTCTTGCAAGACACGCTACAGTCTTACAAGACACACTATAACCTTACAAGACAAACTACAGTCTTACAAGATACACTACAGTCTTACGAGATGGACACTAAAGGTCTTACAAGACACACCGCAGTCTTACAGCCACAGCCAAATCTTACAAGACTCACTGTAGTCTTACAAGACACACTACCGACTTACAAGACACACTACCGCCTTACAAGACACACTACAGTCTTACAAGACACACTACAGTCTTACAAGACACACTATAGTCTTACAAGACACACTGTAGTGTTACAAGACACACTGTAATCTTACAAGACACACTACAGTCTTACAAGACACACTTCAGTCTTATAAGACTCACTACTACTTCTTACAAAGACACACTACAGTCTTACAAGACACACTACAGCCTTACAAGAGACACTAAAGTCTTACAAGACACACCACAGTCTTACAGCCACAGCGTAATCTTACTGGACTCTATGTTAGTTCTGACAGACTCACTGCGACTTACAAGGGACCACGCTACCGCCTTACAAGACACACTACTGTCTTAACTAGACACACTCAGTCTTACAAGACACAACTATAGTTTACAAAGACACACTGTAGTGTTTACAGATCATGTAATCTTAACAAGACACACTACAGGTCTTACGAGACCATCTACTGTCTTACATGACACACTACAGGTCTTACAAGACACACTACAATCTTACAAGACACAAATACAGTCTTACAGACACCACTACAGCCTTACAAGAATACTACAATCTTACAAGACACACTACAGACTTACAAGACACAGTAGAGTCTCAAAAGACACACTACAGTCTTACAAGACACACCGCAGTTTTACATGACATAGCCTAATCTAACAATACACACTTCAGTCTTACAAGACACACTACAGTCTTACAAGACACACTACAGTCTTACAAGACACACTACAATCTTACAAGACACACTACAGTCTTGCAAGACACACTACAGCCTTACAAGACTCACTACAATCTTACAAGACACACTACAGACGTTACAAGACACAGTAGAGTCTCAAAAGACACACTACAGACTTACAAGACGCACACCAGTCTTAGAAGATACACTACAGTCTTACAAGACACACTACAGCCTTACAAGACTCACTACAATCTTACAAGACACACTACAGACTTACAAGACACAGTAGAGTCTCAAAAGACACACTACAGCCTTACAAGGCTCACTACAATCTTACAAGACACACTACAGTCTTACAAGACACACAACCAGTCTTAAAAGGAACACTTTAGACTCTTACAGACAATACTACAGTCTTACAAGACACACTATAGTCTTACAATACCACATACAGTCTTACAAGACTCATACAAGTCTTACAAGACGCACACCTGTTTCTTTTACAAGACACACTCTAGTTTATAAGACACTCTGTAGTCGTTCGAAGACACCATACAGTCTTACAAGACCTCTACAGTTTTACGAGACACACACCTGTCTTACAAGACACACTTTAGTCCGACAAGACACACTACAGGGCTTACAAGGCACTCTGTAGTCTTACAAGACAACACTTCAGTCTTATACAAGGGTCACACTACAGCTCTAACAAGACACGCTGCAGCGTTACCAAGACACTCTATCGGTCATACATGGCACATACAGTCTTACAAGACACACTACAGTCTTGCAATTCACAGTACAGTATTACAGACTCTTTACAGTCTTTCAGACGCCACTGTAGTGTTACAAGGACTCGCTGTAGTCTTACAAGACACACGCCAGTCTTACATGACACTCTTTAGTCTACAAGACACACTTACAGTCTTAAAGACACATACAGGCTTACAAGATCACTTCAGTCTTACAAGCACGCACCAGTCTTGCAAGACAACACTACCATTTTACAAGACACACTATAGTTTACAGACACTCTGTAGTGTTTACAAGATCACACTGCAGTCTTACAAGACCACACTACAGTTCTACAAGACTCACTACGTCTTACAAGATCACTAACGTCTTACAACACAAACTACAGTCGTAAAGACTTCACTACAGTTTGACAACACACACTTCAGTCTTACAAGACACAGTCTAGTTCATTACAGGTCAACTCTTACAGTCTACAAGTCAACTAAGTCTTACAAGAAACACTACAGTCTTGCATGACACTTTTCGACTTACAAGACAAACCTCGTCTTACATGACACACTCTAGTTTACAAAACACAAATACAGTCTTACAAGACCCACTACGTTACATGAACAGTATTGTCTTGCAAGCACACAGTTCTTTGGCTTACAAGACACCCACCACCACTACAGTCTTACAAGACACAAAACGTTACAGGGACACACTAGAGTCTTACAAGACACACCTCATCTTACAAGACACACTACAGTTTACAAGGGAACACACGACAATCTTATAAGCGACACATTATAGTACTTACAGACACACTATGGCCTTACAAGACAAACTACCGTCCTACAAGACAACCTACAGTCTTACATGGCACTCTGTAGTCATACAAGACACACTTCAGTCTGTCAAGACACACTTCAGTTAACAAGGACACACTACAGTCTTTACAAGACACATCAGTCTAAAAGACTCACTTAAACCCCCAGGTCTTAAAGAAACACTGTAGTGGGTCAAGCACTCTGTAGTCTTACAAGACACACATACAGTCTTACAAGACACACGACAGTCTTACAAGGAAACATTACAGTCTTAAAAGACCACTGTAGTGTTACAAGACACACTGTAGTCTTACAGCCAAACTACAATTCTCACAGGACACCGCTACAGTCTTGCGTGGACTGGTTGTGGGTCACATCTGGGTGTTTGTCGGATGGTGTGGGGCGCATCTGGGTTGGTTAGTGTGACTGGGGTTGTGGGTTGCATAATGGGTTTAGTGGATGGTGTGGTTGCTTCCTGGGTGTTAGGAGGACTGGTGTGGGTTGCATCCTGGGGGTTTGTGGACTGGTGTGGGTTACAACTGGTGTTAGTGGACTGGTGTGGGTGGCATTCCTGGGTTTTTGTGGACTGGTGTGGGTTGAATCCAGCGGTGAGTAGTGGTCTGGTGTGGGTTGCATCCTGGGTGTTAGTGGACTGGTGTGGGTTGGCATCCTGGGTGATAGTGGACGGTGTGGGTTGCATTCCTGGGGTTAGTGGACTGGTGTGGGTCCACATCCTGGGTGTTAGAGGACTGGTGTGGGTGGCATCCTGGGTGTTAAGTGGACTGGTGTGGGTTGATCCTGGGGTTATGACTGGTGTGGGTTTGCATCTGGGGTTTGTGGATGGTGTGGGTTTGGCATCATGGGTGTAGTGGCTAGTGTGGTTGGCATTCCTGGGTGTTAGTGGACTGGTGTGGGTTGATCCTGGGTCGTTAGTGGAATGGTGTGGGTTGCTCCTGGGTTTAGTGGACTGGTGTGGGTTGCATCCTGGGTGGTAGCGTGGACTGGTGTGGGTGCACATCCTGGGTGGTTAGTGGACTGGTGTGGGTGGCTTCCTTGGGTGTTAGTGGCCTCGTGTGGTTGGCATCCTGGGTGTTAGTGACTGGTGTGGGTTGCTTCCTGGTGTGTTAGTGGACTGGTGTGGGTTGCATCTGGAGTGTTAGTTGGACTGGTGTGGGTTGCACCTGGGTGTTAGTGGACTGGTTGTGGGTGCATCCTGGGTGTTAGTGGACTGGTGTGGTTACATCCTGGGTTGTAGTGGACTGGTGTGGGTGGCATCTGGGTGTTAAGTGGACTGGTTGTGGGTTTACATCCTGGGTGTTAGTGACTGAGTAGTGGGTGGCATCCTGGGTGTTAGTGGAAACTTGGTAGTGGGTTGCATCCGGGGTTAGTGGGAATGCGTGTGGGTTGCATCCTGGTGTTAGTGACTGTGTGGGTTGCATCCTGGGTGTTAGTGGAATGGGGTGGGTGGATTACTGGGTGTTAGTGGACTGGTGTGGGTTGCATCTGAGTGTTAGTGGTGGTGTGGGTTACATCTGGGTGTTTGTGGCCTTGCAGTGGGTGGCATCCTGGTTGGTTGTGGACTGGTGTGGGTGGATTCCTGGGTGTTTGTGGACTGGAGTGTGGGTTGCATCTGAGTGTTAGTGGCCTTGTGTGGGTTACATTCCTGGGTGTTAGTGGCCTTGTGTGGGTGGCATCCTGGGAGTGTTATGGGATGTAGTGTGGGTGGCTTACGGGTGTTAGGGGACTGGTGTGGGTCGTTACATTTGGGTGGTAGTGGACTGTGGGGGTTGCATTCTGGGTGTTAGTGGACTGGTGTGGGTGGCATCCTGGGTGTTAGTGGACTGGTGTGGGTTACATATGGGTGTTAGTGGACTGGTGTGGGTGGCATACCTGGGTGTCTAGGGGACTGGTGTGGGTTGGCATCGTGGGTGTTATTGGACTGGTGTGGGTTGTTCCCTGGGTGTTAGTGGATGGTGTGTTTGTAGTTATGGCCTACCAGTTTTTTTTTAATTTATATATATAAATATTAGGAAACTTTATCTGATAAATGACAGCAAATCGTTACACAGGGCCCCGCAGGACGTGGGTCTAGCTGTCGATAACCATTCTCAAATGGGTTGTCTAGTATAAATTACAACTGAGGGGTGTTATGTCTGCATCATTTTATATTCGATGATGGCCTGACTATTTACCTACTTGTTTGGAATCAAAAGTCCACACCTTACTGCCGACTATAGGTTGATTAAAACTCCTTGCGACTTCAAGAACTGCGCAAGTCCCCCGATCTACAAAAAATCGTAAACATACCTTGTCTTGTTACGTGAGCCTTTGGTGTTCTCAACACCTTCGACAGGTATGGGTGACTTGATAGAAGCTGAAGTGTCCTTGGATGTCCACGTCTTCTATTGTCTAGGAAACGCACACTGGTACACTGTGTTCCACAAGAGTTGTCTTTATTGTTCACAATTTTATCACAAGAGAAGCTGATCACACTTCTATTCAGTGTTTATTGTGTTTGAGACACTTCTTCAGACTAACGCACAGATCAGTATCCAGACGTGAGTGTTACTCTCTGGAGATTCAAAGATAGACTGGTGTACCCACACAGCCCCCAAGCCGTTACACCACTCCAAGGGGCAGAGGTTAGTTTAGTTTAATTAAGTTTATGATTGCACCCCATACCTCCTGTGGCATGGAAATTGGTTATATATCTCGAAAATAGCTAACTCTTTGGCCAACACATTGTATTACCAGAATGAATTGTTCTACGTCGTTACTACAAAGAAATTATAGCCATTTAATCAGGTTATGGTGACGGCGAGGTTGGTAGCGTGTCTGCTCGTGGCCCAAATATATTTTTTTTTTATTATCACACCGGCCGTGTCCTCAAGGCAGGGTGGCCGATAAAGAAAACTGTCACCATCATTCTCTCCATCACTGTCTTGCCAGAAGGGTGCCTTTACACTACAGTTTTTAAACTGCCAACCTTAACACCCCTCCCTTCAGAGTGAGGCACTGTTAATTCCCATCTCCAGGACTCAAAGTCCGGCCTGACGGTTTCACTGAATCACTTCTTAAATGTTACTTTGCTCACACTCAAACAGCACGTCATAGTATTAAAAAACCATTGTCTCCATTCATTCCTATCCAAACACGCTCACGCATGCCTGTGGAAGTCCAAGCCCCTGCACACAAAACCTCCTGTCCCTCCTCCAACCCTTCCTAGGCGACCCTACCCCGCGTCCTTCCACTACCAGGACTGATACCACTCATGAAGTCAATTCTGTTTCGACTCCATTCTCTCTACATGTCCGAACACCGCAACTAACCCTTCCTCAGCCCTCTGGACAACAGTTTTGGTAATCCCGCACCTCCTCCTAACTTCCAAACTACGAATTCTCTGCATTATATTCACACCATACACATTGCCCTCAACATGACATCTCCACTGCCTCCAGCTTCTCCTCGCTGCAACAATCATCACTCCGCTTCACCCATATAAGAGCGTTGTTGGTTTAAAACTTTACTCTCCATAACATTCCCCTCTCTTGCCTCCAAGGACAAAGTTCGTTGTCTCCACAGAACTCCTAGATGACACCACTCACTTTTTTCCCTCATCAATTCTATGATTCACCTCTATCTTCATAGGACCCATCCAGTGAACGTCCACTCCCAAATTTCTGAATTCGTTCACCTCCTCCATACGCTCTCCCTCAATCTGAATTCAATCTTTCATCACTAATCTTTTTGTTACCCTCATAACCTTACTTTTTCCGGGTATTCCCCTTTTTAATTTTCTTCTTTTGCAACCCTCCAAAAATTATCCCCCAATCTCTGCAACTTCTTTTCAGAATCTCCCAAGGCACGTGTCAACAGCAAAGAGCAGGTGCCCAACCCCCACTTTGTTGTGTTTTCTTTATTTTTAACCCCCACCCCCTCTTGCCAAGACCCTGCATTTACTTCTTTTAAAACCCCCATCTAAAAATTTATTAAAAAACCCCACGGTGACTTTCCCCACATCCTTGTCTAAGGCCCAAATTTTTTACGGGGAAAAATTTTTCCCCTTTTTCCTACATACTCAAATTTAAAACCCTCACTTTCCCCGTAAAAACTCTTCACTCCCTTTCAGTAACCTACCTCCTAACCATACACTTCCCAACATCTGCCACTTTGGGCCCCCCTTTCCCCCCTGTCATACCCCTTTTTTCCCCAAATCCATAAATCCCACAAAGACCTCTTTAGCCTTATCTAAATACTGTTAAAAAAATATGTTTCACTGTAAACACCTGGGGGCCCCACACCCCCCACCTTTTCCAAAACCCTCCCTTTTTCACCCGCTATCCTATTCTCCCCTCTTACTCTTAATTCTTTCCCAAATTTTAATTACCATACACTTTACCAGGGACACTCAACAACTTATCCCCCTATAATTTTTGCACTTCTTTTTTTTCCCTTTGGGCCCTTTTTTTCCCAAAAACTTTGCTTCTCCCCTGCCAATCCCCAGGTAAACCTTTCCCCTTTCCATACATTTATTAAATAATTTCAAACCCCCACTCCCAAAAAATATATCCCCCCCTGCTTTTTAAACCCTTTCTATCTTTTTCCCATCAATCCCCGGCCCGCCTTATCCCCTTTCATTTTACCTATGCCTCACGGGAAATTTCCCCCCCACTCACAACTGGCCCCCCTTCACTCCAAAAAGATGGGTTTTTCCCCCCCTTGCCCCATAACAAATCACGCCCCCCTATCTTTTATAAAATTTAACAATTCCTCAAAATATTCCTTTTCCCTCTTCCCAATACCCCTAACTCTCCCTTTAAAAAACCTTTCCCCTCCTATTTTAACTGACAAAAACCATTTGTTTTCTAGGGTTTTTTAAAAAGTTAACTCCCCCCCAAAACTTTTTTTTATTTTCCCAAAAAAATTTGTTTATAAAAATCCCCACCCCTCTCTCATTTGCTCTCCTTTTTTCATTGCTTCACCACTCTCTTAACTTCTCTCTTTTTTTCCAATACTCTTCCCCCCCTTGCAAAACACCCTTTACTTTTAAAAAACTTCTCCCCAAAGCTAACTTTTTCTCCCTTACTACTCTCTTTTCATCCCTCATTCCCCCAATCGTCCTCTTCCCCTCCTGGCCCCCCACCCTTTTCCCGTAACCCCAACCTTCTGGTAACACTTAAAAACTACATTTTTAAACCCACCCCATAAACCCCTTCAACCCCATTGCCTATGCTTCATTAGCCCCCTATCCTCCAATAAACTGTTTATATCTTAAAAAAAAAAAAAAAAAAAAATTTTTTTTTTTTTTAAAAGGGGGTTTGGGGGGGGGGTTTTTTTTTTTAAAAAAATTTTTTAAAAAGGGGGGGGAAAAAAAAAAAGGGGGGGGGGAAAAAAATTTTTTTAAAAAGGGGGGAAAAAAAAAGGGGGGGGGGGGAAAAAAAAAGGGGGTTTTAAAAAAAAGGGCCCCCCAAAAAAAAAGGGGGGGGAAAAAAAAAAATTTAAAAAAACCCCCCAAAATAAAAAAAAAAAAAAAAAAAAATTTTTTTTTGGGGGGAAAAAAGGGGGGGAAAAAATTTTTTTAAAAATTTGGGAAAAAATTTTTTTAAAGGGGTTTTTAAAAAAATTTTAACTTTTTTTTTCCCCCCCCCCCTTTTTTTCCCCCTTTTTTAAAAAATTTTTTTTTATTTTTTTCCCTTTTTTTTTTTAAAAAAATTTTTAAATTTTTTTTTTTTTTTCCCCCAATTTTCCCTTTAAAAAAAATTTTCCCCCCCCCCCCAAAACCCCCCCCCCCAACCCCCCCCCCCAAAAAACCAACCCCCCCCCCCCCCCCCCCTTTTTTTTTTCCCCCCCCAAAAAAAAAAAAACCCCCCCCCAAAAAAAAGGCCCAAAAAGGGGGTTTGGGGGGGGGAAAAAAAAGGGGGGGTTTTGGGTTTAAAAAGGGGAAAATTGGGGGGGGGGAAAAAAAAAAAAAATTTTTTTGGGGGGAAATTTTTTTTTTTTTTTTTAAAAAAAAGGGGAAAAAAAAAAAAAAAGGGGGGGGGGGGGGGGTTTTAAAAAAGGGGGGCCCCCCCCCCCCGGGGGGGGGGAAAAAAAAAATTTAAAAAAAAGGGGGGGGGGTTTTTTCCCCCAAAAAAAAAAGGGGGGGTTTTTTTGGGGGGGGGGGGGAAATTTGGGAAAAAATTTAAAAAAAAAATTTAAAAATTTTTTTTTAAATTTTTTTAAAAAAATTTTTTTGGGGGGGAAAATTAAAAAAATTTTTTAAAAAAAAAAGGGGCCCTTTTAAAGGGGGGGAAAAAATTTTAATTTTTTTTTTAAAAAAGGGGAAAAATTTTTTTTAAAGGGAAAAAAAAAAAATTTTAAAAAAATTTTTTTTTTGGGGGGGGGGAAGGGGGGGGGGGGGGGGAAAAAGGGGAAAAATTTGGGGGAAAGGGGGGAAAAATTTGGGGGGAAAAAAAAAAAAGGGGGGGGAAAAAATTTTGGGAAAAGGGGAAAAAAAAAGGGGGGGGTTTTTTTAAAAATTTTTGGGTTTGGGGGGGGAAAAAAAAGGGGGGGGGGAAAAAAAAATTTTTTTTTTTGGGGGGAAGGGAAAAAAAAAAAGGGAAAAATGAAAAATTTGGGGGTTTTTGGGGGGGGAAAGGGGCCGGGGGCCCGGGGTGGGGGGAAAAAAGGGGGAAAAATTTTTGGGGGGGGGTTTTTTTTTGGGGGGGAAAAAAATTTTTTTAAAAAAAAAATTTAGGGAAGAAATATAAGGGGGGGAGAAGATTAGGGAAGGGGAAGAAGTATAGAGGATGGGAAGATTAAAGGGGAATTTAGGGAAGGGAATTTATAATGGGGAGGGAAAGATTAGGGAAGGGGAGAAGTTTATAGGGAGGGAGAAATATAGAGGAAAAGGGATAAGAAAATAGAGGAGGGGAGAATGTAGGGAGGGAGAAATATAGGGGATAGGGGAGAAGTATAGAGGAGTGGAGAAGATGTTAGGGGAAGGGGAGAAGATATAGGGGAAGGGGAGAAGATATAGAGGAGGGGGAGAAGATGTAGGGGAAGGGGAGAAGATATAGGGGAAGGGGAGAAGTATAGAGGGGGGGAGGTGGGGGAGAAAGATGTAGGGGAAGGGGAGAGAAGATATAGGGGAAGGGGAGAAGATATAGAGGAGGGGGAGAAGATGTAGGGGAAGGGGAGAAGATATAGGGGAAGGGGAGAAGATATAGAGGAGGGGGAGAAGATGTAGGGGAAGGGGAGAAGATATAGGGGAAGGGGAGAAGATATAGGGGAAGGGAGAAGATTGGGGGAAAAGGGGAGAAGATATAGAGGAGGGGGAGAAGATGTAGGGGAAGGGGAGAAATATGGGGAAGGGGAAAAATTGGGGGGGGGAGAAGATGTGGGGGGAAGGGGAGAAGATTAGGGGGGGGAAAAAATTGGGGGGGGAGAAGTGTGGGGGAAGGGGGAGAAAAAAGGGGGGGGAAAATTGGGGAAGGGGGAAAAGGATATAAGGAGGGGGGGAGTGGGGGAAGGGGAAGATTAGGGGAAGGGGGGAAAAAATAAGGGGGGGGAAAATTAGGGGAAGGGGGAGAAGATGTAGGGGAAGGGGAAAAGATTAGAGGAGGGGGGAGAAGTTAGGGGAAGGGGAGAAGTATAGAGGGGGGGAGAAATGTTTGGGGGGAAGGGAGAGATATAGGGGAAGGGAAAAGTATAGAGGGGGGAGAAGTGGGGGGGAAGGGGAGAAGATATGGGGAAGGGGAGAAGATAAGAGGAGGGGGAGAAATGTGGGGGAAGGGGGGAAAGAAGATATAGGGGGGGGGGAGAAGATTGGGGGGGGGGGAGAAAAAATGTAGGGGAAGGGGAGAAGTTAGGGAGGGGGAAAAGATTAGGGGAGGGGAGAAGATGGGGGGAAAGGGGAAAAGTTGGGGAGGGGGGAAAAGATATAGGGAGGGGGAGAAGTTAGGGGAAGGGGAAAAGAAGATATGGGGAAGGGGGAAGATATAAGGAGGGGGGGAAGATTGGGGAAGGGGAGAGAAAGGGGGGGGAAAAAAAGGGGGGGGGGAAAAATTAGGGGAAGGGGGAAGATATAGAGGAGGGGAGAAGTTAGGGGAGGGGAAAAAAGATATGGGAAAAGGGGAGAAGAATAGGGAGGGGGGAAAAGATGTGGGGGAAAGGGGAAAAGTTTTTGGGGAAGGGGAGGAAGAAATATAGGGGGGGGGGAGAATTTGGGGGGGAAAGGGGGGGGGAAAGTAAAGGGGAAAAAGGGGGGGAAAAGGGGAAGAAAGATATAGAGGAGGGGGAGAAGAGTGGGGGGAAGGGGAAGAAGTGGGGTAAGGGGGGGAAGGGGGGAAGGGGAAGATATGGGGGGGGAGAAGTTAGAGGGGGGGAAAAGATGTGGGGAAGGGAAAAGATTAGGGGAAGGGGAGAAGTTAGAGGGGGGGGGAAAGATGTGGGGAAGGGGAAAAAGTATAGGGGAGGGGGAAAAGAAAAGGGGGGGGGGAAGTTGGGGAAGGGGAGAAGATAAGGGGAAGGGGAAAAAGATTAGAGGAGGGGGGAGAAGATTGGGGAAGGGGAGAAGATATAGGGAAGGGGGAAATTGAGGAGGGGGGAAGTGTAGGGGGGGGAAAATGGGGGGGGGAAAAGGAAAAATATAGGG
>NC_069443.1:34008867-34026950 GCF_026875155.1 Cherax quadricarinatus | reverse complement strand
TTACGATTTTGTTAGTCAAGAAGGCGGCTTTGAGGGTGGGAGGCTTGAGCTAGAGTTAGCACAGCCACACTGGTGGGATACTCATCCATGAAAATGTAAATTTGTGGTGACAGTGGGGCCCATGCTAACCTTCCTATGGTGAATAAAAATATACCTAGTTGGATGAATCTTATTAGAGGCAGCTGGCAGGGTGACTTATGCACTGGCCTGGTTAACCTCCAAGAAGATTTATAGCAGGTTTTCCAATGGACATCGGAAAACAATATGATGTTCAGTGAAGACAAATTCCAACTACTCCATTATGGAAAATTGGAGGAGATAGTAATTAAAACCGAGTATATACTACAAGCTCTAATCATGCAATAGAGAGGGAAAAGTAATGTGAGGGACCTGGGAGTGGTTATGTCTGAGGATCTCACTTTCAAGGATCACAACAGTGCCACTATCACATCTGTGAAGAAAATGATAGGATGATAACTTTCAAAACAAGAGGTGCCAAGACAATGATGATCCTTTTTAAATCATTTGTCATCTCTAGGAAGTAATACTGCTGTACATTACCATTTCCATTCAAAACAGGTGAAATTGCAGATCTAGAGAATGTACAAAGGCCCTTTACTGCACATATAAGTTCCATCAAACACCTTAACTACTGAGAATGCCTGGAAGCACCTTGTACTCACTGGAGTGCCAGCGAGAGAGAGATATCGTAATCTATATCTGGAAAATCCTAGAATGAATGATTCATAATCTGCACACAGAAATCACTCCCTACAAAAGCAAAAGACTGGCAGGCAGTTCAAAATACATCCAGTGAAAAGTAGGTGTGCAGTGGTAAACTAAGAGAAAACAAAAAGTTTCCCTGGGGCCTAGATTGTTCAGCATCCTCCCACCATATGTCTAGCAGTAAGAGCCTGGTTGATCAGATCCTGATCGACCAGGAGGCCTGGTCATGGACCAGGCCGTGGGGACGTTGGTCCTTGGAATACTCTCCAGGTAGACTCCAGGTAGCTAGGTAGGAGGTGAAGAACTCATTGGGTATGGGTTCAAACCCCATTCGTTCTGTAGTTTGTCTGCAGTTATGATACTCTGATATCGTGAATCAAACCAACATTGTCTATGCTCTTCCTGTACTAAACCCCTGTACTCAGACCTTATGCTCGGGAAGTTCTTAGCAACACGACTAATGAAAAGTGTACTCTCGTGCTCGGGAAGTTCTTAGCAACACGACTAATGAAAAGTGTAGTCTCGTGCTCGGGAAGTTCTTAGCAACACGACTAATGAAAAGTGTACTCTCGTGCTCGTGAAGTTCTTAGCAACACGACTAATGAAAAGTGTACTCTTGTGCTCGGGAAGTTCTTAGCAACACGACTAATGAAAAGTGTACTCTCGTGCTCGGGAAGTTCTTAGCAACACGACTAATGAAAAGTGTACTCTCGTGCTCGGGAAGTTCTTAGCAACACGACTAATGAAAAGTGTACTCTCATGCTCGGGAAGTTCTTAGCAACACGACTAATGAAAAGTGTACTCTCATGCTCGGGAAGTTCTTAGCAACACGACTAATGAAAAGTGTACTCTCGTGCTCGGGAAGTTCTTAGCAACACGACTAATGAAAAGTGTACTCTGACGCTCGGGAAGTTCTTAGCAACACGACTATTGAAAAGTGTACTCTCATGCTCGGGAAGTTCTTAGCAACACGACTAATGAAGTGTACTCTCATGCTCGGGAAGTTCTTAGCAACACGACTAATGAAAAGTGTACTCTCGTGCCGAAGTTTTTGCACACGACTAATGAAATGTACTCTCACGCTCGGGAAGTTCTTAGCAACACGACTAATGAAAAGTGTACTCTCGTGCTCGGGAAGTTCTTAGCAACACGACTAATGAAAAGTGTACTCTCGTGCTCGGGAAGTTCTTAGCAACACGACTAATGAAAAGTGTACTCTCATGCTCGGGAAGTTCTTAGCAACACGACTAATGAAAAGTGTACTCTCGTGTATAAAAGATTTACTACAAAGGTAGGATTCCAACTGTTTCATGCCACAAACAAAGAAATAACATTTTTTTCTTTAGTCAAATAATTTGACTCTCTGGGAAGCAATTTTTAGACGCAAATGATGAAGGAAAAGTGACAATGCCATAATACTGTAATAGTACGAAGCCTCAGTCCTGAATTAAAAACATCTGTTGTAAGCAAATTATTTTAGAGATGTCATGAAGTTGTAGTATGGTATGATTAGAAAATATTAAATTCAGCTTGTTGAAAATTTTAAGTGAAGTTTGTGAATTAACAAGAGGTCCTTTAGTAATCTTTTTAAAGTGCTCTGAAAGGCAAAATTTTTATTAGTTAAGTAGAGTAAAAACTTTCGATAGAAGCTGATGGTTCCCAGAAAACCTCTCAAAATTTTCTCTGTCCAGAAACTTTACTGGATCAAAGGATACAGGTAAAGAACACAGAATGGATGTATCCAAAGTTTCTTATTTGACTTATTTGACTTTTTCACAGATAATATTTCTGCAACTTTGCAGTTAATCCATGAGATTGAAGTCATTGCAAAACTGAAGAGAGAGAATTAATATTATCCTTCCAAAAAGGATTCATAATACAGATATTTTCAAAATAGTAATGTATATTTCATAGTTCTTTAAGTACCTTTTTCATTAGTGTTAGGTACATTGAAAGTCTAAATGGCACAATACAATATTTTATATGGCATTTATAGGATGGGGAAGCTTATGTATTGCTCAGAATCAATGCATAAAAGAACTTGGTATTGTGCTGAATTTTGTTCAGTTTGGAGAAGCAACAGTTTGCAAATTAACAAAAGCCATCATCAATAACCTACATGGGTTTGCAATCCAATTTGGTCATTAAATTAGGACATCTAAATTCTAGGGAATTTTTTAAGTTAATAATTAGGTTAAATAATCCACTTACAAGTGAACTGTTCAATGACCTCAAGTTTAGAAAGTCTGCCAAAGACAAACTTTAAATGCACAGGTACTGGCTAAATCTTCCTTATAAATATTCAGTAACAGTTCCTCGTTATGTTCATCAGAGTTGGTTCTACTTGGAACTTCTGGAAATACCTTAGAAAACTATTAGCCATCTGATCTGTGGACAACTCCTGATTAATTAATCTTTAACATATTATCACCTGCATCTCTGGTGATTATATCAGAAATATCATCTAAGTTTGGATTTGAAGCATCAGAAGTCATTACACTTATATTAATGTTACAAAAAAATGTGATATCTAATAAGCATAGAGATCTCCAGTGAATATTAGAAAGGACTGCCCTTCTAGCATCCAGCCAGTTACTGGGTTTTTGTAACAAGTAGTCAGTATCCTGGCCCAATTATCCATTAGACTTTAGTAAGATTCAATAGTGTTTCATGATTACAACTGGTAGGCTACTAACTAAAGTCATTAAAAACTTAAGTTTATTAATAACAATAAAGTTGTCTAGGTGTATATTATCAAAGTAAATTAAAGTAATTAAAATCAAAATAATCACTTCTCTGGTGTACAGTAGTACTGTGCTGAAGGCACATATCACATCTTTATGGCTTTTAAGTACCGTCTGGTACATTGTTAGCATTTAATAACATAATACAAATATGTACAAGTCTGTGTATGTGTGTAAGTGCTCTAAGTAGTTCGCTGTCTCAAGACTCGATTAGACTTAACCAGTGACTGACTAAAAGTCCTCACATAAAGTAACTTCTTGACTAACCTGGCAATCAGAACAACATACTTGAACAGTAATACGACTGATAAGTCGAACAGCAATATAACAAGCAACAGCGACACAAAATCAGGAGCAAGGAGATAATATAACGACAATAAGTAGGGACCATCTGCAGATCCTCCACAAAAGTCACAAAACTCCCATACTACTGAATCTAAGTTCAGCATTAGAAAATCCCCTACTGTGACAGTACACAGATACCAGTACAAATTAGGTCAGAAGCTACAGCTCAGGACCTGAGTTTCTCAGAGCATCTATGAGACACACAACCTCAGTACAACGTCGAAAATCACTAAGTCTAGTTAATGTTCTGTGAACAGAGTTGCACAGAACCAACAACAAGAGAGCTACAGAGATGATCATCCAACAAGGCCAGCAAGGGAGACACCTGTTGTTGGAAGCCACGCCAAACAGAGAAGAGAGAGAGCTATCTCCCGAGTGAGAGCTAGCGAAGGACAGACTGCTCTCACTCAGGTGAGGTGTGATCACCCCCCTGGTCATGTGACTCCATGAACTGCTACTGCCCAGCAATACAGAAGCCGGCAGCGAAACAAGCAGAACTGGTAGTTACTCTAGTTAGACAATGAACACTGAATAATATATAAATGTTACATCCTACCTAATAACATAACTAAGTCAAATAATAATATATAGCAATATATTAACGATTTAACTAATATCGCAAATATAAGCAATATAAAATTATAAGAGCAGATAATATACATTATATACATTGTGACCTGTTCAGGGGTCGCAATAATTAATCTCACATTAATCTCATATATATTAATCATTAATAACACTGCAACTAGCCAAGGACTCGAACCCATGCTGCTTTGGCCTGCCTCATGGTGGGTGAAAGCTCATGACGCCTTAATCCACTGGACCATACATGGGTTCGAGTCCTTGGCTAGTCACAGTGTTGTTATTAATCAATATCACTCGTTCGTGGGCACAATAATATTAATCATATATTAATCTCACATATATTAACTTCACACATATATTAATCTCACAGCATAAGATACACTGCTTTCAGCAGTGTATCTTTTAGCAGTTTATTTTTCAGCAGTGTATTTTTCAGCAGTGTATCTTTCATGGAATAACCTGAACTGCTCTCATATATATCGGGACTTCCTACAATTTAACAGTGCTTGATGAGGATTTCAAACGGATTGATAATATTTGCATTTTGTCTGCACTATTGATTGTGTAGTTATTTATATAATAATCTCAAAGATAATATTATCTGGTAACCAGATAAAAAAAATTAAGCTGATAATAAAAAATTATTAATTCTGCGGCAATAGGTAGGTCTTTAATTTGCAATAAATATTAATTGCTTAATCCACCTTATTATATATCTTCATTAATTTAAAGGTCCTCACCAAGAAACAAACTGTGTCTGGCAAGAACACTGGTACGGTGGACCCTCGGTTATCAACCATTCCGGATATCGGCAAATTCGGATTTTGGCCATTTTTTTTGTTGTGGCTGAAATTCTATCCCAGTTCTTGGCCACCATTTCGGAAATTGGCTGCATTGGATTCATAATAATAATCATTCTTGAGCACATTAAATGCCTTACTTTAGGTTAATATAGACATTTTAATTAATCTATCTATGATATTTTCTTCAAAATTATACATGAAACACGTTACATAGTATATAAAAACATGCAATGTTTATATGCGATGCATGTTTAATAGTAATCACTCTTGAGTACATTAACTGTCCAAACGTTCACTGGCGTGGCGCTCCGAATATTTTGAAAAATAAAAAAAAAATCTTTTTTTTTTCCTTTTAAAAAGAAGAGCGCATTTTTCTACATGTATAGAATTAAAAAAAAATTTAGGTCAGTACTGACCGAGATATAAGACCGTGAATTTGGCTCTGGACGCTCAACTGTCGAAACATCGACTCCTGCTCCTTGCAAAGTGTTGCTGATATACCTTTTTCTCTCGATTTTATTTTAATTTATATATATTTTATGTTTTGATAATTACAATTTATAATAGTTCTTGTAATTTCAAAGCTAATCTTTGTTGTGACAATAATATTAGGTACTGAAATAGTGCTCAAATAGTCACAATCACACTGACAGGTGAACATTTACACCTGCCTGGGTTATTTACTGTTGTCTAGAAATATATACAGAGTATTTATAGGTCCCAACAATGTTTTACATACTCTGGCATATACCTTGAAGCATGTTGTTATGAAAGGCATCCCTATACTGTAGACTGCCCAGTGACATTTGATAAAAACCCAATGCTCCAGATAACCCTGGCTGTATTTGTTACATACAAACATGTCTTGTCTCTCTGTCTATCTACCTGTCTGTCTGTCTATCTCTCTGCCTGCCTATCTGTCCATCTGTCTCTGCTTATCTGTCTTTCTGCCTGGAGTATAGGATATCAAACTCCTTGAAGAATCGTGTTACAACATCTGTTATCATCTCGGTGATATTTGATAAATGGGCACTCGGGACACCCTGGCTTTGTTTGTTTTCACTGATACACACGAACATGTTTCTGTCTATCTATGTTTGTCTGTCTGTCTGTCTGTCTGTCTGTCTTTGCCTGAATTTTTTTTATTATCTTAGCCACTATGTATAATAGCTATACTTATGTGTACATATGAGACAGAGATATAGATAAAGATATAGATAGACAGATATATAGACAGAGATATAGACACATAGAGATATAGACAGACAGAGATATAAACAGAGAGACAGTCAAAGCAAGCCAGTGTGCCAGCCTGCCGAATACATAAGAACGTAAGAAAGAATGAACACTGCTGCAGGCCTACTGGCACATAGGAGGCAGGTACATGTCACACTCCCTCCAGCTAAGACAAATGACCCACCTAGTCAGGTCAGAAGGAGCATGACATCAGAGCTAGTAGCACAAGCTAGTCAGGTCCAACTCACACTCACCCACACTCACTCATGTATTTATCTAACCTATTTTTACTTTCCTCTTAAAATGGAAGTGTTAATGCGACATGGCGTCAGTTAATCACTGGTGTTTACCACACTATTTGCTCTAGCTGGTGCTCAGTTGAACTGGTGCTCCCACAAGGTACTAAGTGCTCCCAGATTTTTTTTATAGTGCGCACACTGAGTGCACAGACCCATTCTTTCATGTCTAGGTGACTCAAGCATATTGTGCCAGCAATCTGGCTTAGTATGGTGGTTATGCACTCTTCTGTACCCACTCCTTTGGTGAAGCCAAATATGTGATGATGAGAGGGTCCAAGTTTCTATAGGAGACGGTTTAACACCATCCTCTCAGCAGTCTTGGCTAAACAGCTGGTCAGCAATATGGGTCTCATACTGCCTGGGTCCTTGGGCTTTGGAATTGGTACAATGGCAGCCTTCTTCCAAGCTGCTGGGAGTGTCCCGGCCTTCCACGACTTGTTTACGACGTCTAGTATGGCCTCCCATCCACTGTGCCAAGCCCGTGCAATCATAGAGTACATAACTCCATCGATGCCCGGGGGCAGTGTCACCTGTGTTCTTAATGGCACGTCAGAGTTCCAAGTCTGTGAGGTCTTCATCAGTCATATCTTCCGACTCACATGCAGCTTGTATCGTTAACTGGCGTTGTGGCAGAAGATCCGTCTGTATATTCCGGATGTCCTGTGGGAGCTGAGTGGAGGCTCCCCTGGAAGTGAAAAGCTCCACTAGTTTGTCAGCTTCCTGGGATGGGTTCGGGTGTGCTGGTGGCCTCGGCTTGCTCTTGCCAGTTGCTATGTTGAGCTTGCCCCATATCTCAGATAAGGTGGTGTGATGCCCGAATGTTGAGCACCACTCCAGCCATTTCTCAGTTTTTACTCTGAGACTCTGCAGGCATGCTGCACAATGGCTCTCAGAGTATTCTTGTTCTCTGCCATAGGGTTATGCCTGTATAGGTTCCTAAACGAGTTGATGCGGTGGTTCTGCTCCCACGCCTCATCGCTGTAGAATGCGGTGGTTCTGCTCCCACGCCTCATCGCTGTAGAACCACCAGTCTCTTTTGTGAGTGCGTCCTGCGGACTTCTTTGGAATTGTGCACTCTGCTGCCTGGATGAGAACAGTGATTAGCTCCTGTTCAGCCGTATCACAGTCTTCAGATAGAGTGTATGTGGACCACTAGTCATGAATATAATCCTGGAACACCTTTCAGTTGGCCCTCTTTACGTCCCATCTAGGAGGCAGAACAACTGTGGGAGGCCTCTTGATGTTGAAGGTGGTGATCACTGCAAAATGTCACTGACAAGGTGAGGATGAGTTTCTCACGCGGCTCTTGCTGCGAGTTTTCTTGTCCCAAAGGTAAGGTCGAGGCAGCTACCCAACAGGTGTGTGGGGTCTCCGTTGTTTAGCAACTTTACCTCTGGAATATCGTGTAGGAGCATTGCTATGTGCCTGCCAGCAGCATTGGTTGCTGAGTGAGAGTGCAACATTGGGTGATGTGCATTGAAATCTCCACCCACAATAATATACCCAGTGCGTGCTAGCGCGAGCTCTGCAATGTCGAAGATTTGTCTTAGGTACTTGTAGATGTTATAGATGGTAATGGGCGTCCCAGGTATGTGTGCAAGGATGGCCTGTACCTCGATGTCCTCCCCACAGTCCACAGGGTTGGCTGTAACCTCGTGAGGTACTGTACTGGATACGAATACAGCTGTGCCTCTGCAGTGAACGCCCACGTCCATGTGCCGAAAATACCCAGCAAAACCGGATAGTCTTGGGCAGATAGTCGGGGCAGTCAGAGTTTCTTGTAGAAAGACGATGTCAACCCGATCCCGAATTACTGCCTCCAGCAAGAGGCGCTGTTTGCCCCTCAGGCCATGAATGTTCCATTGTTGGACCTTGAGGATGTGGTTTGGTACTGCTGTTGTTTCCTGAGCTGGGGACTGAGCCCTGCCCACTCTGAGAACCTGCAAATTCATGGCGTCCACCGTCTCCTCCTCGGTCAGTAAGCACACTCTCAGGAGCTAGAATATACTATGTTGTTCCATGGAGTTGATTGTGTTGCAAATAATATTCATGAACGCCTTGATGAGTGCTACGAGATCCTTCCTTGTGAAGACCTGCGTTGGCACTGGGCTCGAAGCAGTGGATATTACCTGGGCTGAAGTGGTCTGTAGCAACTGCTGAGGGTTGGATTTCTTTATTGTGTGCACCGTAGTCTGTTGCTGTATACCAGGTTGGGTAGCTGGCATCTGCTGGTGAGGTGCCGGGGGAGCCTGCAAAGTAGCTGTGCTGGGTAAGGAGTGCCTGCATTGTCGTGTTATAGCCGATGGGGGCTTGTTTAGTGCCGTCTGCTGATCACGTTGATGAGATGTTCCCTGTTGACGCCTCCTGTTCCTCTTGTTTTTGTTTGTTCATTGAGGAAGGGGGGCCGGAGGCTCCTGACCATGACGCCTGGTTGTGGCTTCAAGAGTTGGGAATTCCTGGGCATTGAGTTGGGTGACCTGATGAGAGGTCTGCGGTATGGCAGGGTTCTCTGTACCCATCGTCTACTGACAGTGATGATCTGTCGTAGCCTGCTGCCAAGTTTTTGGCGTCTTCCAGGCTCCTTGAATTCAGGCAAGCCTCTCGGGGCATCGAGGATCCCAGGCGTGGTGTTTCTACCTACAGTTCAGGCATTGTGGAGTGGGTGGCAATGCATTTCTCAGCTTGGTAGGGTTGGTGCTGGCTGCAGACACTGAAGATTACTCTGTTCGGACAGAGTGCATCCAGGTGTCTGTAATGCTGGCACTTGAAACAACAAACTGGTTCTGCTGTGAAGGTCCTGACGTCGTACCTGCCCCAAGAACCGAGGTCCAGCTGGGATGGTACCGGTCCTACATGCTGTATGAGGACCTGACGGGTTGGAGCATTGCTTGCCATCTTTGCCTAGAGACGTTGAGCTGACACCACACTGGGGTGAACTGCTACTGCCTCGATGGGCATCATCAGCGGGTATCGCGTCACTACACCCTTGGTGATCTTCTGCCGAGAGTCCAGTTCCTCTTAGGTGAAGGAGTGATCTGTCTTCATGACTCTCTCCAAGGTGGTGTACATTTCCTTGTTGAACCATATCTTGAACTTCAGGTTGTGTCACAATTCCAGGTATGAAACAACGCCATAATGGGTTCCGTGGTCCCCATAAGACTTCACCATGAATTTTCCTAGTCGGTCGAGCTGGTTTGCCTGATCCTTGGACGGATGGCACTTCCTGTTTTTGTCCACAGTGATTCATCCTTCTTGGTTCTCGGGGGGTAGGGTGTTTATTTCCTCCCCTGTTTCCATATTTGCTTGCTCCATGGTTGGAACTGCCAGACCTGTTACAATGTGAGCTGGCTCTTCCTCTTCCTCTGATGACACGGAGTGGTCTTGCAACTTCTTCACTAGAATTGCGCCCCACATTTCCAAATCCAAGTCCTCTGTGGTGTTTATCGAGCATCGTGGGCTCTTCTTTTCGGCAGAAGCCATGTGCCTATCTAGTGATAAGGTAGTGAGCTCCATGAACTGAGTGTGTGAACTGATGTACAGAGTTCTGATGTCTTCTGCTAGCGGAGAGTGAGGTGTAAGTGGCGCACCCACACTTCACTCTCCGCCTATATATAGTGTCTTTCTACCTCTGTATGTTAGGTACCAGGACTGAAAAGTTTTCTAATAAATGTGTCATAGTATTTGCTCGTGTGTCTTTCTAAACCACCACGGACTAGTACCTTACACTTATCCACATTGAACTTCATCTGCCATTTTTCAGGCCAAGACATTAATTTATCCAAAACCTCATGGATGTGCAAGAATGGTATATAATACCGACAAGATGAAATTAAGACACTTGTGCAACATCTGGGTATCTTTATAGTAAATGTTTCGCCATCCATTGGCTTTATCAATACAAATTCTAGGACATAGCTTGAAGACAGTAGGACTATATACAGAAGATGAGGTAATCAGTCCCTCAACCTTGGAGTAGGTGCGAAGAGCACCGTAGTCGTAGAGATTCTGAAGCAGAAGCAAGGAGCCTGGCGCTTATATAGTAACGTCAGGTGAAGCAGGCGAGGGCATAGTCACTGGTAGGTGGGATTCCCCAGTGGAAGTAGGTCCTTCTCAAAGAGATGGGTTAGTTGTAGTAGTAGTTGTTGTAGTCGTGAAGGTTATGTACATGTCCTCAGAACCAAGATTCCATGATGTTGCAGTGTCTGACAAGATGTGCAAGAATGGTATATAATACCGACAAGATGAAATTAAGACACTTGTGCAACATCTGGGTATCTTTATAGTAGACGTTTCGCCATCCAGTGGCTTTATCAATACAAATTCTAGGATATACCTTGAAGACCACGACTACGGTGCTCTTCGCACCTACTCCTACTGATTACCTCATCTTCTGTATATAGTCCTACTGTCTTCAAGCTATGTCCTAGAATTTGTATTGATAAAGCCACTGGATGGCGAAACGTCTACTATAAAGATACCCAGATGTTGCACAAGTGTCTTAATTTCAAAACTTCCTGGAGTTCATTGCTATCCTCCTTAGAATGAATCATATGGCTTATCTTTCTATCATCAGCAAATTTGCTTATGTCACTCGTAATCCCATCATCAAGGTCATTAATGTAAATTATGCACAAGAGAAGGCCTAAAACTGATCCTTGTGGAACGCTACTAGTCACTAATGCCCATTCAGATTTGACCTCATTAGTCGAAACCCTCTGTTTTCTATTGGTAAGCCATGGCTCTATCCTCCTATACCATGAGCTGCTATTTTTCTTAAGAGTCCCTTGTGAGGTACTCTATCGACGGCTTTACTAAAAATCCAAATAAACAATATCATATTCTTTATCACTGTCTACTGCCTCAAATGTTCTATTGGAGAGCGTCAGTAAATTTGTCAGGCAGGAACGACCTCTAGTGAACCCATGCTGAGGTTCATTTATCAAGTTGTGCTCTTCAAGGTGACTTCTAATAATGTCAGCTATAATTGATTCTAGTAACTTGCCCACTATGGATGTCAGGCTTATTGAAAGGAAATTTGAAGGACTGGACTTATCCCCTGATTTGAATATAGGAACCACATTAACCTTCTTCCACAACTCTGGCACAACACCAGTAAGGATGGACGCATTAAACACACTCGTTAAATGGCTGACTAAGTTCCATCTTGCATTCCTTAAGTACCCTGGAAAACAACTCGACGGCCTCTGGGGACTTATTTTGCTTCAGTTTGTCTATCTGTTTGATAACCAGGTCCCTCGTGACAGTAATGTTAGTTAATATGAATTCATCAGGAACTGAATAATTGTTAATTTCTGTAATCTCATTTATGTCTTCCTGTGTAAAATCTGACGAAAAATAGTCATCAAATATGGAACACATTTCCAGTTCGTTATCCGTCAGCTGTCAATTCCCAATTTTCAGAGGTCCTACTTTTTCCTTCACCTTCGTGGTAATTTGCCAGAGTTGTGGAAGATGGCTAATGTGGTTTCTATATTTAAATCTGGGGATAAGTTCGTTCCTTCAAATTATTGCTCAATGAGCCTGACACCTATAGTGGGCAAGTTATTAGAATAAAAAATAGGTGACATTATTAGAAGTCACCTTGAAGAGCATAATTTGATTAATGAATTTCAGCATGGGTTCACAAGAGGTCTTTCCTGCCTGACAAATTTACTGACATTCTTCAATAGAACATTTGAGGCAGTAGACAGTGATAAAGAATATGATATTGTTTATTTGGATTTTAGTAAAGCCTTCGATAGATTACTTCACAAGAGCCTGGCAAGTGTGTGTGTCTCTTACACACGTACTTGCCCTGCTGTGTTTCTTGCCTGGAGAGGGTTTCGGGGGTCAATGCCCCCGCGGCCCGGTCTGAGACCAGGCCTCTTGTGTAGATAGGCCAATTATTATGTTTTTTGACACTGCAACCAGCCTTTTTTTTAATATATAACATAACTTGTTGCTGCCTTGTATGTCGTCCACAATGTCTCTCACCCAAATGCGAACTGTACCCTACTTCTAACCTACTCTAAACCTGACAAAGCTTCCATTGACTGCCCAAAAATCCTATTTAGCCTCACCCAAGCCCCTCTTCTTAGCGTGTTCAGTACTAACTCTGGCTTTAAGGTTCGACTTGACCCAACTTCCTATAAAACCTGCTCTAAAGGCATCAGATCTAAACTCTCTGAGGCTGGCTTCACCATCAACTGGGCTCCTGAGCTTCATACCAAAAGCACAGTTGTTGCCAAGCATGTTCACAACTCCATCTTAACTGCCTACGACAATGACCGGACTGACCTAATGCTCGATATTGCAAGCAGAAATGGCGTCACAATAGAGGACATATTCAGACCTCCCCACTTACATATTCATAAAAGGAATTGGTGCTGAGCAGGCTTTTAGCTTCAGCTCCCTCGGTGCCCTGGTGATGGACCAGGTGCTTCAGCCCCATCGGTGCCCTGGTGATGGACCAGGTGCTTCAGCTCCCTCAGTACCCTGGTGATGGACCAGGTGCTTCAGTTCCCTCGATGCCCTGGTGATGGACCAGGTGCTTCAGCTCCCTCAGTACCCTGGTGATGGACGAGGTGCTTCAGTTCCCTCGGTGCCCTGGGGATGGACCAGGTGCTTCAGTTCTCTCGGTGCCCAGGTGATGGACCAGGTGCTTCAGCTCCCTCGGTGCCCTGGTGATGGACAAGGTGCTTCAGTTCCCTCGGTGCCCTGGTGATGGACCAGGTGCCTTAGTTCCCTCGGTGCCCCGGTGATGGACCAGGTGCTTCAGTTCCCTCGGTGCCCTCGTGATGGACCAGGTGCTTCAGTTCCCTCGGTGCCCTGGTGATGGACGAGGTGCTTCAGCTCCCTCGGTGCTCTGGTGATGGACCAGGTGCTTCAGCTCCCTCGGTGCCCTGGTGATGGGCCAGGTGCTTCAGTTCCCTCGTTGCCCTGGTGATGGACCAGGTGCTTCAGCTCCCTCGGTGCCCTGGTGATGGACCAGGTGCTTCAGTTCCCTCGGTGCCCTGGTGATGGACCAGGTGCTTCAGTACCCTGGTGATGGACTAGGTACTTCAGCTCCCTCAGTGCCCTGGTGATGGACCAGGTGCTTCAGTTCCCTCGGTGCCCTGGTGATGGACCAGGTGCTTCAGTTCCCTCGGTGCCCTGGTGATGGACCAGGTGCTTCAGTACCCTGGTGATGGACTAGGTACTTCAGCACCCTCAGTACAATTTTTAATAGTGCCCTGGTTATCAAAGCTTATTCCATGGATGGAGTAGAAGGTGGGTTGGGCAGGTGGTTTTACTTGTGGGTCTGGGTTTGACGGACACTTGCCTAGTGTTGGCCAGTTGGCTTGCTGCAGTGTTCCTTCTTTCTGTATTCTATGAGTGAGAGGGGATGGATTTGAGCGGAACTTGTGCGTTGATAGGTGGGGGGGGGGTTGTTGGGGCTTGTTGCTTGGGTGGCTCTGGGGATGGGTTGGGCAAATTTTTCTATTGGTGGGTTGGTTCTGACATGGACCTGCCAAGTATGGGCCAGTAGGCCTGTTGCAATGTTCCTCATTTCTTAGGTTCTTATGTTGATAAATTAGACACATGTGCAACTCTTGGGTATCTTTATTGAGGAAACGTTTCGCCACACAGTGGCTTCATCAGTCCATACATAGGAGAAACTTGAAGAACAGGAGGAGATAAATGGTATAAAATGGTATAAAATACTTCCCTATTCACTAAAGTACCTACTAAACAAGCCATCGATCTCTTGCGCAAGAAAATTGACGATTCACTTGATCTTCCCATTCCAGCCAGCGACTTCATCGACCTGGTTGAACTATGTGTTGGCTTTACGTGTTTCTCTTTTGAAAATCACCTCTTTCAACAGACTTTTGGACTACCCATGGGTTCGCCACTCAGTGCAGTCCTAGCGAACCTATACATGGAACATCTAGAAGCCGAACGTTTCTCCACCATTATTCCTTCGTCTGTCACCTGGCTCCGTTATGTTGACGACATTCTCCTCATAACTCCTAAACGCTTCAACGTTCAAGCTCTCCAAGACAAGCTCAACCAGGTCGAGCCTTCAATCCAGTTCACACTTGAAGAAGAGGTCGACAACACTCTTCCTTTCCTTGATGTTCTACTCTGCAAAGCTGACCACGAACTTCGTTTTAAAGTCTATCGAAAACCCACCAACCAAAACGATCTTCTCCACTTCTACTCTCACCACGACACCAAAACCAAACGTGGTGTAATTATAGGCTTCTTCCTGCGTGCACTCAGAATCTGCAGCAACGAGTTCCTTGAGGAAGAATGCACTATAATTGAACAGGTATTTTCCAAACTCCACTATCCTCGTCACTTCATCAGAGACTGCAGACGGCGAGCACTAAACATCTTCAACACCCAGAGAAGACACTGCCGAGAAGAGATACATAGTCCTTCCCACCAACTCCATTGCCAAACATGTTTCCAACATCTTTGCCAAAACATCATTCCAAGTATCTACCTCCACAACCACGCCCATCAAGGACATCACCAGTAGTAGGCAGGACAAGCCTCCATCCTCTGCAGGGTATACATAATCCCTTGTAATGACTGCAAAAAGTTATACGTGGGCGAAACATCAAGGGACCTCCAAACACGTATTTCAAAACACCAATACGCAAGCAGGTCTGACGAAAACAAGAATGCCTGCGTACAACACCGTAATTCCACAAACCCCACTTGATAAACTACAGAAACTCAAGACTTATCGCCACAGAAGAAACACTCAATACCGAAGAATCCTGGAATCATCACTTTATTTCTATATCCGCCCAACTTCAACCAGAATAGTGGCTTCTATAACATAGCTGAACCACTTGCCAAGAAACTTCTTCATCGCTATCCCACATAAGAACACTGTAGAAGGTCTGCTCACAAACTTGTCCAGTCTCCTTTCCAAGCTACCCAAGTTTTTAGACTCTACAACCCAACTCGGTACATCATCAGATGCAGCATTCTTCACCTGACCTCAGCCGGACTATAATACCGCGTTCCTTCCACCCCAGGTAGTTCTGTTTGTGACTTGAAAAAGCCCACTGTGTGGGCGAAACGTAGTCAATAAAGGATCACATTATACTGCATTTGTGTTTATATTGCCAAGAACAGGAGGAGAATGAGGTAATCAGTCCCTCAACCTTGAGTCGATGTGTTCAGTCCATCAATCTTGAGTAGAATACGGCAGATGAGCGGAGAAGCAGCTTATAAACCGTATGGCAGGGAGGTGTAGCAGTCATAGGTAGTGTCACCATTTGTTCAATGTGGAAGTAGGTTGTGCCCAAGAATTAGGCAAGCGAAGAATTCCTAAGTATTAAGATCCCAAGAAGTTGCAGTGTCTGACAGGTTTGTAGATGAATGGTTCAGAGAACCGACATGTTGATAAATTAGACACATGTGCAACTCTTGGGGTATCTTTATTGAGGAAACGTTTCGCCACACAGTGGCTTCAACAGTCCATACATAGGAGAAACTTTAAGAACAGGATGAGAATGAGGTAATCAGTCCCTCAACCTTGAGTCGATGTGTTCAGTCCATCAATCTTGAGTAGAATACGGCAGATGAGCGGAGAAGCAGCTTATAAACCGTATGGCAGGAGAGGTGTAGCAGTCATAGGTAGTGTCACATTTGTTCAATGTGGAAGTAGGTTGTGCCCAAGAATTAGGCAAATGAAGAATTCCTAAGTATTAAGATCCCAAGAAGTTGCAGTGTCTGACAGGTTTGTAGATGAATGGTTCAGAGAACCGACATGTTGATAAATTGAGGGACTGATTACCTCATTCTCCTCCTGTTCTTCAAGTTTCTCCTATGTATGGACTGATGAAGCCACTGTGTGGCGAAACGTTTCCTCAATAAAGATACCCAAGAGTTGCACATGTGTCTAATTTATCAACATGTCGGTTCTCTGAACCATTCATCTACAAACCTGTCAGACACTGCAACTTCTTGGGATCTTAATACTTAGGAATTCTTCGCTTGCCTAATTCTTGGGCACAACCTACTTCCACATTGAACCAAATGTGACACTAACCTATGAACTGCTACACCTCTCCTGCCATACGGTTTATAAGCTGCTTCTCCGCTCATCTGCCGTATTCTACTCAAGATTGATGGACTGAACACATCGACTCAAGGTTGAGGGACTGATTACCTCATTCTCCTCCTGTTCTTCAAGTTTCTCCTATGTATGGGACTGATGAAGCCACTGTGTGGCGAAACGTTTCCTCAATAAAGATACCCAAGAGTTGCACATGTGTCTAATTTATCAACATGTCGGTTGAAGATTGAGACACTTATGCAGCATATGGGAATCTTTATTCAGGAAACGTTTCGCCACACAGTGGCTTCATCAGTCCAATACAAAGAGGAAGGCGTAAGGAGAGGAGGAGAATGAGGTAATCAGTCCCTCAACCTGGAGTCGATGTGTTCAGTCCATCAATCTTGTAGAATGTTACATTCTACAAGATTGATGGACTGAACACATCGGCTCCAGGTTGAGGGACTGATTACCTCATTCTCCTCCTCTCCTTACGCCTTCCTCTTTGTATTGGACTGATGAAGCCACTGTGTGGCGAAACGTTTCCTGAATAAAGATTCCCATATGCTGCATAAGTGTCTCAATCTTCAACTTGTCGGTTTTTCAAACCATTCATCACAACATGTCGGTTCTCTGAACCATTCATCTACAAAGGTTCTTATGTTCAAGAGACTCTTAAGAAAAGTGGCAGCTCATGGTATAGGAGGTAAAGTTCTAGCATGGATAGAGGCATGGCTTACAAATATAAAGCAGAGAGTTTCCATTAATGGGATCAAATCTGAATGGGGATTAATCACTAGTGGCATTCTACAAGGATCAGTTTTAGGTCCTCTCTTATTCATAATTTACATTAATGACCTTGTTGAAGGGATTACGAGTGACATGAGTAAATTTGCTGATGATACAAAGATAGGCCGTATGATCCATCCTGAGGAGGACAGCAATGAACTCCAGGAGGATTTGGACAAATTAATGTCTTGGTTTGAAAATGGAAGATGAAGTTTAATGTGGATAAGTGTGATGAAAATAACACACACACACACACACACACACACACACACACACACACACACCACACACACACACACACACACACACACACACACACACACACACACACATACACACACATACACACACACACACACACACACACACACACCACACACACCACCCCCACACACTACACACACATACACACACATACACACACACACACACATACACACACATACACACACACACACACCCCAACACATACACACACATACACACACATACACAC
>NC_069443.1:33968455-34008367 GCF_026875155.1 Cherax quadricarinatus | reverse complement strand
ACTTTCTTTTCTCCTCAAATTTTCCCTTTTCTCCCACACTCTTTTTTTTTCTCCTCATATTTTCCCTTTTTCTCCTCACACTTTCCCTTTTTCTCCTCACCTTTCTTTTTCCCTCAACTTTTCCTTTTCCCTAACATTTTTCCCTTTTCCCTCCCCCTTTTTTTCTCCTCAACTTTTTTCTCCCCAAAACTTTTCCTTTTCTCCTCCACTCTTCTTTTTCTCCTCTCTTTCCCTTTTCTCCTCACACTTTTCCCTTTTCCCCCACACTTTTCTTTTCCCCTCTTTTCCTTTTCTCCCCCAAAACTTTTCCCTTTTTCTCCTCACCTTTTCTTTTTCTCCTCATACTTTCCTTTTCTCCTCCCCATTTTTCCTTTTCTCCTCACACTCTTCTTTTTCTCCTCTTTCTTTCCTTTTCCCTCACACTTTTCCTTTTCTCCTCACACTCTTCTTTTCTCCTCATACTTTTCCTTTTCTCCTCACACTTTTTCCGTTTTCTCCTCACACTCTCTTTTTCTCCTCATACTTTTCCTTTCCTCCTCACACTTTCCTTTTCTCCTCACACTCTTCTTTTCCCTCATACTTTTCCTTTCTCCTCACACTTTTCCTTTTCTCCTCACACTCTTCTTTTTCTCCTCATACTTTTCCTTTTCTCCTCACACTTTTCCTTTTCTCCTCACACTCTTCTTTTTCTCCTCATACTTTTCCTTTCTCCTCACACTTTTCCTTTTCCCTCACACTCTTCTTTTCCCTCATACTTTTCCTTTTCTCCTCACACTTTTCCTTTTCTCCTCACACTCTTCTTTTTCTCCTCATACTTTTCCCCTTTTCTCCTCCACACTTTCCCTTTTTTCTCCTCACACTCTTCTTTTTCTCCTCATACTTTCCTTTTCTCCTCACACTTTTCCTTTCTCCTCACACTCTTCTTTTCTCCTCATACTTTCCTTTTCTCCTCACACTTTCCTTTTCTCCTCACACTCTTCTTTTTCTCCTCATACTTTCCTTTTCTCCTCACACTTTTCCTTTTCTCCTCACACTCTTCTTTTCTCCTCATACTTTTCCTTTTCTCCCACACTTTTCCTTTTCCTTTTCCTCACACTCTTCTTTTTCCCTCATACTTTTCCTTTTCTCCTCACACTTTCCTTTTCCCCACACTCTTCTTTTCTCCTCATACTTTTCCTTTTCTCCTCACACTTTCCTTTCTCCTCCAACTCTTCTTTTTCTCCTCATACTTTTCCTTTCTCCCACACTTTTCCTTTCCCTCACACTTTTCTTTTTCTCCTCATACTTTTCCTTTCTCCCACCACTTTTCCTTTCCTCCCACACTCGTCTTTTCTCCTCATACTTTCCTTTTCTCCTCACACTTTTCCTTTTCTCCTCACACTCTTCTTTTCTCCTCATACTTTTCCTTTTCCCCACCTTTTCCTTTTCCCTCACACTCTTCTTTTTCTCCTCATACTTTTCCTTTCTCCCACACTTTTCCTTTTCCCTCACACGCTTCTGTTTCTCCCATACTTTTCCTTTTCTCCTCACACTTTTCCTTTCTCCTCACACTCTTCTTTTCTCCTCATACTTTCCTTTTCTCCTCACACTTTCCTTTTCTCCTCACACTCGTCGTTTTCTCCTCAGACGTGCCGTTTCGCCGCACACTTTTACTTTTCTCCTCCCACTCTCGTGTTACCTCCGCAGACATTGTCCGTGGTCTCCTGCACCCGTGTTCCCATTCTCCTCACTCTTTCCTACGTTAGTCCTACCGTGACGAGCCCCCTCCACCTGTCCCTCTCCTACTTACCCCGCTCGACAACCGCACCCCCTCCTATCCGAGTGACACACCCTTATAGACAGCTGCATATTAACAGCGCCCCGCCAAGAAGCTGCCAACCCACAAGCTCCCCACATTGGTATCAAACTAGCGTCCCCGAAACGCAACACAGTGTCTTCAAACCGACCAAACACCGGTGAGACACAATTCCGCAACGGCGGACCCTTCATGAAACACCTTCCCACAAACATGAGTCGCAGTGGTCAACCATCCATCAATAATCTCATTCCCGGCATACGAGCAAGATAAGGCGCATATCAACCGAAGCAATTGACCTCACAGAACCACGCCAACTGACTTCTTAACCACTCCTGCCACGGTTAAATCAAGCACCATCTCCCACGTATGCCGTATTCCCTATTTCAAGTTGATGGACTGACCACATCGGACTCAAGGTGAGACTGATTAACCACCTTCTCCACCTGTCCTCAAGATTCTCCTTTGGTATGGACTGATGAAGCCACTGTGGTGGCGAACGTTTCCTCAATAAAGAAACCCAGATTGCACATGTTTCTATTTACAACATATATATTGGAAGGAGTCGGTGAGCGTGAAGCCGGGTAGAGGTGTTCATAGTAAGTATAGTAGTACTGGAACTAAGAGGGTTGAGGTTAGAGAGGGACCTGCTGCCATCAAAGTAAACCAGTTCCCAGATGGGGTAATATCCTCCTTGCATAGTAATTTTGAAATACTGTAACTACCCCGGATATTTTTGCTAATATGTTACTGGACAGAAATTATGGCAGCTTCCTGCATTTTCTCCGTTCTTAAGTCGTCTTCTTTAATAACTAGTTATACTTTCATTAGAATTTCATGAGGTGTCCAACATCGTCTCTATGGTTGAACACATGTGTTTTATGTGGTCATCAATTTCTCGCTAACAGAACACAAAAAGCTTGCAGAAATGATGACCCGCAAAACACATGTGTTCAAAACATACGAGACGATGTTGGACACCTCATGAAATTCAATGAAGCAAAACTAGTTATTAAAGAAGACGACTTCAAGACGGAGAAAATGCATGGAAGCTGCAACTAATTTTCTGTGCAGTACACCTATAAAGGGCAAAAATCCGGTAGTTACAGTATTTCAAAATTACTAAGCAAGAGGATATTACCCATCCTGGGAACTGGTGTTACTTGATGCCAGCAGGTCCCTCTCTAACCTCACCTCCTTAGTTCCATTACTACTACTACTACTATTACCACCTTTACCCACGCTTCACCTCACCTGACTCCCACCACTATATATATGTGTGTTTTCTTAGTTTTCTCTGTATTAGGACTGAAGAAGCCACTCGTGGCGAAACGTTTCCTTTAATAAATGTCCTGAACTGTACATAAGTGTCTTTTTCCACACTACTGGCCCATGTGGAGCAGGTCCATGTCCCCCCCCCCCGGATTAGACCAATGACCCTCCCCCCGGATTAGCCCAATGACCCACCCAGTCTGATCATCTCCACTCAAGGATGGAGCACTGCACCTGACCCAGCAGCACAAGCTAGTCAGGTCCAACTCACACCCACCCACACCCACTCATGTATTTATCTAACCTATTTTTAAAGCTACACAACGTTTTAGCCTGAATAACTGTACTTGAGAGTTTGTTCCACTCATCCACAACTCTATTACCAAACCAGTGCTTTCCTATATCCTTCCTGAAATTCTATTTTTCCCGAACATGAAAGTTTTTGAATCCAACCTTCCCTGAACGTTGACTATGAAGCTGTCCCTTCGTTCGAGGAAGTGCTTTATCTTTTACATCATCACATCAGCATCCTCCCGAGATCACAGTCCCTGTGCTCGCAATACCTAAAACTCCAGCTCCGGGTCATCACATGACAAGCGCCATGGAACACTTGTATTTCCTGACGAATCTTACCTAACCTAACTATATCATCAGTGTCTGACTCAGGCCAGAGCCAGTGTTCAACTGTACCACTAGCCCGAGGTTAACCACTTGCCCACCACTGTGACCACAAAATTATATTTTAAAGACGAATCACACGCCAGCGTAGATGTGGCGTGTTCTATCTAAGCTCAATGGCTACATTCAGTCCATACAAAGGAGAATCTTGAAGAACAGGAGGAGAATGAGGTAATCAGTCCCTCAACCTTGAGTCGATGTGGTCAGTCCATCAATCTTGAATAGAATACGGCATACGCAAAGCAAAGCAAACAAGTTCAGGTAAGATCCCAATGGGATGAGCTGGGAAGATGGGACAGATGAAGAATAGCTCTGGAGAGGAGTGTTCTTAGTCAGAGAAATAGAGCCAGGGCTTACCCAGCAGCTAAGGCGATCGTGGGGCAGACTTGAGAACAGGAATAGCAGGCCTGTTGCAGCATTGGACTTGTGTAGTTGAAGTCTTGAATCTGAGTAGTTGACAGCAGGCTAGGTCACATCAGAGGGTAGAACACATATGGGAGTTATAGGAGTAACTGAGGAGGCAGGTTAGCAATGGAGCCATTTTCGAACTTTTTGAAGCTGCTTCTAGATAGGTGGTATAGTTTAGCCTTGTTACTGAAGGTGAAACGTAGAGGCTTGATGAACTCTAGAACTTGGGTGAGTGAGAATGTGAAGCGGTGATTCAGCATGCATACATGACGTTCCAGCACCGAGGCTATTGTAAGTTCAGTACAGGTCATGGTGTCATATTTGAGGAGAAGTGTAAAAGGTAAGGTTTTCCCATGAGGGTTTACTGGAGTCGGTCCGTTATCTTCCTCTTCTGGAGTGGATTCAATTGGGAGAATCTACAATGGTGGTAGTCGTGACAGAGGGTCTACAGGAGCAGCTGTAAGGTTAATGGTTGTGTAACAGCAGTCTGGGAAGAGGTGGGAGACGGTGTTGAGGCAACATGTATGCAACGTTGTCCCAGCGGTGAAGTGGTTATAGAAGTTTTTGGCAGGAGATTTTGCATGGGGCAGGAGACAGGTCTGCGGTGCATTAAAGTTCCGGAGTTGGGAAGGAAGTTGAGTATGTCTGCTGAAGGAGTGGAGTCACGGAAAATTGAAGCAGGCATGTTGTTCAACGGAATAGTTTCGTAATAGTGGTGTGAAAGAGCCGGGGTATGCTGCGTTTTGCAAGGTTGTGGCATACACCATCAGTACAGCACCTTTGAGAATCTTCTCCGTCTGGGAGAGAGAGAGGGATTGCTGGGCGATGGTGCCTGAAGATTAGCGTGAAGAGTCTTGGTGGTGTCGGTTTGTGGTTTTTGGTTATTGCAGCGTGTGTCGGTGAATTGAGGAGTTCTTCTAAACTTTAGTTTTCCTTCAATATGATTTCTTTTCCTGAGTGGCACTTAGCTGCAAGGTATATGATTACCCTTGCAGTAGACAAGTTGGTGCTGTAATAATGGTGCAGGATCTGAAATCGTGTCCATTCATTCCCTCATTATTGAACAAAACTTCTATTCTGATGGGCAGTCCTTGGTGGTGTGTTTAAAGAGTAGCCAGGTCCAGCAGTGGGAATGTATGTGAAACGTTCTTGTTCTTTTTGACTAGCGTGGATGTGGTAATATGAGATGGCAGACCGTCAGAGAGGGCTTGGGCAGCCATGGGATGTCTGAAAAATGTAATCTTTTAGCATAGTGAGGCGTTAGGGATCTTGTAGATGCTGTCTACCGAGGCCAGGTGTTTTGTTCCCTCAATAGATGTTTCAGTGCTTCAGTAGAGGAGAGGTGGACCATATTGTCCAGTCTTTCACCAAAGACCGAACGTTCTCGATTTCAGAATGAGACGGGGAAGAGGTATTCGTTGTGTTTGTAGGGTCCTGATTGAAGAGTCGTCCTATAGTTTTGATGTTCCGTGTCGTCGGTGCAGACGACAATGAAAGGAGTCCTTCAGAGAGTGGATTGCCGTATATCTTGACCTGAAGGCGGGTCTTAACGACAGTAGCTAAAGCTAACTTCAGGGTCATTTTTGCCACATTTCACAGGCTTGATTTTCACACGATCGACAGCATTGTGAAAGCCCGTCACTCCCTCGATTGTGATGTTTGTAGAATATAAAAATTCTACAATCCGGGGGTCGAAGAGTGTCTTCTTGACTGTAGATGACGATGTGTTCAGTCCATTAATCTTGTTAGAAGAACATTTACAAGGATGGATGGATGAACACATACGGACTCCAGGTTGAGGGACTGATTACCTCATTCTCCTCCTCTCCTTACGCCTTCCTCTTTGTATTGGACTGATGAAGCCACTGTGTGGCGAAACGTTTCCTGAATAAAGATTCCCATATGCTGCATAAGTGTCTCAATCTTTGACTAAATTAATACATAGCATTAGAAATCTTCCCTATGAAGAAAGATTGAAGACTCTTAAGTTACATTCACTTGTTAGACGAAGAATGAGGGGAGACCTGATCGAAGTGTATAAGTGGAAGATAGGTATTAATAAAGGGGATATTAACAAGGTCTTGAGGACATCTCTCCAAGAGAGAACCCGCAGTAATGGATTTAAATTAGATAAGTTTAGATTTAGAAAGGACATAGGAAAGTATTGGTTTGGAAATAGGGTAGTTGATGAGTGGAACAGTCTACCTAGTTGGGTTATTGAGGCTAGGACTTTGGGTAGTTTCAAATTTAGGTTGGATAAGTACATGAGTGGGAGTGGTTGGATTTGAGAGGGACTTGCACATCGGAGCTTGTTTCTTGGGTGGCATTGAAAATTGGGTTGGTCAAATGTTTGTTAGTGGGATGAATTGTAAAGGACCTGCCTAGTATGGGCCAACAGGCCTGCTGCAGTGTTCCTCCTTTCTTATGTTCTTATGTTCTTATCTTGTCACAGCCTCCACAGGGTATAGTGTAAACTCCTGCATTGACTGGTTCGTGGTGCTTGGGTTTTGTCCTGGTTAGATCCTTTATTGAAGTGGTAGAAGCGATGGCGACTCTGGTGTTAGCTTGTGAAAGTACTTTTGAGACGTTTAGTGCAACCTGGCTGTTGGGAAGAATTATAACTTTGTTGGGAGCGGTGTTGATGCGTGGAGAATTGATGATCTGAAGAGCTCTTTTCTTGCAGTCTTTGATGAAAAAAGAAGGAAATTGTAACTCAGTGAATGTTTGGTGAATGTAAGTACATTCCTCGTCAAGAAACTCAGGACTACAAATTCGGTATGCTCTTAGGAAAAATCGATGAGGATGCTATTTTGGTTCTGGGTATCTTGACTGGAATAGAAGTGTGTGAGATTCATTTTTATTGGTGGGTTTACGTTAAACTTGAAATTTAGGTTGTTGTTACTTTGTCGAATGAGACGTCGAGGAAAGAAAAAAAAGGTAGCTTGTTCATTGGGACTCTTCTTCTAGTGTGAACTGAATCGTGTTTCAACTGCGTTGAGCCTTGCCTGAAGATTCCCGTACATCAAAACGTTTTTGGAGTTGTTACGAGGACATTCGTCCACGTAACGTAACAAAGTGACGTTGAAGGGATGATGTTGGAGTGTTCGGATCTAGGTGTACCATGTATAAGTTGGCTAGGTCGGCACTTATTGGGGACCCCATTCATGCCGTAGGTTTGTTTGTAGAGCTTGTATGAAGGAAAAACAGTTGGAAGTTACACAGAGTTCAATCAAATCAACAAAATCTCCGGGAGGTAAAGGAAGTTAGGTCCTGTTGACTTTAGTCGTAGAACCTTGATGGCTTTTTGGTAGGTTTCTTTTGTGAGAGGGAAGTCCCCCCCCCCCCCCCCCCACCCCCGACTGCTTGTTTCTTGTTTACGGATGGAGAGGTTACGGATGCGGTTGTGAAGTCGCCTGAGTGGTTAGATGGAGCGGGCTGGATGGTCCCCAGACGGCAGGAAGATGTTTGGCAAGAACTCGGCTATATTTTATGTGAGGGCAATGCCTAATCCTGACGTGATTGGTCTGAGAGGAATATTGTGTTTATGGTCTTGGGGTAAACATACATGTGTGCTGGTTTAGGGTTTGTTGGTAACAAGTACAGAAGTTTTCTTCCCTTATCTAGTGCGTTTGAGATTTGTCTGGTTTTGTATAGAAGTCTTTGGTGAGCGTCTCCACTGTTGAGTGCTGATGGGTTCGTTATGTAGATTGATCATTCAAAAGGTCCCCTCATTTTAGTGGTTGTAGTCACTGGTGTGGTATGACGACTTCCACCTCCTTTGTCGGCCGGTGGTGACGGTATGTTGGGGTCCGTGGCGAGGTCCTTAAGGGCAGTGATGTATCTTCTAGGAAGATTAGAAGAAGAAGGTTCACATAATGTGCATGAGAAGGCCCTGTATATAACCCTTCTGGAAGTTGCCTGTCACTGTGTCTATGGTTCTGGTAACAAGGAAAAAATTTTTTGGGAGTTGATAGTTAGGGTTTGCGTATGTGGTGGTAAATTGAGTCCCAGATCAGTGGCTTGTTTCTCGGAGTCGGTTAAGGTGCGTGACGATAAGTTGTTTATCAGGGATTCGCGTCCATTTCCTTCATCGACTGTTAGTGCAGAGTACTGAAGTAGCGGATTGAGTTTGATCTTCTGTTGGAGGTTAGCTGTGGTGATGTGTGAGAATATGCTCAGCAGTGTGTTGGTCAATCTGAAGATGGGCCCTCATTTCCTTGCAGTTTCAAAGGTTTCCTGAGCGATGTTAGAAGTTCTTGGCACATTCAGTTAAGTAAGCTTGGGTAGTGGAGAGAAGGGGTGCTTGGAGATGGAGAGTTGTGCAGGAGTTAGACCTTAGGGATCACCTTCTCTGCAGGCAATCTTGTAGGAAGTTGTGTTCTGTTGAGATAGCTGTGAGCACGAAGAAGGGTGTCCAAATAAACGTCTGCATGAAATGTCCATTATGTTGCGGTGTCCGACAGATTGTAATAAGTTGGTAGGAATTACCGACAGTATGTAAAGTAAAAGGGACACAAGTGCAACTAATTGTGACATTTATTGTTGGCAACGTTTCGATCTTAGAGTTTATCAAGCCATTACAAACAATACATGGACACTGAGGGTATATAAAGGCTCAGAGTGAGGTGAATACTAGTGAGGTACCATTCGATGTTACTGTGGTAGTATTGTAGTAGTGGTAGTGACAAATGTAATACAATATGGTAGAGCAATTAATTCGTTACATGAGTAAACGATATAAAAATTCTATTACCTGGGTAACATAAAAATAGTTGGACAAATAATAAACAAGACCCCTTCTCTCGCTACCCAAGCTTTACTAACTGAATGTGCCGAAGAACTTCTAAATCGTAAGGCAACCTTTGAAACTGCAAGGAATATGAGGGCCAATCTTCAGATTGAACCAACACACCTGCTGAGCATATTCTCGACAGTCACCACAGCTAACCCACAGAAGATCAAACTCAAATCGCAAACTTCAGTACTTGCACTTACAGTCGATGGAAGGAATGGGACGCGATCCTGATAACACATTATCGTTCACGCACCTTAACGACTTACGAGAAACAAGCCTGAGTCTGGGAACAAATTTACCAACCAACATACGCAAACCTACAACATCCCATCGATCACATGCTACTATAACACGCCCAAATGTGTACTCCACAGTGACCGTGCCCACAACTTTTCCGACTGGGTTTATCTCGACCGAAGCGCCTGAACAGTCTCATCTAGCCACGAAATATGAACTGCTGCCTAACCCTATTCTTCCCTCAACGTCACTTAATAGAAGAACATCACTGCTTAAGGACACTCGCCAACGACCCCAACATTATCGTCACCTCCGCCGACAAAGGACCCCGGTTGGAGTCGTCATACTCATCACACGAGACTACAACATCAAAAATGATGTGGACCTTTTGAATGATCAATTCAGACGAACACCATCAGCACTTCAACAGTGGGAGAGCTCACCCCCCCCCCCCCTCCCCTATTCTTACAACACAGACAAATACTCAACGCACTAGAGAATGGGAAGAAAAGCAGAAACTTCTGTACTTGTACCAAGCAACCCTAAACCAGCACACATGTATGGTTTACCCAAGACCATAAAACCACAATATCTCTCAGACAATCACGTCAGAATAGGCGTGCTCCACACAATTAGCGGAGTTCTCGCCCAAACATCTTTTCCTGCCTTCTGGGGACCATCAGCCCCGACTCATCTTAAACTCAGGCGACCTTCTCAAAGCATCACGTAACCTCTCATCCGTAACAAGAAAACTAAGCTGTTGGATGTGACTTCCCTCTCACATAAGTACCTACCAAAAAAGCCATCGAGGTTTACGACCGTAAAGTCAACCAGGACCTTAATCTTCCTATTACCTCCCGGAGATTTTGTAGACTTGATTGAACTCTGTGTTAACTTCAACTGTTTTTCCTTTCAATAACAAGTCCATCCCCCCCCCCCCCCCCCAAACAAACCTACGGCATGGGAATGGGGTCCCCAATAAGTGCCGTTCCTAGCCAATTATACATGGAACACCTAGGGTCCGAACCACTTCGCCAACATCATCCCTTCAAGCGTCACTTGGGTTACGTTTCGTGGACGATGTCTGTAATAACTCCAAAACGTTTGATGTACGGGGATCTTCTGGCAAGGCTCAAAGCAGTTGAAACCAGGCGATTCAGTTCACACTCGAAGATAGAGTCCAATGACAAGCTACCTTTCCTCGACGTCTCATTCACTAAGTAGACAAAACCTAAGATTTTAGTTTATCGGAAAACCCACCAATAAAAATGATCTCACACACTTCTATTCCAGTCAAAGATACAAGACCAAAAGAGGCTTCATCATCGGGTTTTTTCCTAAGAGCATACCGAATTGTAGTCTGAGTTTCTTGACGAGGAATGTACTTACATTCACCAAACATTCACTGAGTTACAATTCCTTCTTTTTTCATCAAGACTGCAAGAAAAGAGCTCATTCAGGTTCACATTTCTCACGCATCAAACACCGCTCCACAAAGTTATAAATTCTTCCCAACAGCCAGGTTGCACTAAAACGTCTCAAAAAGTACTTTCACAAGCATAACACCAGAGTCGCCATCGCTTCTACCTACTTCAATAAAGGATCTACCCAGGACAAAACCCAAGCACCACGACCAGGTCAATGCAGGAGTTACACTATCCCTGTGGAGGCTGTGACTGATCTACTTAGGTGAAAACAGCAAGAAACCTCGACACCCCGCCTCAATGAAACATATACGCATGTAGGAACGACAACTTAATACAAACGCCTGTGTACAACACCGAAAATTCACACCATCATCTTATGGAAATTCAGGAGACGCCCCCATTAGTGATAAAAAGAAACTAATTTCCGCACACGCAAGTGCCTTGAATCAGCAATGATCGCTGTTTCGAATACAATTAAACAAAAAACGGCAGCTTCACCATCTCGAAGTCTTAAGCAAGAATCTCCTGAAAACAGTAACCCTGCCATCACAATAGTCTATCCTGTTTATATACACAAAGCACAGAGAGTGAACCACTGAAACAACCTGCCTCATTCCAGTTTATATTTGTCCAACCTATTTTTATGTTTACCCAAGTAATAGATTTTATATCCTTTTACTCATGTAAGAATTAATAGCTCTACCATATTGTATTACCTTTTTTCACTACCACTAATACTCACTACTACCACTAGTGAACACGAAATGGTACCTCACTAGTATTCACCTCAACTACTGAGCCTTTATAGACCCTCTGTGTCCTGTATTGTTGTAATGGCCTTGATTAAGTCCTGGAGAGCGAAACGTTGCCACAATAAATGTCACATTAGTTGCACTTGGTCCTTTTACTTTTACATATGTCGGTAATTAAACCAACTTTGGTGTTAGGATGCTGCTCACCATAACCCACAAGTCTTTTCGCAAACTGTATGGTAAGTTTTACATTATTTTTATTTATAAGTGCCTAGGGTTTATGGGTCATCCGAGATTCAGAACCTTGCATTATCTACATTGAACGGCATCTGCCACTTTTCTGACCAAGAGTAGAGTTTTGTCTAAATTCCTCATGAAGTTCCCTAACATCTTTTGTTAGGGAACATTACTTGTTAGACGAAGAATGAGGGGAGACCTGATCGAAAGTGTATAAGTGAAGATAGGTATTAATAAAGGGGATATAACAAGGTCTTGAGGATATTATCAAGAGAGAAGCAGTAATGGATTTAAAATTAGATAAGTTAGATTTAGGAAAGGACATAGGATAAGTATTGGTTTGGAAATAGGTAGTGTTGAGTGGAAACAGTCTACCTAGTTGGGTTATTGAGGCTAGGACTTTGGGTAGTTTCAAATTTAGGTTGGATGCATACTGAGTGGGGATGGGTGGATTTGAGTGGGACTTGAACATCAGAGCTTAGTGCTTGGTAGCATTGAAAATGTGTAGGTTCAAATGTTTGTTAGTGGGATGGAATTGTAAAAGGACCTGCCTAGTATGGGCAACAGGCTGCTGCATGTTCCTCCTTTCTTATGTCTTATGTTCCTTATGTCTTTAGCTGTCCTGAACTTTCTAACTAAATCTCTCACTTATACGCTTGCATACATCATTGCCTTCCAGCACTGAAGGAAATTAATAGGATTGATCCCATTACCGTCATGATGTTGTCTCAAGCCGGCTTACAATGTCCTCCCTCCCAGCCCACTGGAAAGCATTACCCTTGGTCTTCCTACTCCTGTCCTTCAAGCAGAATGAGATTGCCCATATCCATGTATCTACCTGGCTATCCCCAACAACAACAATATTCTTACCTTCCTTGTCGTTCGTCGTGACGATCCCAGTAGTAGACTCACATTCGTCGGGTAGACATCCGAGAATGCGTTGGAGGTTTTCCACGGGAGTTTCCACAGCAGTCTCTTTCTGTCTTCATCGTTTTCTGGCTTTCCATTTAGTCCTTCTTGATCGCAAACTTCGTCGTCCCTGCTGTCCAACCACTGTCCACGAATCCTTCTTGTTCCTGAGGACTGAAACAGGAGGACTACTACGAATCCTCTTGTTTTCTTCGGTCAGTCGCCGTATCTCCATCTTCGCTGCCCTCAATTCTTCCTTAATTTGCTGGTAAAGTTGCTCGATGGAGGGCATCTTGGTTCAGTCCACGGGAGCAAACAAGACACTTCTTCACAGAGTTAAGTACAGGTCAGCACTCAAATGTGGATAAGTGTAAGGTACTTGCCCTTGGTAATGAAAATAACCCTCGAAGCTATAATCTAGGTGAAGTAGAGCTTGGTCATACAGAATGTGAAAAAGACTTGGGAGTCATGGTAAGCAGAAATCTAAAGCCAAGACAGCAGTGCCTCAGTGTGCGCAACAAGGCCAACAGATTACTTGGATTTATCTCAAGAAGTATAAGTAACAGAAGTCCAAAAGTTATTTTACAGCTCTATACATCACTAGTGAGGCCTCATTTAGATTATGCTGCTCAGTTTTGGTCCCCTTACTACAGGATGGACATAGACTCATTAGAGAACATACAGAGAAGAATGACTAAAATGATTTACTGTGTAAGGAACCTCCCGTATGAAGATAGACTTAAAGCCTTAAATCTCCACTCTCTGGAGAGGCGTAGAATGAGGGGAGATATCATTGAAGTGTATAAGTGGATGACGGGCATAAACAAGGGAGACATTAATAAAGTACTGAGGGTGTCGAACCAGGTAAGAACCAGGAATAATGGATTTAAGTTGGATAAATTTAGATTTAGAAAGGACATAGGTAAGTACTGGTTTTCTAACAGAGTTGTAGATGCAGGTGTGGGTTTTCTTGCTAACTCAGTTGAGGGGGTTGTTAGGACTTTAAACTAGGATTAATCATTTCCAAACCCATACCTCTAACTTTAGTTAGAGGTATGGGTTTGGAAATGATTAATAATGAGTGTGGATATATTGACTTATGCTCTGATATTAAGAATCTTAATAGTAACTGTCATGGAGTAACTCTGGGTAATGATAATTTCAGAAATTGTGTAAAAACAAAGATGAATAGGAAAAATGTGCAGAAGAAAAAACATATGATGGTATTTTATGCTAACAGTCGAAGTGCAAGAAATAAAATTAATGAACTACGTTTGGTAGCATGTGCTGGGAACTTTGATATCATTGCATTAACTGAAACGTGGTATGATTTAAAGAGTCGGGATATGACTGCTGAGTGTAATATTCAGGGATTTAAGTTATTCAATGTGGATAGATGTAATGGGAAGGGGGGAGGAGTTGCATTGTATGTTCGAGAAAATATTAATTGTTGCATAAAAACAGGTATAAAAATAGATGGAGCAGTAACAGAGTCTGTTTGGGTAGAGTTCGTGGAGGGTCAAGAAAAACTAATTCTAGGTGTAATATACCGACCTCCAGGCTTGGATCACGATAGAGGGAGACTTCTTTGGGACGAAATTGTTAGGGCTTCTGGACACAGTAACGTAGTCATAGTAGGGGACTTTAACTTTAGCCAAATTGACTGGAATTCTTTGATAGGTAATCTAGAGTCCAGTGACTTCATGGAAACAGTTCAGGACTGTTTTCTGAAACAGAGCGTAACTGAACCTACCAGGGGTAATAATTTGCTAGACCTAGTCTTGTCAAATAAGGAAACACTCGTGAATAATCTGGAGATCACTGAAGAGCTTGGCGCAAGTGATCACAAATCCACTTTGGGGAAAAGGTTAATCATTTTTTTAATTGGGGGTTGAAGTTTAAAAAAAAATAAAAAACCCCGTTTTGTTTGGATTTAAGGGGAAAAGGGGAACTTTTCCAAATTTTTGAATTGGGGTAAAAAAAATTAATTTTAAATTGGAAAAAATTAGGAAAATGAAAAAAAACCTTTTTATGTTTTTTGGTAAAGGAAGGGGGAAAAGAAAATAACTTAAAAATTTTGGGTTTAAATAAAAAACTTTTACAAAAGGGGTTTTTAAAAGGGGTAAAGGGGGTTTTTCAGGGGAAAAAAAGGGATTAAGGGGAATAAAAGGGGGGGGTTATTTATGCAAATTTTTAAATGTTCCTTAAAAAAATTTTAAAAAAAGGCGATTAAAACAAAACTTTTGAATTTGGGAGTCGCTAATGAATAAAGATAATCCAAAGGGGATTCTTTAAAGAATTGAGGGTTGAAGGGAAAAAGTAGGCTTTTTTGAAATTGGGAACCCGGATAAAAATTAAAAGGGTTTAAAAATTTTTGATTTTTTTTACAGGGGAAGAAAGGATTTTTAATTAAAAAAATTTTAATTTTAATTCCTATGTTTAAGTTTTAAAATAACCCCCGATAGGGGAATGGAAAATTAAACATAAAAATGAAAACAAAATACAGCCCCAAAAAGGGGGAAAAAAGTTAAAAATTTTTAAATACAAAGGAAAGAAGGAGCTTTATACTTAAATTTGTACAATCCCCCAAACCCGGTTTGGCAAATTAAAAACCCAATGTGGTTAAAAACAGGGATAAGTCTTTAAAAAAAGGGGGAATAAGGGCAAAAGGGAAGGGTTTTTTAAAAAACCAAAGGGGAAAATTTTTCAGCTTTAAAAGAGAAAACAAAAAAACTAAACACAGAAAAAAGGTTTGGGTCGGTTAACCGGGGTCTTTAAAAGTTTTTCAAATAGAAAAAAATTTGAGGGTAAACAGTGACAAAGAAAAAAATTTGGGTTTTTTTTTGGAATTTTTTGTTTCACAGGAAAAAAGAGGTTTAAAAAAGGGCCCCAGGATGGGGGTAAATTCAGACAGGATTTAAAAACTTCAAACAAAAGCCGGGACCCTTGGGGGTTTTAAGGGAAAAAGGGCAAGTGGAACTTAGCAGCAAACGGGAATGGGTAAACAGTTCCAAAGGGGATGATGGGAAAAAACAGTACCCCACCCCAAAACCCGGGGAAATGAGGGGAAAACAGTGCGAAAAAAAATTTGGGGGGTAAAATAAGAACACCGGGAAACGTAAGAAACCCGGGATGATTCACAGTGCGCCCCCAAATAAAGGGTTCCCAAAAATTTTAAACAGTGCAGAAAAATGGGGAAAATTTGAAAACCCAAAAGGGGGTCCAGAGACAACACCAGGATGGGGTAAACTAGCAGAAAAATTTGATGGTAAAAAATAGGAAACAGAGGGGGTACAAAATAGAGAACAAGGGGAGGGTACAACGTAGCAGCAAAAGGGATGGGTAAAACAGTACAGCAACACCGAATGATGGGTAAACAGTAGCAGAAACCCCGGGAGATGGGTAAACGTGCGAAACCCGGATGAGGGGTACAACGTAGCAGAAACCCCAAAAATTTGGGTCAACAGTAGCACAACACGGATGTGGGTAAAACGTCAGAAACCCCAAAAAGGGTAAAACCGTAGCGCAAAAACCAAAATGGGTAAAACAGTAGGCAACACCGAATGAGGGGTAAAAAACAGTACAGAAAACACCAGATGATGGGACAACGTAGAGAAACACAAAAAATGATGGGTACAACAGTAGCAGCAACCCCGGGGAGATGGGACAACGAAAAAAAAAAAAAAAAAAAAAAAACCCAAAAAAAAAAAAAACACAAAACCCAAAAAATTAGCGCAAACCAGGATGATGGGTACAACTTTTGCAGCAACACAGATGGGTAAAAAGTAGCAGAAACCCGGGATTTTTGGGACAAACGTGCAGAAACCACCAGAAGAGGGGTAAAAACAGTAGAGAAAACACAGAAGATGGGTACAACAGTAGAGAAACCCAGAAAGATGGGTAAACGTAGCGCAAACCAAAATGGGTACAACGTAGCACCCAAAAAGGAGATGGGTAAACGAGCAGCAAAACCAAATGGGAAAACCAGTGCGCAACACCGATGAGGGTACAACAGTAGCGCAACCCCAAAGGGTAAAAACAGTAGCAGCAAACAAAAGGGGTCAACAGTAGCAGAAAACACCGGGAATGAGGGGTTTTAAAAGTAGCAGCACACCAGATGATGGGTAAAAACATTTAAAGCAACACCGGGATGATGGGTACAACAGTGCAGCAACACCGGGTTGGGGGTAAAAACGGCAGAAACACAGGATGATGGGTACACGTAGCAGAAACACCAGAATGTGGGTACAACAGTGCAGAAAACACAAAAAAGATGGGTAAAACAGTAGCAGCCCCGGGATGATGGGTAAAAACGTAGCAGCAACCCCAAAATGGGTAAACAGTGAGAAACCCCCAGGATGATGGGAAAACGTGCAGCAACACCAAAATGGGTAAAACAGTAGCAGCAAACCAAAAGGGGTCAACAGAGCAGAAACCCCAGAATGAGGGGTACAACAGTAGCGCAACCCAGAATGTGGGAAAAAACGTGCAGCCCCACCAGATGAGGGGTACAACGTAGCAGCAACACCGGGATGGGGGTAAAACAGTAGAGCAACCCGGAGAGGGGTTCAACAGTGCAGCAACCCCAGATGATGGGTAAAAAGTGCAAAAACACCGGGATGTGGGTACAACGTAGCAGCAACCCAGGATGGGGGTTCAACAGTCGAAACCCCAAAATGGGAAACAGTAGCACAACCCCGGATGAGGGGTAACCTTTTAAAACAAAAAGGGGTTTTACAGGCGCCCCTTTGGGAAAACAGCAGCAACACCAGTTAGGGGTTTAAAACGTAGCAGCACCCAAAATGATGGGTACAAATAGCGAAACACCGAATGATGGGTAAAAAGTAGAGCAACACAGTGATGGGTCAACGAGAGAACCCCGGGAGATGGGTAAACGTGCAGAAACCAGATGAGGGGTACCAGGCAGCAACACCAGGATGGGGTACAACAGAGAGAACCCCAGGATGATGGGTAAAACAGAGCAGCAAAACCGGATTGGGGTACAACAGTAGAGCAACACCAGGATGATGGGTACAACGTACGAAACCGGATGGGGCCCAAAAGCAGCACACCAGGATGAGGGAAAAACGTCCCGCAACCCAGGATGGGGGTACAACAGTAGCAGCAACACCAGGTGGGGGGTCAAACGTAGCAGCAACACCGGGATGATGGGTACAACGTAGCAGAAAACACCAGGATGATGGGTAAAACGTAGCGAAAACCCCAGGATGATGGGAAAAAAGTAGCAGAAAAACCAGTTGAGGGTACACATGCAGAAAACCCCGGATGATGGTAAACAGTACAGCAACACCAGATGTGGGTAAACTAGCGCAACACCGGTGATGGGTACAACAGTAGCAGAACACCGGGGATGAGGGTAAACAGTACGCAACCCGATGATGGGAAACGTAGCAGCAACACCGGATGGGGGTAACGTAGCGCAACACCAGATGAGGGTAAACATAGCAGCAACCCGGAAATGATGGGACAACATAGCAGCAACCCCAGATGGGGGTCAACAGTAGCAGCAACACCAGAATGAGGGGTCAACAGTGCGCAACACCGGATGAGGGTACAACAGTAGCAGCAACACCGGATGATGGGTAAAACAGTAGCACAACACCAGGTGTTGGGTAACTTTCAGCAAACACCGGGAAAGAGGGGTCACAGTAGCGAAACCGGGTTGGGGTACAACAGTGCAGAAACACCAGGTTGAGGGACAACAGTAGCAGAAACACCAGAATGATGGGAAAAACGTAGCAGCAACACAGAATGAGGGTACAACGTAAGCAAACCAAAATGAGGGTAAAAGAGCAGCAACACCGGGTGAGGGGTAAAACAGTACAGAAACACCAGAATGATGGGACAACAGAGCACCCCAAAACCCAGGAGAGGGTACCAGAGAGCAACCCGGATGAGGGTCAAAAACAGCAACCCAGGATATGGGTACAAAGTAGCAGAAAACACCGGTGATGGGTACAACAGTACAGCAACCCAGATGATGGGTAAAAACAGTAGCAGCAACCCAGGATGATGGGTAAACAGACAGAACACCGAATGAGGGTACAACAGTAGCGCAACCCCGGATGATGGGTAAAAACGTACGAAAACACCAGGATGATGGGTACAACAGTAGCAGAAACCCCGGGTGTGGGACAACAGTGCAGAACCCGGATGTGGGTACAACAGTAGCGCAACCCGGGGATATGGGTAAAACAGTAGCAGCACACCAGGATATGGGACAAAACAACCCCCTTTTTAAAAGGCAGCAACACCAGATGTTTTTGGGGTACAACAGTAGCACAACCCCAAGGATGAGGGCCTTAAACCCCCAAAGGGGGGGAAAAACAAACAAGGAATGGGTAAAAACGTACACAACCCGGAGATGGGTAAACAGTAGCGCAACACGGTGATGGGTACAACGTACAGCAACACCAGGATGAGGGTCAACAGTGCAAAAACCGGGGATGATGGGACAACAGTACAGCAACACCGGGATGATGGGTAAAACAGTAGCGCAACCCCGGGTTTGGGGGTCAACATTTCAGCAACACCGTGAGGGGTAAACGTAGCAGCAACACGGTGATGGTACAAAGTACGCAACACCGGGGTGATGGGTAAACAGAGCAGCAACACCGGGATGATGGGTAAAACAGTGCAGCAACACCGGTTTTGGGGTAAACAGTACAGCAACACCAGGTTTGGGGGTACAACAGTAGCGCAACACCGGTGAGGGTAAAACGTGCAGAAAACCCCGGATATGGGTACAACGTACAGAACCCCCGGGATGAGGGTTTTAAACAGTAGCAGCAAACCGGAGTGGGTACAAAGTATCGCAAACACCAGGATGATGGGTACAACAGTAGCAGAAAAACCCAGGTAGGGGTTAAACAGTACAGCAAACCAGGTGATGGGTACAACGTAGCAGCAACCAGGAGGGGATGGGTAAAACAGTACAGCAACACCAGGATGATGGGTACAACATTTTCGCAACCCCGGGGGATGATGGTACACAGTAGCACACACCAGGTGATGGGTACAACAGTATCAGAACACCGGGATGAGGGGACAACAGTAGCGCAAACCGGGATATGGGTACAACGTAGCAGAAACACCAGGATGTGGGTACAACAACCCCAAATTTAAAAAAGTAGAGAAACCCCAGGATGTGGGTAAACAGAGCAGCAACACCGGGATGTGGGTCAACTTTCAGCAACACCGGGGAAGGGTAAAACAGTACAGCAAACGGATAAGGGTAAACAGTGCGAAACCCCAGGTGATGGGTACAAAGTACGCAACACCAGGATGATGGGTACAAATTTTAGCAAAACACCGGATGAGGGGTTCAACATTTTCAGCAAACCGGTGATGGGTAAAAACAGTTCAGCAACACCAGGATATGGGTAAACAGTACGCAACACCAGGATAATGGGAACAGTAGCGCCAACACCAGGATATGGGTAAAACAGTACGCACCCAGGATGATGGGACAAATTTCAAAAACCCCGGTGAGGGGTAAACGTTCAGCAACCCCAGGTGATGGGTAAAACAGTAGCAGCAACACCAGGTATGGGTAAACAGTACAGCAACACAGGATGAGGGGTAAACAGTAGCAGCAACACCGGATGATGGGTAAAAACAGTAGCGAACACCGGGTGGGGGTACAACATTTTAAGAACCCCCAGGTGAGGGGTAAAACGTAGCGCAAACCGGGATGAGGGGTAAAACATACGAACACGGTATGGGTACAAACAGTACAGCAAACAGGATGGGTAAAACGTAGCAGAAAACACCGGGATAGGGGGTACAACAGTACGCAACCCCAGGGATGGGTACAACATTTCAGACACCAGGTGATGGGTAAACAGTATCACAACCCAGGATGGGGGGTACAACAGTAGCAGCAACACCAGATAAATTACAACTTCAAAAAAGGGATTTGGGTCAACAAAGCAGAAAACCGGTATGGGTCAACAGTACGAACCCAGGATAGGGGTAAATAAATACCGGTGTGGGTAAAAACATTTACACAAACCAGGTTGATGGGTTCAAAGTACGCAAAACCGGATGATGGGACAACGTGAGCAACCCAATGATTAAAACGTAAGCACAACACCGGGAATGGTCCAACGTTCAAAACACCGGTGAGGGGTAAAAAGTGCGCAACCCGGTGAGGGAAAACAGTTCCAAACACCGGAGGGGGGGACCTATCGAAAAAAAAATGTGGTCAAAGGCGAAAAGGATATTAAAAAGAGCGAACCCCAGGATTGGGTAAAAATTCTGAAAACACCGGTGATTTGGGTACAACGACGAACCCGGTTTTTTTTTATGGTAAACGTACCCCGGACTCCAGGATTGGGGGGTTGGGAACCCCAAAACGAAAAACAAAAGGATTTTAGACCCAAACTGCAACAATTTTTGGATAAATGGGGTTAAAAAATTTAGTGCAAAAAAAAAATTTTTTATGGGACAAAGGGATCAAAAATTTTTAAAGGGTAAAACGAACCCAAGCCCACCCGTTTTAGGGGAAAAACAAATTGAGCAAAAGGTTTTTGGGAAAACCAATAGGCCCCCAAGATTTGTAAAAATTTTAAACCAACCGGGGGGGAACCCGCCCAACCCAATTTTTAAAACGGCCCGAACCCCCAGGGTTTTGGGTTTTAAAAAAAAAAAGGGCCCAACAAAAGGATATTTCAACGACCCCGGAACCCCCGGAATTTGGGTAAACGAGGCCAACCCCAAAGGTTTTTTGGGTAACTGATAACCCAAACCCCCAAAGGTTTTAGGGTTTTTAAACGAAGCCCGGAACCCCAAAGGTTTTATGGTACCAACGAACCCGGAACCCCAAAGGTTTTAGGGTAACCAACTAACCCCCAAACCCAGGAAAATTTAGGGGAAACCCAAAGAAGCAAAGCCAACAAAGGATAATTTAAAACGAACCCCGGAACCCAAAGGTTTTAGGGTAACCAAAACGAAGCCAACCCAAAGGTTTTATATAATTCGAACTAAGGGGAAACCCCAACAAAAGAACCATAAAACCTCCCTTTTGATTATTTCCCCTGCCCCCAACCTCCCAGGATTTATTGAAAAAATTCTGAACTAAGGGAAAATCCAGGTTTTAGGGAAAAAAATTTGAACGAAGGGAACCTCAAAATTTAGGGTTTTTGAACTAAACCCCAAACCTCCAACAATTTTATAATTCTCAACTGAACAAATGAAAGGGCCCTTGGGGGGAAAAGTTTTAATGAACCAACCCTGAAGGTTTAGGGTAATTTGAAAAAGCCAACCTCCAAGCGTTTAGGGGGAAATTTCACGGCCCAAAACGCCAAAAATTTAATAATTCGTGACCCGGCCGAAGCAAATTTTTTTTCTCAAGGCCCCGAACCTGAAAAATTTATGATAAAAAATGGGGTCCAAGCGAATTTAGTGAGTAATTCTGCATGAAGCCGGCCCCCAAGGTTTTTTTTCCAAAAAAAGCAAATTTTAGTGAGAAATTCTGAAAACTGAACCCCGGAATCCCAAAGCAAATTTAGTGAGTAATTCTGCAACTGAACCCCCGGAAACCGAAAGCGATTTGTGGAAATTTCTGCAACTGAACCCCGGAACCTCCCCAAGCAAATTTTGAGAAATTTCTGAAATGAACCCGGGAAAATGCCAAGCGATTTGTGGTATTTTTGCAACTGAAGCCCGGAACCTCCCAAAGCGAATTTGGAGAAATTTGCAACTAAACCCCGGAACCTGAAAAGGAAATTTATGAGTAATTCTGCAACAAAAAGCCCGGAACCTCCCCAAGCATTTAGGGGAGTAATTCTGCAACTGACCCCGGAAACCTGCCAAGCGAATTTAGTGAGAAATTTGAAAACTGAACCCGGAAAACGCCAAGCGAATTTAGGAGAAATTCTGAACTAAAGGGAACCTCCCCAAGCAAATTTTTGTGGTAATTCTGAACTGAGCCGGAACCTGCCAAGCGAATTTAGTGATTTATTCTGCAACAAACCCCGGAACCTCCCAAGCAAATTTAGTGAGTAATTTAAAATGAACCCCGGAAACCCGCCAAGCAAATTTAGGGGAAAAATTCTGAAATAACCCGGGGTTTAACCTGCCAAGCGAATTTAGGAGAATTTCGAACTGAACCCCGGAAACCCGCCAAGCAAATTTAGTGAGAAAATTCTGCAACGAAGCCGGAACCTGCCAAGCGAATTTATGAGTAATTCTGCAATAAAGCCGGAACCTGCCAAGCGAATTTAGTGAGTAATTTGCAATGAAACCCCGGAAAACCTGCCAAGCAATTGTGAGAAATTTGCAATGAAGCCGGGAAACCTGCCAAGCAAAATTTAGGAGTATTCGCAACTGAAGCCCGGAACTCCCAAGCGAATTTAGTGGTAATTCTGCAACTAAAGCCCGGAACCTCCCAAGCGAATTTAGTGAGAAATTTCGAACTAAAAGCCGGAAAACCTCCCAAGGAATTTAGTGAGAAATTCTGAAAATGAAGGGGAAAACCGCCAAGGTTTTAGTGAGTAATTTCTGCAATAAAGCCCGGAACCTCCCAAGCAAATTTTAGTAGAAATTTTGCATAAAGCCGGAACCTGCCAAGCGAATTTAGTGAGAAATTTTGCAACTAAACCCCCGGAACCGCAATCGGCGAAATGAGGCTATCCTAAGGGGAAAGGTCGTTTTTTTTACGAGGGGTAAAAGTGGTTATGGGGGGAAAAAGATGAATTAAGGATGGTCCATTTCACTCCCCAATCGTGCGAGGGACTTTAAAATTTACCCAAAAATTTAGGTGTTGACTGAATTTATGTGGCAAAAAAGGTTTTTAAATATTCAATTTCGCCTGCTTTGAAAGGCTGTTAGGTACACAGTACTCCGCCCAAAAGGCCAAGTAATGAAGTGTTATTATTCCTGTTTGATGGGTTTTACTTTTTTCGACATCATGTGCTCTATGTATAACATTAAATGATTAAAAAAATTTTAAAAATTAAACTTGAGCTAGCAAAATATTTGGGGTTATCCCAAATAAAACTTTAAAAGCAGATTATCAACAAAGGCTGCGAGAGAATGGGTTTTGTAGCAATACCCCACTTGCATCCCAACCCCATCAACACTAAAAAAAGCAAGCCAAACCCCTACCACGAAAACATCTGCAGATACCACCGCCAGAAACAGCAACCCAACCCCCCTCAAACTATATGATAGCCAACCACTACAGAAAATATTGCAGATAAACCCCCCAGCATCGCAACCCAAACCCCCCTCAAACTTTAAAGCATGCCCCACTACCCGAATTTCTATCTGCTGAACCCGCAGCTTTAGCAACCCAACCCCCTCAACACTAAAATTTTAGCAAACCCCTACCCCGAATACTATCTGCATGCTACCACGCCAGCCACAACCAACCCCCATCAAAAACTAAGCATAGCCAACCCCTACCCGAATACTTTTGCATGACTACCCCCGCCGCATCGCAACCAAACCCCCATTTTAACCCATTTGCATAGCCAACCACTACCCCGAATACTATCGCGACTCCCCGCCAGATAGACCAAACCCCCATCAAAAATAATGCATAGCCAACACTCCCCCGAATTAGATGACACCCCGCCGTTTAGAAAAACCCAACCCCCCTCAAAAATTATGCTGCCAAACCCCTACCACGAATACTATCTGCTGACTACCCCCGCAGAAAAACCCCAACCCCCAACCCCTTTATCCAACCCCTCCCCAATAACCCTTTTCCCCCCCCACACAAAAACCCCCCCAAAATTTACATCAAACTACCCCACTATACCCCCCAGATCGAACCAACCCCATCACTAATAAAATCATAACGTTCCCCACTACCTTCCAACCAAAAAATTTACATAGCAAACCCAAAATGCACCACCCTGCTCAGCAACAAACCCCACTTCACCAGCATGTCCCAACCAAAACCCAAAACCCCACAACCCCCACCCCCCCAAATAACATCCCAAACCATACACACATCTGCCCATTTACCATACCCACCAATTCCTCACCTCTAATCACACAATTTTAAACAGGGGTACATACTTTCCCCAAAACCCCCCTTTCCCAAAAAAAACCTCTTTTAAAACATCGTACGTTCCCCCCTCACCTGGGCCCTTGCCGCCCAGGACACCTCTTTATCGCCTCCAAACACCATCCGCCCGGAACCACCCCCAAAACCCCCGCCCAGAACTACACCCATCAGAAAGACCCAAAACCCCAAAAATACCTCAACCCCGCAACACCTAAGGCCAGGCCTAACCCCCACCCCCAAAATCAAACACCTCTTTTCGGCCTTCTAAGGGATGCTACCCAAACGAATATCGGGAAAAATTTTAACAGGGCAGGTTATGGAAAATTTAATCTTTGCATAAAATACTAACGCACCCCCACCAAGACGACTTCGCACAAAAAACACGAAACATGCCCCTAAGCAATGTCTCAAAGCCCCAAAATTTTGGACCATTTTCCAAAACGGTGTCAACACTCCCCCCAATTTCGGGGCCCTTTTTCCAAAAAATGTCTCATAAAGACCACGACTTTCTTTTTTTTCCATTTTCCAAAGGCCAAAATTCCCAAAATTTTTGGACATTTCTAAAAATCAAAAAGGGTCTTTACAAATCAAAGGAAAAATTAGAAATTTGGGCCAAAAACTAAGCAAATTTTAAATTCAGGGCGCGGGAGCCAAAGAAAAAGAAGAAGATGAAACGCGTAGTATAACAGAAAATAGAAACGTGGAGCGACAGTTTGAATAGACAATGCAACAAAACTAATTTTCGTAAAGAAGAAATATTCTATAAAAAATTTTACAAAGTGTGTGAATGGAATTTTTTTTTATTCAAAACAACAAGATAGCCATCCCGAGGTGCATAAGTTTAAACGGCTTCGTTTTCACCGAAATGGCAGGGGTGTTGGGGGCGTTTTCAAACCTTTCAAAAAAACGGTAAGTAATAAATGAAGTTTCTGTCAGCTTTTTGGAAAGGGCGCCACCCAGAAAAAAAGAGGGGCGTTTACCGTTGAAACCCCGAACTCTTCTTGGATCCACCGGATTGTGATGGCTCCCGGTTCCCACAGATCACGTTTCACAAACTATCAATGACTCCTACTCTTTTAATTTTATTTTTATACGACTGCCCCCCCCCCTTGCTAGTTCACTTTTTAATTTGTACAATTTACAATTGCACAGATAAGTCTTTATTTCGGGAAGTTTAAAAGTAGTGGAGAAATGTATGGACCGTGTAAAAACTAGCTTGGAAGGCTTGAAAATGTTTGAACCCAAAATATTGTAAAAAATTAAAAATTTGGGAAAAGAGAGTGAATAAAATTTGGAGTTTAAAACGGAAAGAAACTCAGGTCAGTCAACACCCCCAAGTAAAAGTTTTACCCGAACTTCCCCTTTAGTTAATCCTCATAATCCCTTTTTAAAAATAATAATAATGATCTTTTTCTAATCAATAACGTAGGGAGGTCAAGTAATGACCCCAAACCCACCCCTTCCCCCCACCCCCACCGCCCCTTTCCCCCCCAAACCCCCCCCCATTCCCCCCCCCCCACCACAACCCCATTTCACCCAATCCCCAAAAAGACCCCAGAAGTTTTTTTTTTTTTTTTCAAAAGGAAAATTTGCCTTGCTAATTAGAAATTATAAAATTCGAATAAAAAAAATTTATAAAGTTTGCCCTTATTGTTCTAGTAAAATTTTTTATTTCAGCCTAATTTTTAAACATCGAAATCGGTATTGTTGTCACTGTCACAGATAAATACAACTTTTGTTTTTTCCTTCATCTGTTCCCTTTTGATTCTGTCAGCTGTAGCGACGAACCTTTCGAATATACAATACCCTCAGGTGCAAACTGCAGACCTTGATCATGAACCCCCTCCGGTATGTTTATAAAAGGGGGAAGCAACTTTTGTTTCAAAATACAAATGCGCAGCACACTGCTGTATATGCCAGGTTTTATTTCTTAAAAGGTAACGCACATTATTATGGATCCAAAAAGCGTACTGCCGGCAAACTAAAATACAATCACGTTGCAGAAGTTTTGTTGGAACAAAATTCCTTTTTTAGAGCAGAAAAAAGTCTCAGTAAAGTATCCTGCGACTCGTGCTTTTTCCTTATGGAATTCTTTGCCCTTTCAAAAAAATCGTTCCCTTGGGGGTGGTGCACTTTATGTATTTTATGCTCTCACTCTTTTTAAATTTTCGACGTCTAAACGAACTAATTTATTAGCTTTGAAATTTGTTTTTTTCACTACTACCCAAAGACATGTTGATATATACAATTTTTTTTTGGTGTTTCAAAAGATTACGACGACCATTCACCATCACCCCCAAAAGCCTCTTTTCCTAATTTACTGTCCCCAAGGGAAACATTAGTTCCGTTTTCAAAGGGACTTACGGGCATTTACCGATTTTTAATGAAAGGTATTGAACATTTGCTTTGTGCCTGACCCCGTTCCCAGGGTTGACACGCGATTTAGGTAGCTCTGGGAAGCAAAATGAAAATTGTCCCCTTTTTGTACCACCAGTTTTTTATCCCCACCCTGCCTCTCAAACCCCACCCTCCCCCCCTCAAGCCCACCCTCAAGTCCCCCCTTTTTTCCCCAGTCTTAACTACCCGTTCTCCCAATGCTGCCCCACTATGCCCCCATTGTATTCCTAAACCCTTTCACCCTTTCCCGCTAAAGTCCGCCCCCACCCTTTTCCCAATCCTCCACCCAAAGCCTAATCCCCCCCAAAACCCCCCGGGGGGCCCTGTAGTCATTTTGAGGCTTTTACTCTCAATCCCAAAGGGAGAGTTGAGTCCTTGGTACCGAGAAAATAGGGCGTTTCCCTTTAAAAAACCCGTGCCCCCTTCCACTTTGCAAATAAAAAAGGCCCTTTTGGGGTTAAGTTTGTATGGGTGCATCCCAAAAGGGGGGAGTGTTAGATAATTCCAGTATGCTGGGGTATTAGGGATTGGGTAAAGGATATTTTTGTCCCAAGCTAATGAAAATAAATCCCCAAAAGGCCCGTTTCATTTTTGCCCCCAACCCAAATTTCCCCCCCCCCCCCATTAAACAGCTGGGGATACCTCCAAACTGTTCTTTGCCCTCCCATATCCCCCTACCACCTGGAGGGCTACTCCAACTCATCTACATTCCCCTGACCCATTTCTCCCCACCCCCTGACAATATATGAAATGCTTGAAATATATGAAATAGCTGAAGCATTGAAAAAATCGAGAAATATGGTAAAATGATGTTTTACTGCATATTTCGACGATTTTTAGCATTTAGAACACTTTTCAGACAAACCTGATATTTTAGCTAAAATTCATGGATTTTCAAATTTTTTTATCAGAATTGCTGATGGAATTGAATTTTACGCTGAAAGTAACTTAAATATGACATTTTAGTGTAGTATTGAGTCAATATATATTTCAAGTGTGAAAATCCATGTATTTTAGCTAAAAAGAAAGATTTGTGTGAAAAGTGCTCAAAATCCTCCAAATCGTCGAAATATGCAGTAAAACATCACTGTACCATATTTTTCGATTTTTTCAATGCTTTTGCTATTTTTAAAAATACGTGATGCATTGAAAAAATCGAAAAATATAGTAAAATGATGTTTTGCCGCATATTTCGACGATTTCGAGCATTTAGAGCACTTCTAACAATTCTGATAAAGAAGTTTGAAAATCCATGAATTTTAGCTAAAATATCAGGTTTGTCTGAAAAGTGTTGTAAATGCTAAAAATCGTCGAAATATGCAGTAAAACATCATTTTACCATATTTTTCGATTTTTTCAATGCTTCAGCTATTTCATATATTTCAAGCATTTCATATATTTCATATATTTTCAAAAATACCAAAAGCATTTTTTCAATGCATCACGTATTTTTAAAAATAGCAAAAGCATTGAAAAAATCGAAAAATATGGTACAGTGATGTTTTACTGCATATTTCGACGATTTGGAGGATTTTGAGCACTTTTCACACAAATCTTTCTTTTTAGCTAAAATACATGGATTTTCACACTCTAAACCTGCTACTCAGTCGTTTTTTGGGACTAAAGCACTCTGCCGGCAGCATATCGGACACCCAGATGCCGGCCGGCCGGAAACACCAAATAACCTCTTGGCGCAATCGCCGTCTCAGAGGCCCGGCTACAGTACTTTTACCTTCCGGCCGGCCGGAATCATCATCTCTCCGGCGACGGCCGCCGGAAACTTTCCGGAACAAGTCTGGTAGTTGCCGGAACATGCCTGCCGTTGGCAGGAGATGCCGGCCGCCCAGATGCCGGCCGGCCGGCCGCAAACACATAATAACCTCTCGGCGCAATCGCCGTCTCAGAGGCCCAGCTACAGTACTTCTACCTCGGCCAGCAGGAATCGTCTTATCTCAGGCGGTGGCCGCCGGAAACTTGCCGGAACCAGTCTGGTGTAGCAGTAGCCTCCTGGATGGCTGGCTAGCAGCTGATGATGATGATTGCCGGCAGGACAGCATCATGGCATTGCTTCTGATGCTGCCTCATTTGGCTAACAAACCGATGCCGGTTTGTTCCCATTCACAGACCGATCGAGTGGCGTGAGCACAACTCGATGCTGTTGCTGTCATGGGCAAGCTGGAGACGTGATCGCACGGTGAATGATATGACACTTGAAACAATAGAACGGTAGCCGCATCAAAGGCAGGTCGGGGCACGGCGGCAGAAGGAAAGCAAGCAAGCAACATGGTGGCAGCTAACTACATTCCCTGCGCCGGCCCAGACTTACCGCAGCTCGTACTGTGAGGGCAACAGAGGCCGGAGACCCAGCAGATGGGCCGATGGAAGACAGCTAAGGCAACCTGCTACACTAAAGGGCGAGCAATCACCGTTAACCCAGCTTTTTTTCTTCCACCTCTTGGTGGAGCGGCAAGCACCACCGTCTCCCTATATATACAGATCGTGAGAAAATGGTGCATATGTCTCCGGGACACCATGCACCGCAGTGCTACCCCCCCCCTTCCATCCCCCCCCCCCCCCTCCACCCTCCCCCCTTCCCCTTTTCAACGGGAAATCCTCATCGAAAATTTTTTCGGAGACTCAGTCGTTTTTTGGGACTAAAGCACTCTGCCGGCAGCATATCGGACACCCAGATGCCGGCCGGCCGGAAACACCAAATAACCTCTTGGCGCAATCGCCGTCTCAGAGGCCCGGCTACAGTACTTTTACCTTCCGGCCGGCCGGAATCATCATCTCTCCGGCGACGGCCGCCGGAAACTTTCCGGAACAAGTCTGGTAGTTGCCGGAACATGCCTGCCGTTGGCAGGAGATGCCGGCGGCCCAGATGCCGGCCGGCAGAAAGGTACCTAAGTAATGTAGCGACAGAAAGGTACCTAAGTAATATAGCGACAGAAAAGTACCTAAGTAATGTTGCGACAGAAAAGTTCCTAAGTAATGTAGCGACAGAAAGGTACCTAAGTAATGTAGCGACAGAAAGGTACCTAAGTAATGTAGCGAAAGAAAAGGACCTAAGTAATGTAGCGACAGAAAGGTACCTAAGTAATGTAGCGACAGATAGGTTACCTAAGTATGTAGGCAAACAGAAAGGTACCTACATAATGTAGCGACAGAATGGTACCTAAGTAATGTAGCGACAGAAAGGTACCTAAGTAATGTAGCGACAGAAAAATACCTAAGGTATTGTAGCGACAGAATGGTACCTAAGTAATTATAGCGACAAAAGGTATCTAAAAGTAATGTAGCGACAGAAAAGTACCAAGTAATGTGCGACAGAAAGGTACCTAAAGTAATGTACGACAGAAAAGGTACCTAAGCAATTGTAGCGACAGAAGGTGCCTAAATAGTAATGTAGAAGACGAAAGGTACCTTAAGTTATGTAGCGGGGGACAGAAAGGCTACCTAAGTAATGTAGGACTCGCAGAAAGGTACCTAAGTATTTGTAGCGACAGAAAGGTAACCTAAGTAATGTTGCGACAGAAATTTACCTAAGTATTGTAGGACAGAAAAGGTACCTAAGTAATGTAGCAACAGAAAGGTACCTAAGTAATGTAGCGCAGAAAGGTACATAAGTAATGTAGAGACTGAAAAGGTTAACATAAGTATATGTAGCGACAGAAAGGTTCTTAGTTATGTAGCACCTGAAAGGTAAACCTAAGGAATTTAGCGGACTGAAAGGTACCTAAGTATTGTAGCGACGAAAGGTACCTAAGTAATGTAGCGACAGAAAGGCTACCTAAGTTATGTAGCGACAGAATGTTCCTAAGTAAGGTAGCGACAGAAGTTACTAAGTAATGTAGCGACAGAATGGTACCGAAGTAATGTAGCGACAGAAAGGTACCTATGGAATGACTGCGACAGAAAGGTACTACAGTAAACGGTAGCGAACAGAAAGGTACCTACGTAAGGTTGGCGGACAGAAAGGTACTAATTTTGTAGTGACAGAAAGGATGCCCTAATTATGTAGACGAATGATAGGTACATAATTAATATAGATACCAGAATGGTGCTTAATTAATGTAGCGACAAAATGGTGCTAATCTAATGTAGCGCAGCAATGGTACCTAATTTAATGTTGCGGACAGAAAAGGTAACTAATTAATGTAGCGACAGAAGGTTTTAATTAAGTAGCGACAGCAAGTATACTCATTAATGTTGGATAATATGTACTCCTAATTTAAAGTAGCGGAAAAAAGGTACATAATTATGTAGCGGACAGAAATGTACCTTTGTTAATGAAGCGACAGAAAAGTTACCTAATTAATGTAGCGACAGAAAAGGTACTAATTATTGTAGTGACAGAGGTGCCTTATTAATGTAAGCGGACTGTAAGGTACCTAATTATTGTTGTGACAGAAAGATACCTAAATGATGTTGCGACAGAAAGGTGCCTAATTATATGTAGGTGACAGAAAGGTACTAATTAATTGTAGCGCAGACAGAATCCGGTACCTAATTATAGTTAGGGACAGAGGAGGTACCTTAGTAATTGTAGCGGACAGAAAGGTACTTAATTAAAGTGAGAGAAAGTTACCTAATTAATGTAGTGAGAGAAAGGTACCTAATTAATGTAGCGATATGTGAGGTACCTAATTAATGTAGCACAGAATGGTACCTAATTAATGTAGCGACAGAATGGTACATAATTTATGTACGACAGAAAGATACCTAATTGATGTTGTGACAGAAAGGTACCTAATTATGTAGCGACAAAATGTACCTAATTAAATTGTAGCGAAAAAAAGGTACCTAATTAATGTAGCGACGAAAGATGCCTAAATGTGTAGTGACTGAGAGGTAACTGATTAATGTAGCGACAGAAAGGTAAATCTAATTAATGTAGCGACAGAAAGGTCCTAAGTAATGTAGCGACAGGAAGGTACCTAAGTAATGTAGCGACAGAAAGGTACCAAGGAATGTAGCGACCCAGAAAGGTACCTAAGTATGTAGCGACAGAAACTGTACTAAGTAATGTAGCGACAGGAAAAGGTACTAAGTAAGGGTAGCGACAGAAAAGTATCCAAGTAATGTGCGACGAAAGGTACCTAAGTTATGTAGCGTCAGAAAGGTACCTAAGTAATGTAGCGACAGAAAGGTACTCTAAAGTAATGTAGCGACAGAAAGGTACCTAAGTAATGTAGCGTCTGATAGGCTACCTAAGTAATGTTGCGACAGAAATTTACTAACGTAAAGTGCCGTCAGAAAGGATACCTAAGTAATGTAGCGACATGAAAGGTACCTAATTATTGTTGCGACAGAAAGGTACCTAATTAATGTAGCTTCAGAAAGGTTACTAATTAATGTTGTGACAGAATGGTACTAATAACTAACGACTGAAACTGGTACCTAGTTAATGTAGCGAGAGAATGGTCACCTAATTAATGTAGTTACAGATAAGGATACCTCATTTAAATGTTGCGTCAGAAAGGTACCTATTAATGTAGCGACAGAAAGGTAAACTAATTAAAGTTGCGACGGTAAGGAAACTAATTAATGTGCGCAGAAAGGCACCTATATTAATGTAGCGACAGAAATGTACCTAATTAATGTAGCAACAGAAATGTTCCTACTTAATACAGCGACGAAAGGTAACTAATTAATGTAGTGACAGAAAGGTACCTACTTATTGTAGTGACAGAAAGGTACCTAAAAAATATTATTGTGAATGACAGGGAAGGTGCTAATTAATGTAGCGACTGATAGGTACCAAATTAATATAGCTACTGAATGGTGACTAATTATTGTAGCGACAAAATGGTGCCTATTAATGTAGCGACAGAATGGTACCTAATTAATGTAGCGACAGAAAGGTAACATAATTAATGTCTTTCCCACTTCTAGCGACAGAAAGGTAACTAATTATTGTAGCGACAGCAAGGTATCTCATTAATGTTGCGATATAATGTACCTAATTAAAGTAGCGACAAAAGGTTACTAATTATGTAGCGACAGAAAGGTACCTAATTAATGAAGCGACAGAAAAAGGTACCTAATTAATGTAGCGACAGAAAGTAACTAATTTAATGTAGTGGACAGAAAGGTGCCTAATTAATGTAGCGACAGTAAGGTACCTAAGTAATGTAGCGACAGAAAGGTACCTAAGTAATATAGCGACAGAAATGTATCTAAGTAATGTAGCGACGAACAAGTATAAGTAATGTAGCGACAGAAAGGGTACCTAAGAAATGTAGCGGAAGGACGGAACCTACGTAATGTAGCGACAGAAAGGTACCTAAGTAATGTAGCTACAGAAGGTACCTAAGTAATGTAGCGAAAGAATGGTACCTAAGTAATGTAGGACAGAATGGTACCTAAGTATTGTAGCAACAGAATGGTACTAAGAAATGTAGCGACAGAAAGGTACTAAAGTATGTAGCGACAGAAAGGTACCTAAGTAATGTAGCGACAGAAAGGTAACTAAGTAATGTAGCAACAGAAGGTACCTAAGTAATGTAGCGACAGAAAGGTACCTAAGTAATGTAGCGACAGAAAGGTATATGTATGTAGCGGACAGAAGCGACCTAAAAGTAATGTAGCGGACAGAACAGGTACCTAAGAATTGTAGCGACAGAAAGGAACCTAAAGTAATGTAGCGACAGGAATGCGTGTACCTAAGTAAAGGTAGCGACAGAAAGGTACGTAAGTAATGTAGCGACAGAAGGTACCTAAGTAATGTAGCGACAGAAAGGTAAACTAAGTAATGTAGCGACAGAAGGTACCTTAAGTAATGTAGCGACAGAAAGGTACCTAAGTAAATGTAGCGACAGGAAAGGTACTAAGTAATGTAGCAACAAGGAAAGGTACCTAAGTAATGTAGACGACAGAAAGGTACCTGTAGTAATGTAGCGACAAGAAAGTACCCTAAGTAATGTAGCGACAGAATGGTACATATGTAAGTAGCGACAGGAAAGGTAGTAAGTAATGTAGCGACAGAAAGGTACCTATGTATTGTAGCAAAAGAAAGGTACCTAAGAAATGTAGCGACAGATAGGTATTAAGTAATGTAGCGACGAAAGGTACACTAAGTATGTAGCGTCAGGAAAGGTACTAAGTAATGTAGACAACAGAAAGGTTCCTAAGTAATGTGAGTCAGGAAAAGGTACCTAAGTATTGCTAGCGACCAGAAATTGGTACGTAAGTATGTAGCGACAGAAAAGGTACCTAAGTTAATGTTGCGACAGAATGGTACCTAAAGTAATGTAGCAACAGAAAGGTACCTAGTAATGTAGCGACAGAAGGTACCTAAGTAATGTAGCGACAGGAAAGGTACCTAAAGAATGTAGCGGTCAGAAATTTACCTAAGTAAACGTAGCGACAGAAGGGACTAAAGTAATGTAGCGACAGAAAGGTAACCTAATTAATGTTGCGACAGAAAGGTACCTAATTAATGGTAAGCTACAGAAAGGTACCTAATTAATGTTGTGACAGAATGGTACCTAATTAACCGTAAGACAGAAAGGTACCTCGTTTATGTTGCGAGAGAAAGGTTCCTAATTAATGTAGTTACAGAAAGGTAACCTAATAATGTTGCGACAGAAGGTACCTATTTAATGTAGCGACTGGTAAGGTAATAATTAAAGTAGCGTCGGAAAGAAACTGAAATTATTGTAGCGCAGACAGGGCACCTAATTAATGTAGCGACAGAAAAGTACCTAAGTAAAGTAGCACAGAAAGGTACCTTATTAATTCAGCGACAGAAAGGTAACTAATTAATGTAGTGACAAGAAAGGTACCTAATTATTGTAGTGACAGAAATGGTACTCTAATTATTGTAGTGACAGAAAGGTTGCCTAATTAATGTGCGTCAGTTAGGTACCTAATTATTATAGCTACAGAATGGTGGCCTAATTAATGTAAGTGACAAAAGGTGCCTAATTAATTGTAGCGACTGTATGGTACCCTAATAATGTAGCGACAGAAAGGTAACTAATTAATGTAGCGTCAGAAAGGTAACTAATTAATGTAAGCGACGCCAAGGTATCTCATATGTTGGATAAAATGTACCTAATTAAAGTAGCGACAAAAGGTACCTAATTAATGTAGCGGACAGTAAGGTAACCTAATTAATGAAGCGACAGAAACGGTACCTAATTAAATGTAGCGACAGAAAGGTAACTAATTAATGTTGTGGACAGAAAGGTGACCTTATTAATGTAGCGACAGTACGGTACCTAAGTAATGTTAGCGACAGAAAAGGTACCTAATTACTATTGCGACAGAAATGTATCTAAGTAATGTAGCGACTGAAAAGTACCTAAGTAAAGTAGCGACAGAAGGTCCTAAGAGAAATGTAGCGACAAGGAAGGAACCGAAGTATGTAGCGACAAGAAGGTACTGTAATGTAGCAACAGAAAGGTACTAAGTATGTAGCGACAGAATGGTACCTAAGAATAATTGTAGTGACAGGAAAGGTACCTAAGTATTGTAGCAACATGACAGGTACCCTTAAGAAATGTAGCGACAAAAAGGTATTAGTAATGTAGCGGACAGAAGGTACCTAAGTATTGTAGCTACAGAAAGGTTACCTAAGAATGTAGCAACAGAAAGGTACCTAAGGATGTAGCGACAGAAAAGGTTCCTAAGTAAGTAGCGACGAAAGGTACCTATAGTAATGTGCGACAGAAGGTACCTAAGAATGTAGCGACATAAAGGTACTAAGAATTGTAGCGCACAGAAAGGTCCTACAGTATGTAGCGAGCAGAAGGCGTACCTAGTAAGGTAGCGACAGAAAGGTTACGTAAGTAAATGTAGCGGGACGAAAGGTAACCCCCCCCCCCCCCTAGATAATGTAGCGACAGAAAGGTACCTAAGTAATGTAGCGGACAGAAAGGTACCTAAAGTAATGTAGCGGACAGAAAGGTACCTAAGCTAATGTAGCGACAGAAAGGTTACCTAAGAGTAATGTAGCAAACAGAAAGGTACCAAAGTAATTGTAGCGACAGAAAGGTACCTAAGTAATGTAGCGAAGAAAGGTACCTAAGTAATGTAGCGACAGAATGGTACCTAAGTAGGTAGGCGACAGAAAGGTACGTAAGTAATGTAGCGACAGAAGGTTACTAAAGTATTGTAGCAACAGAAAGGTACCTAAGAAATGTAGCGACAGAAAGGTACTTAAGTAATGTAGCGACAGAAAGGTACCTAAGTATTGTAGCGACAGAAGACTAGGTACTAAGTATGTTGCAACAGTAAGGTACCTAAGTGTAATGTAGCGATCAGATAGTGTACCTAAGTAATGTAGCGACAGAAAGGTACGTAAGTTATGTAGCGACAGAAAGGTTCCTTAGTAATGTAGCGACAGAAAGGTACCTAAGAATGTGAGCGAACAGAAAGGTACCTAAGTAATGTAGCGACAGAATGGTACCTAAGTAAGGTAGCGACAGAAAGGTACGTAAGTAATGTAGCGACAGAAAGGTACCTAAGTAATGTCGCGACAGAAAGGTACCTAAGTAATGTAGCGACAGAAGGGTACCTAAGTAAGGTAGCGACAGAATAAAATGTACCTAAGCAATGTAGCGGTAGAAAGGTACCTAAGTAATGTCAGAGGGACAGAAAGGACCTTAGTAATGTAGCGACAGGAAGGTTACCTAAGTTATGTAGCGCCAGAAACGGTACATAAGTAGATGTAGCGAGCACGAAAAGGTACCTAAGTAATGTAGGGGACAGAAAGGTTCCTAAGTATTGTAGCGACAGAAAGGTACCTAAGTAAAAGTAGCGTCAGAAAGGTATCTAAGTAATGTAGCGGACAGAAAGGTACTAAGTTAATATAGCTTGACAGATAAAAGTACCTAAGTAATGTAGGCGACAGAAAGGATTACATAAGTAAGGTAGCGACAGAAAGGTACCCTAAGTAATGTAGCGACAGAAAAATAAAGGTACATAAGTATTGTTGCGAACAGAAAGGTACCTAAGTAATATAGCGTAAGAAAAGTAACTAGTAATGTAGCGACAGAAAGGTACTAAGTAATGTAGCGACTGAAAGGTACCTAGTAATGTAGCGACAGAAAGGAGACATAAGTATTGTAGAGAATGAAAAAGGGACCTAGTAATGTAGCGACAGGAAGGTACCTAAGTAAATGTGGCGACAGATAGGTTCTTAAGAAATGTTGCAACAGAAAGGTACCTATGTATCTGTAGCGACAGATATGGTACTAAGTAATGTTGCGACAGAAAGGTACCTAAGTATTGTAGCGACAGAGAAGTACCTAAGTATTGTAGCGACTGAAAGGTACCTATTAATGTAGCACAGAATGGTATCTATATTATGTAGGCGACAGAAAGTTACTAATATGTAGTGACAGTAAGGTACCTAATTAATGTTGCGACAAAATTTCCTAATTATGTGTAGCGACAAAAAAGGTACCTAATTAATGTAGGGTCAGAAAGATGCCTAAATGATGTAGTGACTTGAGAGGTAATAATTTAATGTTGCGACAGAAAGGTAACTAATTAATATAGCGGAGAGAAAGGCTACTAAGTAATGTAGCGACGGAAAGGTACTAAGTAATGTAGCGACAGAAAGGTACCTAAGTAATGTATCGACTGAAAGGTACCTATAAGTAATGTGCGACAGAATGGTACCTAAGTAATGGTAGCGACAGAAAGGTACCTAAGTAATGTGGACAGAAAAGGTACCTAATAGTAAATGTGCGACAGAAAGGTACCTAAGTAAGGTAGCGGCAGAAAGGTACCTAAGTAATGTAGCGACAGAAAGGTACCTAAGTTAATGAAGCGACAGGAAAGGATACCTAAGTTATGTAGCGACAGGACAGGTTCCCTAAGTAAATGTAGCGAAAGAAGGGGGCGGGGGTACCTAAGTAATGTAGCGGACAGAACGGTACCTAAGTAATGAAGCGGCAGAAGTACACTAAGTACATGTAGCGACTGAAAGGTATAAGTAATGTAGCGGACAGAAAGGTACCTAAGTATGTAGCGCAGAAAGGTCCTAAGTAATGTAGCGACAGAAAGGTACTAATAATGTAGACGACAGAAAGGCTACCTAAGTAATGTAGCGACAGAAAGGTACCTAAGTAATTGTAGCTACCTAAAGTACCTAAATATTGTAGAACAGAAATCGTACCCTAAGTAATGTAGCGACAGGAATGGTACCTAAGTATATGTTGCGACAGAAAGGTACCTAAGTATGTAGCGACAGAAAGGTACCTAAGTAATATAGCGACAGAAAAGTACTAAGTAATGTTTCGACAGAAAGTACCTAGTAATGTAGCGACGGAAAGGTACCTAGGTACTGTAGCGAAAGAAAGGTACCTATAGTAAGGTAGCGAAGAAAGGTACTCTAGTAATGTGCGACAGTATGGTACCTAAGTATGGTAGCGACAGAAAGGTACCTAAGTAATGTAGCGACAGAAATACCTAGTAATGTAGCGACAGAAAGGTACCTAAGTAAGTAGCGACAGAAAGGTACCTAAGGTTAAGGTAGCGACAGAAAGGTTACCTAAGTAATGTAGCGACAGAAATGCGTACCTAAGTAATGTAGCGACAGAAAAGGTACCAAGTAATTGTAGCGACAGGAAGGTACCTATGTATTGTAGCGACAGGAAAGGTACCTAAGTAATGGTAGCGAACAGAAGGTACCTAATAATTGTAGCGACAGAAATGTACTAAGTATGTAGCGACGAAAGGTACTAAGTAATATAGACGACTGGAAGCTATCCTAAGTATGTAGCGACAGAAAAGGTACCTAATTTATGTCGTGACAGAAGGTACCTAAATTAATGTGCTATCAGAAAGGTACCTAATTAATTTTGCTACAGAAAGGTACCTAATTAATGTGGTGACAGGAATGGTTACCTAAATTAACGTAACGACAGAAAGGTACTAGTATAATGTAGCAGCAGAAAGGATACCTAATTATGTGTTACAGAAAAGGTTCCTAATTAATGTTGCGACAGAAAGGTACCTAATTAATGTAGCGACAGAATGGTACCTAATTAATGTTGCGACAGTATGGTATCTATTAAAGTTGCAGACAGAAAGTTACTAATTGATGTACAGTGACGAAAGGTTACTAATTAATGTTGCGCTAAATTGTGCCTAATTAATGTAGAGAAGAAAGGGATACCAAAGTAATGTAGCGACAGAAAGGTACCTAATTAATTTTGGACAGAAGTACCTAATAATGTAGCGAAGAAAGGTACCTAATTAATATGGAAGGACTAGAATGTACCAATTTAGTAGTAGCGACAGAAAGGTACCTAATTAATTTTAGCGACAGAAGGTACCTATTAATGTAGCGACAGAAAGGTACCTAATAATGTAGCGAAAGAAGGACCTAAATATGTAGCGACAGAAAAGGAAACCTAATAATGTAGCAAACGAAAGGTACCTAATAATGTAGCGACAGAAAGGTACTTAAGTAATGTAGCGACGGGAAGGTACCTAAGTAATGTAGCGACAGAAAGGTACCTAAGTATGTAAGCGACAGAAATAAAGTAATGTAGCACAGAAAGGTACCTAAGTAATGTAGCGACAGAAAAGGTACTAAGTAATTTAGCGACAGAAAGGGTCCCTAAGAAATGTAGCGACAGAAAAGGTACCTAAGTAATGTAGCGACAGAAAGGTACCTAAGTAGGGTAGCGACAGAAAGGTACCTAAGAAATGGTGCGACGAATGGTCCCTAAGTAAGTAGCGACAGAAAGGTCCCTAGTAATGTAGCGAAAAAAAAGGTACCTAATAATGAGCGAAGAAAGGTACCTAATAATTTTAAGCGACAAAAAGGTACCTAAGTAAGTAGGACAGAAGGTCTAATAAGTAGCGACAGAAAGGTACCTAAGTAAGTAGCGAAAAAAAAGGGTTTACCAAAAATGTAGCGACAAAAAAGGTCCTAAGTAATGAGCGACAGAAAAATTTCCCTAAGAAAATTTTCAAAAGAAAGGTACCTAAGTAATGTAGCG
>NC_069443.1:33942579-33967955 GCF_026875155.1 Cherax quadricarinatus | reverse complement strand
GTGGATGTAGTGGGGATGACAAAAAACAGATGTTTGCTGATGTTATGAATGAAAAAAAGTTGGATGCCCTGGCCCTAAGCGAAACAAAGCTGAAGGGGGTAGGAGAGTTTCAGTGGGGGGAAATAAAGGGGATTAAATCTGGAGTATCTGAGAGAGTTAGAACAAAGGAAGGGGGTAGCAGAAAATGTTAAATGACAGTTATGGAAGGAGAAAAGAGAATATAAATTTTGTGTAAATTCAAGAATTAGGGGAAATTAAAGTAAAGGTTGGATGCGAGAAGTGGGTCATAATAAGCGTGTATGCACCTGGAGAAGAGAGGAATGCAGAGGAGAGAGAGAGATTTTGGGAGATGTTAAGTGAATGTATAGGAGCCTTTGAACCAAGTGAGAGGTAATTGTGGTAGGGGACTTGAATGCTAAAGTAGGAGAAACTTTTAGAGAGAGGTGTGGTAGGTAAGTTTGGGGTGCCAGGTGTAAATGATAATGGGAGCCCTTTGATTGAACTTTGTATAGAAAGGGGTTTAGTTATAGGTAATACATATTTTAAGAAAAAGAGGATAAATAAGTATACACGATATGATGTAGGGCGAAATGACAGTAGTTTGTTGGATTATGTATTGGTAGATAAAGACTGTTGAGTAGACTTCAGGATGTACATGTTTATAGAGGGGCCACAGATATATCAGATCACTTTTAGTTGTAGCTACACTGAGAGTAAAAGGTAGATGGGATACAAGGAGAATAGAAGCATCAGGGAAGAGAGAGGTGAAGGTTTATAAACTAAAAGAGGAGGCAGTTAGGGTAAGATATAAACAGCTATTGGAGGATAGATGGGCTAATGAGAGCATAGGCAATGGGGTTGAAGAGGTATGGGGTAGGTTTAAAAATGTAGTGTTAGAGTGTTCAGCAGAAGTTTGTGGTTACAGGAAAGTGGGTGCAGGAGGGAAGAGGAGCGATTGGTGGAATGATGATGTAAAGAGAGTAGTAAGGGAGAAAAAGTTAGCATATGAGAAGTTTTTACAAAGTAGAAGTGATGCAAGGAGGGAAGAGTATATGGAGAAAAAGGAGAGAAGTTAAGAGAGTGGTGAAGCAATGTAAAAAGAGAGCAAATGAGAGAGTGGGTGAGATGTTATCAACAAATTTTGTTGAAAATAAGAAAAAGTTTTGGAGTGAGATTAACAAGTTAAGAAAGCCTAGAGAACAAATGGATTTGTCAGTTAAAATAGGAGAGGAGAGTTATTAAATGGAGAGTTAGAGGTATTGGGAAGATGGAAGGAATATTTTGAGGAATTGTTTAAATGTTGATGAAGATAGGGAAGCTGTGATTTCGTGTATAGGGCAAGGAGGAATAACATCTTGTAGGAGTGAGGAAGAGCCAGTGTGAGTGTGGGGGAAGTTCGTTGAGGCAGTAGGTAAAATGAAAGGGATAAGGCAGCCGGGATTGATGGGATAAAGATAGAAATGTTAAAAGCAGGTGGGGATATAGTTTTGGAGTGGTTGGTGCAATTATTTAATAAATGTATGGAAGAGGGTAAGGTACTAGGGATTGGCAGAGAGCATGCATAGTTCCTTTGTATAAAGCAAAGGGGATAAAAGAGAGTGCAAAAATTATAGGGGGATAGTCTGTTGAGTGTACTGGTAAAGTGTATGGTAGAGTTATAAATTGAAAGAATTAAGAGTAAGACGGAGAATAGGATAGCAGATGAACAAGGAGGCTTTAGGAAAGGTAGGGGGTGTGTGGACCAGGTGTTTACAGTGAAACATATAAGTGAACAGTATTTTAGATAAGGCTAAAGAGGTCTTTGTGGCATTTATGGATTTGGAAAAGGCGTATGACAGGGTGGATAGGGGGGCAATGTGGCAGATGTTGCAAGTGTATGGTGTAGGAGGTAGGTTACTGAAAGCAGTGAAGAGTTTTTACGAGGATAGTGAGGCTCAAGTTAGAGTATGTAGGAAAGAGGGAAATTTTTTCCCAGTAAAAGTAGGCCTTAGACAAGGATGTGTGATGTCACCGTGGTTGTTTAATATATTTATAGATGGGGTTGTAAAGAAGTAATGCGAGGTCTTGCAAGAGGCGTGGAGTTAAAAGATAAAAGAATCACACACAAAGTGGAGTTGTCACTGCTGCTCTTTTGCTGATGACACTGTGCTCTTGGGAGATTCTGAAGAGAAGTTGCAGAGATTGGTGGGATGAATTTGGTAGGTGTGCAAAAGAAGAAAATTAAAGGTGAATACCAGGAAAGAGTAAGGGGTTATGAAGATAACAAAAAGATTAGGTGATGAAAAGATTGAATATCAGATTGGAGGGAGAGAGTATGGAGGAGGTGAACTTAAAAAATCGTATTCAGATATTTGGGAGTGGAGACGTGTCACGGATTGGTCTATGAAAGATGAGGTGAAATCATAGAAATGATGGAGGGAAAAGAGTGAGTGGTGCACTTAGAGTCTGTGGAGACAAAGAACTTTGGTCATTGGAGGCAAAGAGGGGAATGTATAAGTAAAGTTTTACAACGCTCTTATCTGGGTGTGAAGCGTGGTGATGAATGTTGCAGGCCGAGAGAAGGCTGGAGGAGTGGAGATGTCATGTCTGAGGGCAATGTTGGTGTGAATATAATGCAGAGAATTCGTAGTTTGGAAGTTAGGAGGAGGTGCGGGATTACCAAAACTGTTTGTCCAGAGGGCTGAGAAGGGTGTTGAGGTGGTTCGAACATGTAGAGAGAATGGGAAGCCGAAACAGAATGACTTCAAGAGTGTATCATCTGGTAGTGGAAGAAAGGCGGGGGAGGGGTCGGCCAAGGAAGGGTTGGAGGAGGGGGTAAAGGAGGTTTTTGTGTGGCGAGGGGCTTGGACTCCAGCAGGCATGCGTGAGCGTGTTTGATAGGAGTGAATGGAGACAAATGGTTTTTAATACTTGACGTGCTGTTGGAGTGTGAGCAAAGTAACATTTATGAAGGGATTCAGGGAAACCGGCAGGCCGGACTTGAGTCCTGGAGATGGGAAGTACAGTGCCTGCACTCTGAAGGAGGGGTGTTAATGTTGCAGTTTAAAAACTGTAGTGTAAAGAATAGCACCCTTTCTGGCGCAACAGTGATGGAGTGAATGAAATGGTGAAAGTTTTTCTTTTTCGGGCCACCCTGCCTTGGTGGGAATCGGCCGGTGTGATAATAAAAAAAAAATATATATGGGCCACGAGCAGACTCGCTACCAACATCGCCGTCACCATACCTGATATAAATGGCTATAATTTCTTGTAGTAACGTCGTAGAACATTCATTCTGGTACCATTGTGTTGCCAAAGAGTTGAGCTATTTTTCAGTATATATAACTCAATTTCCATGCCCACAGGATGGGTATGGGGTGCATAATAAACATATTAAACTAAACTAACCTCTGCCCCTTGGAGTGGTGTAACGGCTTGGGGGCTGTGTGGGTACACCAGTCTATCTTTGAATCTCCAGAGAGTAACACTCACGTCTGGATACTGATCTGTGCGTTAGTCTGAAGAAGTGTCTCAAACACAATAAACACTGAATAGAAGTGTGATCAGCTTCTCTTGTGATAAAATTGTGAACAATAAAGACAACTCTGTGGAACACAGTGTACCAGTGTGCGTTTCCTAGACAATAGAAGACGTGGACATCCAAGGACACTTCAGCTTCTATCAAGTCACCCATACCTGTCGAAGGTGTTGAGAACACCAAAGCTCACGTTACAAGATCAAGGTATGTTACGAGTTTCTTGTAGATCGGGGGACTGCGCAGTTCTTGAGTCGCAAGGAGTTTGTAATCAACCTATAGTCGGCAGTACGGAGTGGACTTTTTGAGTCCAAACAAGTAGTATATAGTCAGCCATCATGCGAATAAATATGCTGACATAACACCCTCAGGGGTAAGTTAACTTGACAACCCATGTTGAGATGGTTTCGACAGCTAGACCTCGTCTGCAGGGGCGCCTGTGTAGACGATTTGCTGTCATTTATCAGATAAGTGTTTCCTATATTTATATTTATAAATTAAAAAAAACTGGTAAGGCCAATATCTTCAAACCACACCAGTCCACTAACACCCAGGATGCAACCCACACCAGTCCCACTAACACCCACGATGCCACCCACACAAGTCCACTAACACCCAGGATGCCACCCACACCAGTCCACTAACACCCAGATGTAACCCACACCACACCAGTCCACTAACACCCAGGATGCCACCCACACCAGCCCACTAACACCCAAATGCTACCACACCATCCACTAACACCCAAATGTAACCCACTCCAAGTCCACTAACACCCAGGATGCCACCGCACACCAGTCACTACACCCAGGATGCCACCCAACACAAGGCCAACTAACAAAAACCCGCAGGATTGTAACCCACACAAGGCTCACTAACACTCAGGATGCAACCCACACAGTCCACTACACCCAGATGCCCACACCCACAACAGTCCCCTAACTACCCTGATGCCACCCACACAAGCCACTAACATCCCAGGATGTAACCCACACAAGGCCACTAGCAATCAGGAGCAAACCAACTCAGTCCACTAACACCCATGTATGCCACCCAACACCAGTCCACTAACACCAGGATGCAGACCACAACCAGTCCACTAACACCCAGATGCAAACCCACACCAGTCCAACTAACACCTCAGGATGCAACCCACACCAGTCCCCACTAACACTCCAGGATGCCACCCACAACCCCAGTCCACTATACGACCCAGGATGTAATCCCACACCAGTCCACTAACACCCCAGGATGCCCTACCACACCAGTCCACTAATCACCCAGGATGTAACCCACACCAGTCCACTAACACCACAGGATGCCAACCCACACCAGTCCACTAACACCCAGATGCAACCCACACCAGTCCCACTAACACCCAGGATGCAACCCCCAACCAGTCCACTAACACCCAGGATGCAACCCACACCAGTCCACTAACATATCCACTAACACCCAGATGCCAACCACACGAGGCCACTAACACCAGGATGCCACCCACACCAGTCCACTAACACCCAGGATTGACCCACAATCCATCCACTAACACCAGGATGCAACCCACACAGTCCACTAACACCCAGGATGCAACCACACCAGTCCCACTAACACCCAGGAGCCAACCAACACCAGTCACTAACACCAGGATGCCACCACACGAGCCACTAACACCCGAGGATGCAACCCACACCAGTCCACTAACACCCGAGATGCAACCCACACCAGTCACTAACACCCAGTATGCAACCCACACCAGTCCACTAACACAGGATGCCAACCCCACAACCATCCACTAACACCCTAACACCCAGGATTGTGGACCCACTCCAGTCCACTAACACCCAGGATGCACCCACACCGTCCACTAACACCCAGGATGCAACCCACACCAGTCCACTAAACACCCAGGATGCAACCCACACCAGTCCACTAACACCCATGAATGCAACCCACACCAGTCCACTAAAACCCAGGATGGCACCACACCAGTCCACTAACACCCAGATGTAACCCACAGCCACCAGTCCACTAACACCCAGGATGCAATACCCACACCAGTCCTCTACACCCAGGATGCAACCCACACCAGCCACTAACACCCAGTAATGCAACCCACACCATCCACTAACACCCAGGATGCCACCAACACCATCCACTAACACCCATGAGGATGTGACGCCACACCAGTCACTGCACAGACTGTATGCGTGTCCTTAAGATTGTAGTGTGGCTTTGTAAGACTACAGTGGTCTTGTAACACTACAGTGTGTCTTTTAAGACGTAATGTGTCTTGTAGGCTGTAGTGTGTCTTGTAAAGACTGTAGTGTGGTCATGTAAGACTACAGTGTGTCTTGTACGCACTACAGTGTGGTCTTTAAGACTGTAGTGAGTCTTTTTAAGACTGTAGTGTGTCTTGTAAGACTGTAGTGTGTCTGTTAGACTGTAGTGTGTCTTGTAAGACTTGAAGTGTGTCTTGTAAGACTACAGAGTGCCTTGTAAGACTGGTAGTGTGTCTGTAGGTATAGGACGGTAGATTTTGCCTTGTAAGGCATAGGGTGTCTGTAAGTACTATAAATGTGTCTTATAAGATGTAGTGTGTCTTGTAAGACTGTAGTGTGTCTTGTAAGATTGTGTGTGTCTTGTAAGACTCTAGTGTGTCCTGTAAGACTGTAAGTGTGTCTTGTAGACTGTAGTGTGTCCTTGTAAGACTAGACTGTGTCTGACAAGACAAGACAGTGTCTTGTACGACAGTAGTGTGTCTGTAAGACTGTAGTGTGTTTTGTAAACTAAGTGTTCTTGTAAGACAGAGTTTGTCTTGTAAGTCTGAAATGTGTCTTGCAAGACTGTAGTGTTTCTTGTAAGACTGTAGTTGACTTGAAGACTGTAGGTGTGTCATGTATGAACTAGACTGTGTCTTGTAAGACTGTAGTGTGTTTGTAAGACTGTATGTGATCTTGTAAGACTGTAGTGTGTCTTGTAAGACTGTAGTGTGTCTTGTAAGACTGTAGTGTGTCTTGTAAGACTGTAGTGTGTCTTGTAAGACTGCAGTGTGTCTTGTAACACTACAGTGTGTCTTGTAAGACTGTAGTGTGTCTTGTAAGAATGTAGTTTTCCTTGCAAGACTGGGTGCGTGTCTTGAAAGACTGAAGGTGTGTCTGTATAGCCTGTATGTGTCTTGTAAGACTGTAGTGTGTCTTGTAAGACTAAAGAGTGTCTTGTAAGACTGGCGTTTCTTGGTAAGAACTACAGCGAGTCTTGTAACATAACACTACAGTGCCGTCTTGAAAGACTGTTAATGTGTCTTGTAAGACTGTACTGTGAATTGCAAGACTGAGTGTGGTCCTTGTAAGACTGTAGTGTGCCTTGTAAGAACAGAGTGTGGTCTTGTAACGCTGCACGTGCCTTGGTTAGACTGTAGTGTGTCTGTAAGGCACTGAAGTGTGTCCTTGTAAGACTAAAGAGTGCCTTTAAGACTGTAGTGTGTCTTGCTAGGACTAAAGTGTGTCTTGTAAGACTGGTGTGTGTCTCGTAAAACTTGTTAGTGTGTCTTGTAAGACTGTTAAGTGTGTCTTCGAAGACTACAGTGTGTCTTATAGACTAGAGTGTGTCTTGTAGCAGGTGTGCGTCTTGTAAGACTGTAGTGTGTCCTTGTAAGACTGGTAGTGTGTATTGTAGACTACAGTGTGACGTTGTAAACTGTAGTTTGTCTTGTAAGACTAAAGTGTGTCTTTTAGACTGTTTGTGTGTCTTGTAAGACTGTAGTGTTGTCTTGTAATGATTGTAGTGGAGCCTTGTAAGGCTGTAGTGTGTCTTTGGAGACTACTACTGAGTCTTGTAAGTCTGTAGTGTGTCTTGTACTAGATGTAGTGAGTCTTGTAGGCTGTAGTGGTGTCTGTAAGACTGAAGTTGTACTCTTCTAAGACTGGTGTGCGTCTTGTAAGTCTGTAGTGTGTCTTTTGAGACTCTACTGTGTCTTGTACGTCTGTAGTGTGTCTTGTAAGATTGTAGTGAGTCTTGTAAGGCTGTAGTGTGTCTTGTAAGACTGTAGTGTGTCTTGTAAGATTGTAGTGTGTCTTGTAAGACTGTAGTGTGTCTTGTAAGACTGTAGTGTGTCTTGTAAGACTGAAGTGTGTATTGTTAGATTAGGCTATGTCATGTAAAACTGCGGTGTGTCTTGTAAGACTGTAGTGTGTCTTTTGAGACTCTACTGTGTCTTGTAAGTCTGTAGTGTGTCTTGTAAGATTGTAGTGAGTCTTGTAAGGCTGTAGTGTGTCTTGTAAGACTGTATTGTGTCTTGTAAGATTGTAGTGTGTCTTGTAAGACTGTAGTGTGTCTTGTAAGACTGTAGTGTGTCTTGTAAGACTGTAGTGTGTCTTGTAAGATTACAGTGTGTCTTGTAACACTACAGTGTGTCTTGTAAGACTATAGTGTGTCTTGTAAGACTGTAGTGTGTCTTGTAAGACTGTAGTGTGTCTTGTAAGGCGGTAGCATGTCTTGTAAGTCGGCAGTGTGTCTTGTAAGACTACAGTGAGTCCTGTAAGATTACGCTGTGGCTGTAAGACTGTGGTGTGTCTTGTAAGACTTTAGTGTCTCTTGTAAGGCTGTAGTGTGTCTTGTAAGACTGTAGTGTGTCTTGTAAGATTGTAGTGTGTCTTATAAGACTGAAGTGTGTCTTGTAAGACTGTAGTGTGTCTTGTAAGATTACAGTGTGTCTTGTAACACTACAGTGTGTCTTGTAAGACTATAGTGTGTCTTGTAAGACTGTAGTGTGTCTTGTAAGACTGTAGTGTGTCTTGTAAGGCGGTAGTGTGTCTTGTAAGTCGGTAGTGTGTCTTGTAAGACTACAGTGAGTCTTGTAAGATTAGGCTGTGGCTGTAAGACTGCGGTGTGTCTTGTAAGACTTTAGTGTCTCTTGTAAGACTGTAGTGTATCTTGTAAGACTGTAGTTTGTCTTGTAAGGTTATAGTGTGTCTTGTAAGACTGTAGCGTGTCTTGCAAGACTGTAGTGTGTCTTGTAAGATTACAGTGTGTCTTCTAACATTACAGTGTGTCTTGTAAGACTATATTGTGTATTGTAAGACTGTATTGTCTCTTGTAAGATTGTAGTGTGTCTTGTAAGACTGTAGTATGTCTTGTAAGACTGTAGTGTGTCTTGTAAGACTGTAGTGTGTCTTGTAAGACTGAAGTGTGTATTGTTAGATTAGGCTATGTCATGTAAAACTGCGGTGTGTCTTGTAAGACTGTAGTGTGTCTTTTGAGACTCTACTGTGTCTTGTAAGTCTGTAGTGTGTCTTGTAAGATTGTAGTGAGTCTTGTAAGGCTGTAGTGTGTCTTGTAAGACTGTATTGTGTCTTGTAAGATTGTAGTGTGTCTTGTAAGACTGTAGTGTGTCTTGTAAGACTATAATGTATCTTGTAAGACTGTAGTTTGTCTTGTAATATTGTAGTGTGTCTTGTAAGACTGTAGTTTGTCTTGAAATATTGTAGTGTGTCTTGCAAGACTGTAGTTTGTCTTGTAACATTACAGTGTGTCTTGTAACACTACTGTATGTCTTGTAAGACTATAGTGTGTCTTGTAAGACTGTAGTGTGCCTTGCAAGACTGTAGTGTGTCTTGTAAGACTGGTAGTGTTGTCTTGTATACTGTAGTGGTGTCTTGAAAGACTGAAGTGTGTCTTGTAAGACTGTAGTGTGTCTTGTAAGACTGTAGTATTTCTTGTAAGACTGAAGTGGTGTCTTGTAATAAGACTGTAGTTTGATCTTGTACGACTGGAGTGAGTACTTGTAAGACTGTTAGTTTGTCTGTAAACTGATTGTAGTGTGTAGGTAGTGTGTCCTTGTTAAGACTGAGTGTGCTTGTAAAACAGTATTTTGTCTAGTAAGACCTGGAGGGAGTGAGTCTTGTAAGACTCTGTAGTTTGTCTTGTACGCCTGGTGGGAGTCTTGCAATACTGTAAGCTGTGTCTTGAAAGACTGTTATTGTTATCTTGTAAGACGAAGTGTGTCTTGCAAGACTAGGAACTGTGTCTTGTAAGACTGCGTCTGTGTCTTGTAAGGACTGTAGTGCGGTCCTTTAAGACTCTATTTTGTCTTGTTAGTCATGTAGTGGTGGTCTTTGCATGCGAACACTGTAGTGTGTCTTGTAAGAACCTGTAGAGTAATTTGTAAGAAACGTAGTGTGTCATGCAAAGACTATACAAGACAGTAGACAGTGGGTTCTTGTAAGAATGTATGTTGTCTTGCAAGACTGTATCATGGAGCAATCATAGCATGTCCCTGTGGAAGATATGTAGTGTTCCTTGTAAGACCTGTAGTGTGTCTTGTTAAGACTGACTAGACAGTGTCCTTGTAAAGAGTGTCTAGAGACTGTGTCATTGTAAGAATGAAACTGTAGTGTGACTTGTTAGCCAGTAGTGTGTCTTGTAATATACAGGTGGCCTTGTAAGACTATAGTGTGGTCCTTGTCATGACAAAAGTGTGTCTTGTTAGACAAGGGACTGGTGTGTGTCTTGTTAAGTTAAAATCTTGGTAAGGACTTAAGGTGTGTGTCTTGGTGAATGTGTCTTGTTGAGAGGTAGGGGTTTGTCTTGGTTTTTGGGATCATGTTTTTTTTGTGTCCTAGGTGGTGGGGTTGGTCTTGTGTTTTGGTTGTTATAGATGGTCATGGCTTATGGATTAGACTTGATATTTTATATCCTGCTGGTTGTGTCCTTGGTGTTTTGGGTTTTTTTTTGACTTGTTGATTTTTTTGGTGGTCCTTGTTTTAGGGGAGGGGTTTTTGGTTTGTTTTACGTTAGTAAGTTACTGAGATCTAGTTGTTTTTTCCGTAGTGAGTGCTTGTAAGTGTCTGTCTGTAGGAGACTTGTAAAGTTCTTTGTAAGAGAGACAAAAGAACGTGTAGTGTGTCTTGTAAAGTGAAGACTGTAGTGTGGTCTTGTACAAGGAATGTAAGTGCTTCTTGTAAGGACTGTAGTGTGTGTCTTTGTTGTCGTTGAAAAAGACTCTAGGCCTTCTATCGCTAATCTAGTCTAGTGGTCTTGTTAAGATATACATGTGTGGTCTTGTAACAACACTACAGTGTGTTCCTTGGTAGAAGACTAATAGTAAAAAATGTTCTTGTAAAGACTGGGGTGATGATGTTCTTGGAGGAAGAGACTGTAGTGTGAGTGTAAGAGTGTAGTCTGGGTGTGTCTTGTAAGACTATCAAGTGTCTCTTTTAATTCGGTTCCTTTTTAATCTCTTTAAGACGTAGTGTGTCCTTTGTAAGACTGTAAGGAGAGGGTGTCCCCCTTGTAAGACTAGACCTGGGTGTGTCCTGTTAAGACAAGTAGTATTGTGGATGTGGTGTCCTTGTACTGTTTGTAAGACAGTAGTTGTGGAAGGTTTAGTGTTGTTTTTCTGAAGTCAGAAGATGGTGTGTCTTGTTATGGTGTCCTTGTTATGTAGACTTGTAAGTGTGCATCTTGTATAAGACAAAGGCGACTGTAGACTTGTGCTTGTAAACGTAAACGGTGTCTTGTCGACGCTACAGGTGTGTCTACAGGGGACAGGTGGGTGTGTCTTGGTAAGCACTTTACTAAATCTATTATGTAGCTTGTAAAGAATGAAGTAGTGTGTCTTTGGGGAAAGACAGGAGTGTGTTTGTCTTGAAAAAATACTGTGGTGTGGGTGACTTGTAATGATTTGTATGTAGTGAGGTCAGACTTTGTGAGCCAAAGTTATGAAATGGATAGAGACAATTATAGCTTGCAAGACCATCGTCTGAGTCTTGAAAGGTCTAGAACTGATAAGAGTGGTCTTTCAGGACAACACTGTGACAGAAATATAGCGATCACACATGGTGGTCCTTGTGAAAGAGACTGACTATTGTTTTGTAAAGACTAAGAGCTTGTCTTGTATAAGACAGGCGGTGTGTCTTTGAAAAGACTGTAGTGTGTCATGTTAAACTACATATGAGTCTTGTAACACTACAGTGCGTTCTTGAAAAAGAGACTGTAAATGTGGTCCTTGTAAGGACTGTACTAAAATGGTTTCTTGCAAGAACTGTAATTTCTCTCCTTGTAAGACTGTACTACGCTGTGTCTTGCAAGACTGCGTAAGTGTGAGCTCATTGCAACAGGAGCGAAGTCAAACCAAAAGTGTTGTCTTGCAGAGCAGAGAAACAAGCATAGACTGTAGTGTTATCTTGTAAGTAAGTTAAAGAACTGTAAGGTGGTGCCGGTTGTAGGATAAAGTGTGTCTTGTGAGAAAGACTGTGTGTGTCTCGTAAGACTGTAGGTGTGGTCTTGGTCTTGTAAGACTTAGTGTGTCTTCTACAGGTTCTAAGGCACTACAGTGTGTGCTTGACAGTGTGTCTTGTAAGACAGAGTGTGTGTCTTGTAATGACTAAATGTGTCTTGAAGACTGCTGTGACTGGTGTTGTGCGGAGGTGTGCTCTTGTAACACAGTAGTGTGTCTTGTAAAGGCAACTGTAGTGAGTATTGTAATGACCTACGAGTGTGTCTGGTAAGACGAAGAACTGTAGTGTGTCGTGTGTGTCTTTAAGAGTTACGTTTTGTCTTGTAAACACTACATTGTGTCCTGTAAGGACTGTAGTTGTCTTGTAAGACTGTAGTTGTCTTGTGCAAGTCTGTAGTGTGTCTGGCAAGACTTACTGTATGTGTCTTTAAGACTGTAGAGTAAACTTGTAAGACCTGTAGTGATGTCCCATGCAAAGAGAGAGACTGTAGGGTGTGTTTCAAGACTGTAGTGTGTGTTTATATAAGAGCGTAGTGTGTCTTGTAAGACTGTAGTGTGTCTGTTATTATTTTTATATTTAAATTTTAAAGAATGTAGTGCCGTCTTGCAAGGACTCTAGTTGTGACTTGTAAGACTGTGTGAGTGGTGTCTTGTAAAGACTAAACAGTTTGTCTTTTAAAACAATACTGTGGTCTTGTAAGAACATGTCTTTGTAAAAGAACTGGTAAGTGTGTCTTGCAGAGGGACTGAGTAGGCGTGTCCTGTAAGGTTGTATGTGTGCTCTTTGTAAGGGTAGACTTGCGCTTGTAAAAGACTGTAGTGTGTCCTTGTAAGACTAAACAGTGTGTCTTTTAACATGCTACAGTGTATCTTTTAAAGAAAATGAGGCAGAACAGTGTAACTTTTAAAAGGGCGGTAGTGTGTACATGTAAAGGAAGACTGTATGTGTCGTTGTAAGACTAGACTTGTCCTTGTAAGCTAGAAAGACTGTGTCTTGTAAGAGTCATGTAAGACTAAGAGTGTGTCTTGTAAGAGCTGTAGTTTGTCTTGGAAGACTGGAGTGTGTTCTTGTAAGACTGCTCTAAGTGTCTGTCGTTGTAAACTGCGCAGTTTTCTTTAATAAGAACTAAGACTGACGGTGTGTCAGAAAGACTGCTGTGGTGATGTGTCTTGTGTCTATGTTGTAAGACTTTTAAGACTGGTATTTGTGTCATGTGAGACGGTAGTTATGAGTTTTTGTCCCTTGTAAGGCCGATAGTGTGTCTTGTAAGAAGTAAAGAACTGTGAATGAGAGTGAGTCTTGTATCTTGTAAACTAACTGTAGATGTGACTTGGTATGAAGAAGTACTTGTAGTGTCTCTTGTAAGATTACAGTGTGTCATGTAACACTGACAGGGTGCAGTGTGTCTACTGAACCATCAGTGTGTCTTGTAAGACTAGAGTTTTGGGGTTATCTTGTAATTCCTGAAAAATGTGTCTTGCAGCACAAAGAGCTGAAGTGTTTCTGTTTGTCTTGTAAGTTTCTGTGGTTGTGGGTTCTGTGTAAAAAAAAACTAGTAAGTGTGGTCCCTTGTAAGACTAGAGAACTGTGTGTCCTAGTAAAGACAGTAGTGGGTGTGGTTGTAAGGCTGTTAGTGTGTCTTATGTAAGACTGTAGTGTGCTTGTAAGACTGTAGTGTGTCTGGTAATGTTGTCATTGTAAGATACAGAATGTCTTATAACCACTACAACAACTACAGTACCATGTGTCCTTGTAAGACTGTAGTATGTCCTGTGTAAGACATTAGTGTGTCTTGTAAGACCTGTAGTTTTGTCTTGTAAGACCCGTAGTGTGGTCTTGTAAGACCTGTATGTGTCTTTTAGGAAAACGAACAAGCGAGCGTCATGGTGGGTGAGTTTCCGACATAGTGATGTAACAGATACAGAGGTGGTGCGGGTAGTAGTGTCCTGTTTGTAAAGTACCAGGGAGGAGTCACACCGTCAAAGACCGGCCGATTCTGCAGTTATACCACTACCTTGCTCCTCCAGAGGATTGGTGCTTTCTGTGTATTGAGACGTTTAGGTTATGATATACAATTAGCTGTATAATATATACAATTACCGTTCCATACTAAATAGCCTGAAATCACCCGACACCAGTCCCGTGGGTGCGGCCTTGCCCAACACCAATATGTGGTACAGGCCGACACACCCCACTCCCACAGCGATCACTTGGGAGCACCACCACAACCCGTCTCCCCCCGCCACGGTACCGGCGATCCACGACCCTGCGGAGCCCCACTCCCCTACCCCTACACCCCAACTCCATAAACCCATCGATCTTAACCCATTCTTAACAACCTGTTGCACCCCTCCCCCTGCGGCCCGGACCACGACCAGCCTCCCGAATGGTCAACAGTGCTGATCAAGCTAGGCTAGTTACTGTCTGTGGCCGCACCAGTCCGACGTACGAGCCACAGCCCTGCTTGATCCGGCACGACTTAAGGTATCTGTCCAGCTTTCCCCTATCATGCTCTTGAAGGCAGCCAAGGGTTTATTGGCAATTCCCCTAATGCATTAGAAGCGTCTGGCTGATTTTGAGAACAAGTAATTGGGCCCAGGAATCATCTCTATGAGTTTTTTCTTCTCCTCTTAGTGTACTCAAGGCGGCGCCCTACATATTTTAATAAATTCAATATGTTATAATCCCCTATCTGTAGTCCTGTTGTAAAACTACAGTGGGTGTTGTCTTATATGGGTGGATAAATAAGATCTGGACATAGTATAGGGGTAGGGGGGGGGGGGGGGGGGGGGTGTGAAGGGTTATTGTGGGTCTTGTGTAGATTCGGGGGGGGAGGGGTGGGGGGGTGAGTCGAAAAACAACATCTGTAGATCTGGCGATGCACACTCAAACAAAGGATGGGGACCTCTTTACTACCAACGAAACTCAACTGTACCCAAAAATGTCTTGCGAAAAACTACTCTACCAGTACTACCTTAATAAGGAGTTTCGGCATGAGCATATAGCGATATCCACCAATCGTCTTACTAAATGCAAACGGAGGGGGGTTGGGAGTGTGCTGTAAGAGTCGAATCACAGCTGTGTCCTTGTTAACACTACAGTGTGTCTTTATTTTAAAAAAGACTGTAGTGTGTCTTGTAAGACCAGTAGTGTGCCTTGTAAGTCGACAAAAGCAGAGTGTCTGAAACACAGCCTAGAGTATTCAATTTCACACAAACCGCTCCCCACACAAAAAACCTTCCCCCTCCATACTAAATATACCAATACCTCCTCCATAGCCTCTTATACCCCAAGTGACCCCTCACCCCCCTATCCACCCTTACCTCCCTACTTCTAGTGATACCAATACAATACCCTCCATCCAATACCTATATTATACAATACCTGGGGGGGCCCCCCCCTATATCCGAATTACATACCTACACCCTGCACTACCACCCCTATACACCTCCATCCCTATATACAATACTGGCCAGCCCCATATAACAATACCTCCATCTGCAATTATATAACACTAAACCTCCATCCATACTATATTTACAATACATCCATGAATATGATTCCAACATCCTAACAAACGATCCCACCTACTCATGCCCCATTGACCACATGTTTTTCAGAATTATCCACCACGCATATAGACAAGAACTCCCGACAAACGAGAGACCAATGACCCGCACCACACCTCCATACACGATATACAATAACGCCTCCATACTATATATACAGATAACCTCCACCCTATACACCATAACTCCCCTACATATATACTTATACAATACCGCCATACACCATACAATTACCGACCACGCCTACATCATTAACAATACACCTCGCATACCTTAGCTATATCAATCCCGCAACCCCGATACAAACCCCCCACCCCTAATATACAATATCCCTCCACATTACATACCAATACCCTCCCAATACCATCTATATATACAATCCCCCTCCCTACATTAGACCAAGCCAATCCCGAATGTCTTTTTTCCTATGCAAGAATGTATTGTGTCTTGCAAAAACTGTAGTTTCTTGCAAACACCTACCAGTGGGAGAGGTGGATTTGAGTGGACTTGAACATCAGAGCTTATTTCTTGGTAGCATTGTAAATTGGGTATGGTCAAATGTTTTGGTTAGTGGGATTAATTGTAAAGGACCTCCTAGTAATGGGCCAACAAGGCCCGCAGCATGTTCTCCTCCTTTCTTTATGTTCTAATTAAAACAACAAGGACAAAAGTGCAACCTAATATCACACCTTTATGAAATGTAACTTAGCTTTAGTTGCAAAATGTTTTGTATTACTTTGCATATTGTCTGATTCTTACAAACATACAAGAAAATGGCTGTAGCAAGGTTTGTAATAGGGAAATTTATGGAAAAAAAAGGTCTACATAGAAGAGTTTTGACGCTAAATACCTTTGGGTAGTTTATACAATTTGGTTGGATAAATACATTAGGGAGCGGCCAATTGGATTTGATCGTTTATTAAACACGAGTAAATAGAATTACCCAAGCTTTTTCCTTCTAGAGAAGCATTGAAAATAATATTTTGGCAATAATTTGGTAGTGAAATAGATTGTGAAAGTCGTTGCATATTCAAGATTGATTGATTATCTATTCTAGATTTGATGTGACCGGTATTTTAGCACAGATGCGACCTTGAACTTAGCACAGATTCGAACCCTGTACTTAGCTTTGAGAGAGACCATTTAACTCCAGAGGTTACCTTACTTTGCTAGAGGTGACCTGCCAGACGTGACCTGTACTTAGCCTCGAGAGCGTGACCTGTATTTGCTCCAGTGATGACTTACATATGAGCACATCAGAGCTTAATTCTTATGTAGCATTGAAATTGGGTTGGGCAAATGGTTTTCTATTGGATGAATTGTAAATGGACCCTGCCTAGTATAGGCCAACAGGCCTCCTCCACTGTTCTTCCCTTCACTTATGTTCTTAGTATGGCCAACAGGCCTACTGCATGTTCCACTCAAGTTCTCATGTTTCTCTTCTTTTGTGTTTTGCTATAGTATATTTTTTTCTTTTTTTTTTACAGATCTCTTTTAAATGATCTAGTGCTGTATCATCATGAAGCTAAAACTCTGTGTAGTTTTGAAAATTTTGTTAGATAAATACAAAGTGTGAGTTAGGGACCTGAATAGCTTGCGGATTGTAGGTCAGAATACTGTGCTCCTTGTTTTAGTGATCTGAGTCTGTAACTGACTAAGTAGAGTCAATGGCATTAGACAAAAAGGTGACTAGTCTTCTCTCGGTGGCCACTAGGCCTGCTACAATGCTCTACTAATAATTTAGATTTATTGGCAAATATAACTTTGGGAAAATCAAAGACGTAATTAATAGACTCTTATTGAGAAAATCTTGTCACTAAAAAGCTTTGTGTCCGGTATAAATATTAATGAATACAACTGACATTTGTATGAATGGGTTTTGGAAAAAACCGACAAGTTGAAGACTGAGACACTTAGCAGTCATATGGGAACTTTATTCAGGAAACGTTTCGCACACAGTGGCTTCACTTTCTTTCTTCAGGTCCAAACAAAGAGGAAGGCGTAAGGAAGGAGGAGAATGAGGTAATCAGTCCCTCAACCTGAGTCGATGTGTTCAGTCCATCAATCTTGTAGAATGTACAGCATAGGGCCGTAGAACGGTGGCTTATATACTGTATGAGGTGACTTGAAGCAGGCGGAGGCGGGATCATCGATGGTACATCCACTAGTCGAAGTAGGTCTTTGTCCAAAGGTTTGAACAAGGCGTTGAAGAAATTCATTGTAAGAAGATCCCATGATGCTGCAGTGTCCTGACAGATAGTGTGAATGGTTTTGAAAAACCGACAAGTAGAAGACTGATGACACTTAGTGCAAGATTCCCATATGCCCTGCTATAAGTGTCTCAGTCTTCAACTTGTCGGTTTTTCAAAACATTCATCACAACTGTCAGACACTGGCAAGCACCATGGGATCTTCTTACAAAGAATTCTTCAACGCTTGTTCAACCTTTGGACAAAGACCTACTTCGACTAGTGGATGGTACCACTATGATCCCGCCTCCGCCTGCTTCAAGTCACCTCACTACAGTATATAAGCCACGTCTACGGCCCTATGCTGTACATTCTACAAGATTGATGGACTGAACACATCGACTCCAGGTTGAGGGACTGATTACCTCATTCTCCTCCTCTCCTTACGCCTTCCTCTTTGTATTGGACTGAAGAAGCCACTGTGTGGCGAAACGTTTCCTGAATAAAGATTCCCATATGCTGCATAAGTGTCTCAGTCTTCAACTTGTCGGTTTTTCAAACCATTCATCACAAATGTCAGTTTGTATTCATTAATATTGATAACCGACACAAAGCTTTTAGTGACAAGATTTTCTCAATAAAGAGTCTCATTAATGACGTCTTTGAATTTTCCAAGTATTTTGCCAATAAATCTAACATTATTAGTAGAGCATTGTAGCAGGCCTAGTGGCCCACGAGAGGAAGACCTAGTCACTTTCTGTCTAATGCCATTGACTCTACTTAGTCAGTTACAGCTCATATCCACTAAAACAAGGAGCACAGAATCTGACCTACAATCGCAAGCTATTCAGGTCTAACTCACACTCTTGTATTTATCTAACAAATTTTCAAAACTACACAGAGTTTTAGCTTCAATGATGATACAGCACTAGATCATTTAAAAGAGATCTGTAAAAAAAAAAGAAAAAATATACTATAGCAAAACCACAAAAGAGAAACATGAGAACTTGAGGTGGAACACTGCAGTAGGCCTGTTGGCCCATACTAAGAACATAAGAAAGGAAGAACAGTGCAGGAGGCCTGTTGGCCTATACTAGGCAGGTCCTTTACAATTCATCCCAATAAGAAAACATTTGCCCAACCCAATTTTCAATGCTACATAAGAAATAAGCCTCTGATGTGCATATGTAAGTCATCACTGAGCTTAATCCAGGGTCACGTCTGAGCAAAGTACAGGTCGCATCAGTGCTAAATACAGGTCCATCAATTCTAGAATAGAATCAAAACAATCTTGAAGATGCACGACTTTCACAATCTATTTCACTAACAAATTATTTGCCAAATTTATTTTCATGCATTCTCACAAAAAGGCTTGGGGTAATTCATATTTACTCGGTTTTAATAAACGATCAAATCCAATGCCTCTCCCTAATGTTTTATCCAACCTAAATTTTAAACTACCCAAGGTTTGTAGCGACAACAAACTCTACTATGTAGACCTTTTTTTTCCATAAATTTCCCTATTACAAACTAGGCTTACAGCATTTATGTATGTTTGTAAGAATACGACAATATGCAAAGTACCAGAACACATTTGCTACTAAAGTTACATTTCAAAAGTGTGACTTAGGTTGCACTTTTGAACTAAAGTTGTAAATTAACCGACAATATGTAAAGTACAAGGTACAAAAGTTGCAACTAATGTGACATTTTATTGTGGCACGTTTCCGCTCTCCTCCAGGAAGCGTTAATCAAGCCATTACAAACAATAATGTACACAGATGCGGAATATAAAGCGCAGAGTTAGGTGAATACAGTGAGGTACCATCGATGTTCACTAGTGGTAGTAGTAGAAAAGTAGATAGTGGTAGTGATCAAAAACAAGTTAAATTCGTACATGAGAAAAAGGATATAAAAGCTATTACTTGGGTAACATCAAAATAGGTTGGACAAATATAAAACGGAATGAGGCATGGTTTTTTCATCAGTGTTCACTTCTCTGTGCTTGTGTAGTATAACAGAGAGACTATTTGACGTCAGGGTTTAAGTTTTCAGGGAGGATTCTTGCTAAGACTTCGGAGATGGGAAGCATCCGTTGTTTATGTTCATTTGTATTCGAAACAGCGAACAGTGCTGTGATTCAAGGCACTTGGCGTGTGCGGAAATTAGTTTTTCTTTATCACTAATATGGGCGCTCTGATTTCATAAGATGATTGGTGGAATTTCTGAGATGTACACAGAAGGCGTTGTTTAAGTTGTCGATCCTACATGCGTAAATGTGTTCATAGAGGCGGTGTCGAGGTTTCTTGCTGTTTGTCCCCTACGTAGATCTTGACCACAGCCTCCACAGGGTAAAGTGAAACTCCTCATTAGACTGGTTCTGGAGCTTGGGTTTTGACTGGTATAGAAACCTTTATAAGTGGTAGAAGCGATGGCGACTCTGGATGTTATCTTTTGAAAGTACTTTTGAGACGTTTATGCAACCATGGCTGTTGGAAGAATTATAACTTTGTTTTGGGAGCGGTGTATGCGTGTATAATTGATGATCTGAAGAGCTCTTTTCTTCAGTCTTTGATGAAAAAAGAAGAAATTGGTAACTCAGTGAATGTTTGGTGAATGGTAAGTAACATTCCTCGTCAAGAAACTCAGTGACTACACATTCGGTATGCTCTTAGGAAAAACCCGATATGAAGCCTCTTTTGGTCTTGAATCGTGACGTCAAAGAAGTGGTGAGATCATTATTATTGTGGGTTTTCCGATAAACCTTGAAATCTTAGGATTGTTGTCTACTAGTGAATGAGAGCGTCGAGAAAGGTTAGCTTGTCAATGGACTCATTCTTTCTAGTGTAAACTGAATCGCTGGTTCAAAAAGCGGCCGTTGCGCCTTGCCTGAAAGATCCGTACAATCAAAACGTTTTGAATTATTACGAGACAACGTCCACGTACGTAACCAAGTGTCCTTGAAGGGATGATGTTGCGAAGTGTTCGGACTCTAGGTGTTCCATTATATAGTTGGCTAGGACGCACTTATTGGGGACCCCATTCCCATGCCATATGTGTTTGATTGTAGAAGCTTGTGTATTGAAGCTCAACGCAGTTGAACCAGCGATATCAGGTTTTACAGCAAGAAGAAGATCCAATGACAAGCAACCTATCCTCGCGACGTCCTCTATTCACAAAATGTAACAACAACCTAAGATTTCAAGTTTATCTAAACCCACCAAAAAAATGATCTCACACACTCTATTCCAGTCAAGATACCAAGACCAAAAGAGGCATCCACATCGGGTTTTTTCCTAAGAGCATACAGGAATTTTGTAGTCCAGATTTCTGACGGAGGGAATGTACATAACATCACCAAACATCACTGAGTTACAATTTCCTTTTCTTTTTTCATCAAAGACTGCAATGAAAAGAGCTCTTGCCGATCAACAATTCTCCACGCATCAAGCACCCTCCCACAAAGTTATAATCTTCCCACATCCAGGTTTCTACTAAACGTCGACAAAAGAACTTTCACAAGCTAAACACCAGAGTCGCCATTCGCTTCTACCACTTCAATAAAGGATCTAACCAGGACAAAACCCCATCACCACGACCATCAAGCAGGAGTTTACACTATACCCTGTGGAGGCTGTGCAAGATCTACGTAGTGAACAGCAAGAAACCGTCGACAACCCCTCAATGACACATATAACGCTTATTAGGAACGACAACTTAAACCAACGCCTGTTACAACACCGCAATTCCACCAAATCATCTTATGAAATTCAGAGACGCCCAATTGAGATAAAAGACCTAATTTCCGCACACGCAAGTGCCTTGAATCAGCCTGAACGCTGTTTCGAATACAATTAAACAAAACAACGGCCGCATCACACATCATCCGAAGTCTTAGCAAGAATCCTCCAGAAAACAGTAAACCCTGACAGTCACATAGACTCTTCTCCTGTTATACTACACAAAGCACAGAGAGTGCAAGCACTGAAACAACCAAGCCCTCATTCCAGATTATATAATTGTCCAACCCTATTTTTATGTTACCCAAGTAATTAGCTTTTATATCCTTTTAACTCATGATACGAATTAATTGCTTTGTCACAACCACTACTCTACACACTTACTACCACTAGTACATCGTAATTGGTAACTCACCTAGTATTTCAACCTCACTCTGAGCCTTTATATACCCGTCTGTGTCTATATCATGTATTGATTTGTAATGGCTTGATAAAGCTCCTGGAGAGCGAAAACGTTTGCCACATTAAATGTCGACCTTAGTTGCAACTTTGTTTGTCCTTTACTTTACCATATTGACCGGTAATTAGCGTAACCAACTTTAATTGACAATCCTGTCTGGACAACCCGCAACATAATGTACATCTCTTGGCAACGTTATTTGGAACACACCTTCTTCGTGCTCACAGCTATCGCAACAAACCACTTCCTACAAGATTGCCTGCAGAAGAATGTATCCCTAATCTACCCCTCAACGAACTATCCACTCCAATCACCCCTTCTCTCCAGCTACCCAAGCTTACCTTAACTGAATGTGCCGAAGAACTTTCTAACAACGCTAAGGAAACCTTTGAAACTGCAAGAATAAGAGGTTCCAATCTTCAGATGAGACCAACACACTGCTGATCATATTTCAGCACAGTCCCACATCAGCTAACCTCCAACAGAAGAATCAAACGTCAATTCGCAAACTTGCAATTACCTCTGCACTAACATACGTTGAAGGAAATGGTCCGCGAATCCTGATAAACAACTTATCGTCACTCACCTAAACCGACTACGAGAAACAAGCACGAGTCTGGGACTCAAATTTAACCACAACATACGCAAACCTAACTATCAACTCAATCAGTTACCATAACCAAAGACACTAGTGACAGCAACTTCCAGAAGGGTTATATACAGGGCCTTCTCACTGCAGCTTTATGTGAACCATCTTCTTCTAATCTTCCTAGAAGATACATCACTGCCCTTAAGGACCTCGCCAACGACCCCAACATTATCGTCACCAACCGCCGACAAAGGAGGTGGAGTCGTCATACTCAACACCAGTGACTACAACACTAAAATGATGGACCTTTTGAATGATCAATCTACATACGAACCCATCAGCACTCAACAGTGTGAGACGCTCACCAAAGACTTTCTATACAAAACCAGACAAATACTCAAACGCACTAGAGAAGGAAGAAACTTCTGTACTTGTTACCAAGCAACCCTAAACCAGCACACATGTATGGTTTACCCAAGACCCATAAACACAATATTCCTCTCAGACCAATCACGTCAGGAATAGGCAGTGCTCCACACAAACTAGCCGGAGTTCTTGCCAAACATCTTTCCTGCCTCTGGGGACCATCAGCCCCGCTCATCTTAAACACTCAGGCGACCTTCTCAACCGCATCCGTAACCTCTCCATCCGTAACAAGAAACTAAGCAGTTTGGATGTGACTTCCCTCTTCACAAAAGTACCTACCAAAAAAGCCATCGAGGTTCTACGACGTAAAGTCAACCAGGACCTTAATCTTCCTTTACCTCCCGGAGATTTTGTTTGACTTGATTGAACTCTGTGTTAACTTCAACTGTTTTTCCTTCAATAACAAGCTCTACAAACAAACCTACGGCATGGGAATGGGTCCCCAATAAGTGCCGTCCTAGCCAACTTATACATGGAACACCTAGAGTCCGAACACTTCGCCAACATCATCCCTTCAAGCGTCACTTGGTTGCGTTACGTGGACGATGTCCTCGTAATAACTCCAAAACGTTTTGATGTACGGGATCTTCAGGCAAGGCTCAACGCAGTTGAACCAGCGATCCAGTTTACACTAGAAGAAGAGTCCAATGACAAGCTACCTTTCCTCGACGTCCCTCATTCACAAAGTAGACAACAACCTAAGATTTCAAGTTTATCGAAACCCACCAATAAAAATGATCTCACACACTTCTATTCCAGTCAAGATACCAAGACCAAAAGAGGCATCATCATCGGTTTTCCTAAGAGCATACCGAATTTGTAGTCCTGAGTTTCTTGACGAGGAATGTACTTACATTCACCAAACATTCACTGAGTTACAATTTCCTTCTTTTTTCATCAAAGACTGCAAGAAAAGAGCTCTTCAGATCATCAATTCTCCACGCATCAACACCGCTCCCAACAAAGTTATAATTCTTCCCAACAGCCAGGTTGCACTAAACGTCTCAAAAGTACTTTCACAAGCTAACACCAGAGTCGCCATCGCTTCTACCACTTCAATAAAGGATCTAACCAGGACAAAACCCAAGCACCACGAACCAGTCAATGCAGGAGTTTACACTATACCCTGTGGGGGCTGTGACAAGATCTACGTAGGTGAAACAGCAAGAAACCTCGACACCCGCCTCAATGAACACATATACGCATGCAGGAACGACAACTTAAACAACGCCTGTGTACAACACCGAAATTCCACCAATCATCTTATGAAATTCAGAGATGCCCAATTAGTGATAAAAGAAAATAATTTCCGCACAACGCAAGTGCCTTGAATCAGAAACTGATCGCTGTTTCGAATACAATTAAACAAAACAACGGCAGCTTCACCATCTCCGAAGTCTTAGCAAGAAATCCTGCTGAAAACAGTAAACCCTGGCCATCACATAGCCCTCTCCTGTTATACTACACAAAGCACAGAGAGTGAACACTGAAACAAGCTGCCTCTTTCCAGTTTATTTTTTGTCCAACCTATTTTTATGTTACCCAAGTAATAGCTTTTTATATCCTTTTACTCATGTACGAATTAATTGCTCTACCATATTGTATTACTTTTGTCACTACCACCACTACTACTACTACTACTACTACTACCACTAGTGAACATCGAAATGGTACCTCACTAGTATTCACCTCACTCTGAGCCTTTATATACCCTCTGTGTCCATGTATTGTTTGTAATGGCTTGATAAAGCTCCTGGAGAGCGAAACGTTGCCACAATAAATGTCACATTAGTTGCACTTGTGTCCTTTTACTTTACATGTCACCTCTAAGCAAAGTACAGGTCACCTCTGAGTTAAAACCAGGTCTCATCTCAAAGCTAAGTACAGGTCGAATCTGTGCTAAGTACAGGTCGCATCTGTGCTAAATACAGGTCCATCAATCTAGAATAGAATCAAAACTTATCTAATTTAAACTTATCTAATTTAAATCCATTACTGCGGGTTCTCTCTTGGAGAGATATCCTCAAGACCTTGTTAATATCCCCTTTATTAATACATAGGAACATAAGAAAGGAGGAACACTGCATCAGGCTTGTTGGCCCATACTAGGCAGGTCTTTTGCAATTCATCCCACTAACAAACATTTGACCAACCCAATACCTATCTTCCACTTATACACTTCGATCAGGTCTCCCCTGAATGTAACTTAAGAGTCTTCAATATTTCTTCATAAGGAAGATTTCTAATGCTATGTATTAATTTAGTCATCCTACGCTGAATGTCTTCTAACGAATTTATGTCCATTCTGTAATATAGAGACCAGAATTGAGCTGCATAATCTAGGTGAGGCCTTACTAATGATGTATAAAGCTGCAGCATGACCTCTGGACTTCTGTTGCTTACACTTCTTGATATAAATCCCAGTAATCTATTTAAATCCCATTAATCTATAGTATTAACAAACTATAGTATTAACAAACTATAGTATTAACAAACTATAGTATTAACAAACTATACTATTAACAAACTATAGTATTAACAAACCAAATATACCCTATTACCAAACTAAAAGTACCCAATTACCCAACCAAACTACCCTATTACCAGAGACCTTTCTTTCGAGTATCAGCACATTTCAAAAATTGGGAACAA
>NC_069443.1:33919791-33942079 GCF_026875155.1 Cherax quadricarinatus | reverse complement strand
TGATTTTGGGGTGCTGAGAAGACATCACGACAACCACGAAGCTCTATTTTTCCTTTAATTTTCCTTCCCTCCGTTCTTCGTCTTACCTCTCCGTTCCTCCGTCTCTTCCCTCTTGCTCTCTGATTCATCTCATTTTTTCCTTCTTTCTCCATTGCAATTTCTTATACCCGGTTGCCTTTTTCGCATCCTCTCTATTCTCCTGTTCATCCATTTTTTCCCTCTCTACCTCTCTCCCTCAGCTTTTTTCCCAACCTTTCTCCCCATTTATCACACCTCCTTATTCTCAATATTATCGTTTCGCCAAGTATATAACAAGCGAGTTACTTTACACATTAAAAAAACGGGCGTCATTTTGGAAATAGGACGGGGAAGAGAAGGAATAGGAAATTGAGAAATGTACTAGAGAAAGAAATGTAGAGGAGGAGGCGGAAAGGGAAATAGAAGAGAGGCTGCGGCGGCGATGCAGTGGAAGAGGAGATAAAAGTATCGTAGTCAAGTTTACCATCACTATATTTCTTTTTCTCTTACCTTCACCAGACGGTAATTTAAGTGTATATTTAGTGCACTCAATATGCGACCTGCATAGCATGGGCTACTAAGCCTTCTGCAATGCTCCTCTGTCTGTGTGTTCGTAAAAGTATTAAGTATAGTGAATATAATCAGTGACAAACACGTAACAATATGTACTAGACATGTATCTCATGTACACAAGTCAGTTCCTGATCAGCCGGGCTGTGGCTCGTACGTTGGTTTGCGTGCAGCCAGCAGCAACAGCCTGGTTGATCAGGCGCTAATCCACCAGGAGGCCTGGTCACAGACCGGGCCGCGGGGGCGTTGACCCCTGGAACTCTCTCCAGGTAAACTCCAGGTAAGCACCTTATGTACTGTATATGCCATCATTATATTAACAATGTATCTCTTAAACCTTTTGTACCATATTATGTAATAAAATATACATATTGGCAAAAAAGAATGAAAAGATGGGGTGGTAGGGGAAGTGGAATATTTAAACAGCTTCAGGAAGACATTCAATATTCTTCCTTGAAGCCTTTTTATCCACTTCTCCGAGGCTATGGGTCCCACAATTTGCACGAGAGGTGGACCCCATCCTATATATGTATGCCGAATAGGTGAAACTGGTTAGTTAGCAAGAACTGTTTAAAATTAAGTTGTTTCTAAAATTTTCTCTTATGCGTTTAAAGATATATTTTTTTCACTTATGTTAATGTAAAAATTAATAATTTTATACCTAAAGAACCTTAGAAAATTTACCTAACCTTATTATAACAAGCGCAATCAGGAGAGCCGCACCCATTTCCTAGAATGGCCGCAGGTTGGGGACCTCTGCCCTACAGGGTAGAGCAGGGGTCCTCAATATTGGAGGTAGACCAATACTGGAGGACGCGGCATAACCTATAACACACATATCATCAGAGTTGTAGCAAAATTTTTGAACATTCAGGGGTTTGTTACAAGCAACAAAACTGTTTGGGCTTGGATGTGAAAAAGAATGGTTAAGAGAGCTAGATACTGCTTCGGTAAAAAATCGGAGATAGTAGGATTGGTATTTGTATTTCAGGTGAAGGCTCAATCTTCCCTTCGCTAATCACGACTCTGTGTGCAGTCAGGCTGTTCGTACACTCCAAGAGAATTAGAGGAGAGATAATCATAACTTTAAGTATTTCTCAGAGACTAACATAAAGTTAATGGAAAAAACTATATGAAATCAGACTGAGAACGAGGGAACACCAATAAAAATTTGAAATTGAAATAATCCAAAATAACCTTCAGTGTGTGGGTAGTGAGAAACATGATATAGGAATGTTATAAAGACCAGCTTATTTAATATACGTATTTTTAGGTAGTCGCAAGCTAGTCGAAACTGCAGAGCAAGCTCTGTGTAGAACTGTTGGTGCTAGCCGGCCGCATGAAGTCCAGCGTTCGCACCACAACCCAGCAGCTCAGGCACATACATGAGATACTTCTCTAGTTCCTTTAAGACAGCCGGGTGTCTGTTGGTAATGCCCATTATGAATGAAGGGAAGACTATGGTCGTAGACTCTGGTGGCCTGGTGGTTAACGCTCTCGCTTCACACGGTGAGGGTCTGGGTTCGATTCCCAGGCAGAGTAGAAACATTGGACGTGTTTCTTTCCACCTGTTGTCAATGTTCCCCATCAGTAAAATGGGTACCTGGGTGTTAGTCGACTGGTGTGGGTCGCATCCTGGGACACTGACCTAAGGAGGCCTGGTCACAGACCGGGCCGCGGGGGCGTTGACCCCCGGAACTCTCTCCAGATAAACTCCAGATAAACTCATCAGAGGATATCAGAAACATTGCCGGAACAAGTGTAGAAATCTTAGAGGAAACTTGATCGATACCTTCGCCAAGGGTGGGATCAAACAGGCTATCTGTGATGGATTTCTGTGCCAGCAGGCTGCCAGCACCAACTGCTTGGGTTATCATGCCAGCACCAGATAAGCCTGGCTTAGTGCGGGCTGCTGGAGTAAAAACACACACACACACATACACACACACACACATACACACACATACACACATACACATACATACACACATACACACACACACACACACACGCGCGCGCACACACACTGAACCCATCAAAGGTAAAGGTACCTCAGTGTGATCTGTGTTATACGTTGACATGATTCGGTGTGATCTCCCCCCGACTGTCTCCTCTGAATTTTTAATGAGCGGAAATCCACCAAGAAAGAAAATATTTGAATTCGGCTCTCCGTCGCTCTTTTTTTTTTTTTTTTTTTTTACTGCTGCTGTTGTTAATTTCCCTGGCTGTACAAGCCTGGCACTTCAGACCATTAATCACCCGAGGGCGAGGGGAAGATAAGGATTAATTAGTGTATTAATATATTTTGCTGGGCAGTTTTTAATTTCCCTTGTGTTACAGCCAGGTGTTGCAATGCTTACTTGGGAGTGACGGCGTCCTGTATTTTCCTTTTTTTTTTTAAGGGAGGGGGGGTACTTTTTTCGCGTTTCTTTCTCTCAAGTTATCGTTCTCGATATCTGTTATTTCTGCCCAGTATGACGTAAGTTGAGGGTGTATATTATTGTTAGCCTCATTGTGCACGGGAGTTGAGCACTTGCCTATAGCGTCAGATATGCACATAGCTAAATGAACGCTCGTTTTCCGGGATTACCTGTTACGTAGACAAAATATCATGTACGCCAAATTGTTACCATCTGGAAAGAAAACATGCGTGTTGTAGAAGAAGCTGTTATTGGGAAACGTTTCGCTCCATGTAGAACTTTATCAGGTAATGACTTGATAAATTTACACAGCGAAACATTATACCAAATAAAGGTACACAAGTGCAACTAATGTGACATTTTATTGTGGGAACGTTTCGTTCTCCAGGAGCTTTGTCAAAGGTCCTGTAGAGCGAAACGTTGCCACAATAAAATGTCACATTAGTTGCACTTGTGTCCTTTTACTTTACATATTGTGGGTAATTCTACCAACATAAAGTGTTTCATCTTCACTGCTGTTACTAAATGATCTCTAACGAGATGGTTGCAGCATGGTTGCTGCTCCCCTGCATTTGTGTAGCTGAGTATCATAGTACTATCCATATATTTTATATAGACGATTTCTTGCTAGGTCTAGGGGCTAGCGTGTGACGTCACGTGATGCGACACGAGAGCGTCAGACGCTTTACCTCTCTCTCAGTTCTTGGATAGACCTACAGGCGGCTACAGGCAGGCTGGGCTCTTCCCCCTCACAACTCTGCTAATATAAGTGTATAGAACCCAACAAGTGTGTTTATCTCCAACCATCATATCTCCACGGAACCCTCCCAACACATCTACCTTGGCTGATACCTATCTCCAATACACCAGGGAGGAAGGAGGGGCAGCCGCCAGCTTCAGGGAGTCCAGAATCTAGAAAATCGGAGAACTTGCCTATCATATCTATGTTTTGTTAACTACATAGGCTCAGAGACCCTTGGCTCGTGGGGAAAAGAGCGTTCATCAAAGTTCCTAAGGAGCTAGGCAAAAGATTCATCAGGGTAACTAGGGATCCCAGGGCAGCTAGTTTTCTGTTCCAGCGACTCAGTACGGCTGTTTAGTTGGCACAGCACCCCCAACTCGCAGGAACAGGATATATTTTCGCTTTATTAATCATGACAAACACGTAACAAAATGTACTAAGACATGTATCACTCAACACCACATGTACTGGTAAAGTGCCATCTTATGTATCAGCAATGTATCTCTTAAATCTTCTGTACTAATATTATTAATAAAATATACCTATTGGTAAAACAGAATAAACGATGGGTGGTATGGGAAGTGGAATATTCAAACGGCTTTCAGGAAGAAATCCAAATATTCTTCCCTTGAGCCTTTTTAATCCATTCTCCGAGGCTATGGGTCCCCACAGTTACATCAGAGGTAGATGGTGCAAAATTGAGTAGATAAATTAGTAGGAAAAATGCGAGCTTTCTAAGATATTCCTGATCATCTGACTTGGGGATCCCTACATGTTACCTCTGACACGAGTACTAACAACCCCTTATCTTTCTAGTAGTAATATAAGATTAAATATTCTACTTCCTATCAAATATCAATGCACTCCTGGTTAATTACTTCTCCACATTAAGGACTGGTCTTGGATGGTCCCCGTGGGGGCCATTGACCCCCTAAAAAACCATTCCCAGGTAAACTCCAGATCACCGCTTGTCTTTACTAGACATTGGTTTCTACATATAGGATTCAGTTCTTCGAATAATGATCAGAGGATTGGCAATTTGGGAGAGAACTTTCTGCTTTTCTATACATGTTTTTTATTGTCTTAGGAATTTTAAGATATTCTCTCATATCTGGATATAGCTTTTAAAATTAACTTTTAAATATATACATAATGCCTTGTGTGCTTTCCCCTATTCACTATATTCTTCTTACTTTTTTCCCACTCCTCATCTTTCTCGCCTCGCATCCGTCTTCTTTCCCATTCTTGTTTCTTACTCGTGGTGTATATTGCCCTTCTCCAGCTGCTTTTGCCACAACGTGTCTTCATTTATTCACCCCTATCCAGTCCTCACCCTTCCATCAATGGCTCTTTGCTCTTCTATTTTTCCCTCCCCTTATTCCCCTGCCTCTTGTCTCCCCTCTCTTTCAGTATCCTTCCACTGATCCCTCGTACAAATCGGTAACCCCTTATCTGAGGCCTAGCTCGTCTCCCTTCTTTATGCCTTGCTCAACCAATCTTATCAGCCTGCATTTTGGTGTTGCTTAGCCCAAGTGAAGTAATTGTTTTATGATTTTAAAGCAAGTTTGTCGCAAGGTTAGGGACACTGTTGTTCTTAGGCATGAAAATGTATTTTCAAAATATCGGGTGGTTATTGCAGCTGTGAATCTGCGTTTATATTTTGATGTAGGTAAATATTCCGTAGATATATAATGTATCCAAATTTCTCTCTTCCATCTTTCCTTCCTCTTGTGTATTTTTTCCGCCCCGTTCTTTGATGGCGATACCTTCACAAATTCCATTTCTCACGTGCATGAGATAGGCGTCATGAGAGATGGGAAATTTCTCAGACAATAGTATCTCCAGCTCCGGTGAAATGAACCCTTTGAAACTGCTGAGCCTTCATAAATAATTGACGATATCTGTTCCAGCAGACAGATTCTCAACACATGTATGAAATCCTTTTGGGGAATTTTAATTAACATCGTAAAAAACGTAGGTAGTTTTATGTTCTTAATATAAAAATGTAGAATAGGGTAACAGCAACAATGGAAGGTCACCAGTTTCTGTTAAAAAAACAAAAAAAAACTTATTGATTACCCCTCCTTTTCGCCTCCCTTCGCTGCGTTTACAATCTCTTTCCTCCTCGTGCTTTCTCTTTTGTTCTGTGTCTCCACGCCTTCCTTTTTTTCAGTACCCGTTACTTTGTATGACTTTCCTTTATATTTTCATTTTAAATCCTTTATTTCCAACTATACACTTCCATAATATTATCTTACTTTTTTGTACCCTTTCATTCTCCTAACTTCTTAGCCTGTCTCCTTAGCCAATTGTCCATTTTTCTTTTGTACTGCACTTTTTTTTCATATTTCTTTTCTTCCAATCTTTCCCTCTCATCCCCATTTTTTTTTCACTCTTTCCCCCCATATTTTCACAATACCGCGCTTTTTTCTCCCATCTTCTCCTTTACGATTTCGTCAGATGTAATTCACGAACGTCGCCTTAATAATGTATTTCTCTGAGTCTGGGGTCCAGGTTCTTCCTACCGTCGCTCTGTTAAGACTGCTTCCGTCAATTGATTAGTCAGTGGTCAGGTATGCCCACGAGTATGCTATAAAGTCACTTGTTGCAAACAAATTTTGAAATTGTAGACGAGTTAATCTCTGGTGAAGCGTTTTAAAGGTCATAACTCGAGAAAACCCTCGACCCAGAACGAAATATAAGCTAGTTTTTTTTTTTTCCTGCAGACGCAGGAATAAAGAGTTGACATTTGAACAGGCAGTTAAGCTTGGGTCTATGGTCGGGCTGTGGGGGCAGAAAATCACTGGAAACCAATATGTATGCATCACCTGCTGTCTCCAGAGTACGCGGCGCTTACATCCTTCCTCCTTTTTCTCTTCCTCATCTTATTTCACTTCCAACACTTCCACCTTTTCTCTTTTTTCCCACCCCCCCTTGTTCGATTCCTCATATTCATGCCTCCTTTTTTTTTCCGCCCTTTCTCTTGCCTCCTTCTTCTTGCCTCTCTTCTTTTCTCTTCCTCTTTTTCTTTCCCGTCCTCCATTCCACATATACCAGTCCCTCGAACTCCGTTCCTCCTATCAGTCTCCCATTTCAGATTTTACCACTTCATGACCCTGGAGATATAGCGCTTTTTCGTGAATAAAATAAAAAAAAATCCATATTTGCAGAGCACATTGCCTTTTCCCTCTCCATCCCAGCGTATTTTCCTCTTCTATCCAACCCCCCAGCCCTCCCCACACGTTTCCAATTTTAAGCCCGGTCCGAGTACCCCTGCCAAATGGCTCGGTATTTCCTGTATGTCTACCCAGCATTCCAACTATACTCTTGGTGATTTTCACATTTCCAGACGTCACCTTCCCTGCTTCCATATCCGTCTTACCTGATGATATACAACTAATGGTGTTTGTCAAAGATTGCTTGGTTGTCTCTACACGCACCCGTCCAGTTTGACGAGATGCTAACGTTAGTGACGCTTTCGTGTGTGTGCATGCGCATGCATAAGTTGACATCTCATGGGGTGTTTGCACCTGTGTGAGGTTGTGTTTATTTCCTTAATAGTTTATGGCATGGGATTTGAAGCCTTTAAAAATTAGTTAATTAAAATATAAACATAATGTGCGTTAGTGAGCACGAACTATTAGAAGTTTTGGCTGACTTTATATCTGTCAGGGTGAACTTTGAGGTAAAAACAATGTTCGACACTGGGTTACCGCAGGAAAGCAAGAAGCAGAGTTTGTCTGGAAAAGTTCTTCACACTCGTTCACACAGAAAAGTTATCTTGTTTTGCACTGTTACAAAACAGAACTTACAGAACCCATTGTCAGTAGAAAATAACATTGGTGGTGACAGATTCAGAATGAGTGCACTGTATTCCTTTGAAGGCTTTAGTTTTCCAACTTTCGCAGCCTGCCACGGGCCAGAAGTTTTCTTGAACAACAGTAAACAAGAAGAAGGGAGTTAATTAAACGTTTAGTATAGTGTTTGAACGTCGACAACCCACGGTACAAGACAGGCTTTGAATCACGCTACCATTAAAAAAGAAAACATTGTATCACTTTACATTAAATCGGTGCTAGCATCTTTGATATTACCCTTCTTTATTAAGTTTCTTTGTATGACCCTTCTTGTTGTTATTCTGCTGTGACCAGGCCTGAGGATCGACGACCCAAATGATTTCTTCATGAATGAGCCTCAAAACTCCATAAATGTATGCCAGATTTTCCGACATTACCCTACTCCCTATAGATTTCGAAAAAGCCATTGACACATGCCTATGCACTCAGCAGCCCCCGGGTCCCAGACTCGAGAACTCTGTTTTCATTAGAACTGCAAGAAACCCCTCTCGTGCCTAAGTTACACTAAGGAGAGGAGAAGCATGGACATGGGCGAAATTCCACAGTCACTTATAACAACGGATATAGCCCCACTCCATAAAGGTGGCAGCAAAGCATTAGCTAAGAACTATAGACCAATAGCTCTGACTTCCCACATCATAAAAATCTTGAAAGAGTGCTAAGAAGCAGGGAATGCAAATCACCTGGATACTCCAAAATCAGCACAATCCATGGCAACAAGGGTATCCCTAGGGCAGGTCGCTCCCTGCCTCTCACAACTACTGGATCACTATGACATGGACTTGGCTGCCACTGGAAGAAAAACAGAATGCAGATGTAATATACACAGACTTTGCAAAAGCATTTGACAAATGCGATCATGGCGTAATAGCCCAAAAACATACGTGCTAAAGGAATAACTGGGAAAGTGGGGAGATGGATCTTCAACTTCCTAACAAATCGAACACAAAGATATGGTCAACAGGGGTTTAAAATTCGAGGCCTGCCATAAGAAGAGCCTGATCCACAAGGCACATACTCGCCCCCAACGTATTCCTTATTCCTCATATCAGACATAAAACAGAGATATACATCACAGCAGCACCGATCAACCTTTGCTGATGATACTAGGATCTGCATGAGGCTGTCATCTGCAGAGGACGCGGTTAACCTCCAAGAAGATATAAACAAAAGATTTCCAGTGGGCAACGGTAAACAACATGAATGTTACAAGGAGGACAAATCCCACTACACCTTTAATGGAAAACTGGAGGAGATAATTACTAGAACAGCATATACACTGTCTTCGGCCATACAATAGAGCTGAAACAAATAATGTAAGGGACCTGGAGTAGTAATGTCGAGACTCACATTCAAGGATCACACAGTGTACCAAACCACGATCGCAAGTGCAAAGAAAATTATAGGACATGGATAATGAGAACGTTCAAAACGAAGATGCCAAGCCCAATGATGACCTTTCAAATCACATTTCTCCTCTAGGCTGGAATACTGCAGTACATTAACATCTCCATTCCAAGCAGGGAAATCGCAGATCAAGAGAGTGTACAGAGATCCGTTACTGCACGTATAAGTTCTGTCAAGCACCTTAACTACTGGAAAAAAAAACGCTTGGAAGCACTTGACTTGAACTCGTTGGAACGCAGGAGGGAGAGATATATCTAATCTACACTTAAAATCTTGGAAGGAAATGGCCCAAATCGCACACAAGAAATCACTTCCCTACGAAAGTACAAGACTGGGCAGGCGATGCAAAATGCCCCCAATAAAAAGTAGGGGCGCCATTGGTACACTAAGGGAAAACACCATAAGTGTCCGGGGCCCAAAACTGTTTAACAGCCTCCCATCAAGCATTAGGGGAATAAACCCCTGGCTGCCTTCAAGAGAGAGCTGGACAGATACCTAAAGTCAGTGCCGGATCAGCCGGGCTGTGGCTCGTACGTTGGACTGCGTGCGGCCAGCAGTAACACCAGTTTGAGCCAGAGCCCGAATCCCAACGGAGGGCCTGGTCATGGACCGGGCCGCGGGGGCGTTGATCCCCGGAATAACCTCCAGGTACCCACGAAACCTCCAGGCACATTCACTTATTGGACTTCCAGGGCTGAAATAGTTGGAGGAACAGGTGAAGGCTGGTTAAGTGGCTAAGTTTCGTTTATCTTACCTTAAACACTCCAACGAGGGCATTCAGTGTCTGTCCAGAAATGTCCACCGCCAAATACATTTTCACCAGACTTTATGAATTATTTTCTTGTATGATTTTAAACTCTTATAAGGTTATGTCTGGAAAAATCGAATAAAATCAATGTTATTAATAATTATTTCTTTTACACAAATAACCCGCACATAAAAGACAGAAGCTTACGACGACGTTTCGGTCCGACTTGGACCATTGACAAAGTCACACTAACTGAGGAGGAGCAGGAGTCACGGTATTGTGCCTTTTTGTTAATTATTTCTTTTAATTGTTGTTGTTGATATTGTTGTTGTTGAAGGGATTCAGAGATACCAGTTAACTGGACTTGAGTTATGTAGGCGGATATTACGATCCTTCCACACTGAAGGATGAGTGGGGGTAGCCGTGACGGATTTCGGAGGGTCTATCCTGGAAGCCCGTCATTTGTTGACTGCCGGACCAACCAGGCTTTTGATCAATTACACACATGTGCAACACTTCGGTATCTTTATGTGAAAACGTTTTCGCAACACATGGCTTAATCAGTCCAATACAAGAAGAATGGTGAAAGATCAGAAGGCTGTTCCAAGTTCATGGATCACGGTAGATTGTGTTCTTTAATTTCTGAGAAAGTGTGTGAGTGCGTGTCGTTTCTTTGAGAATCGAGTCTGGCCCAGGCCGGGCCTTGAGAGTATGAAACAACTAGGAAAACGTCATCCAAGGGAGGTACATCAAAGGGGTCCACCTTTTCCCTGCAGATACCTCACACGGAAGTAGTGTTCTTTCTCTCTGGTAACTTTTACACTATAACACTGATTTTTAAAACACCTAATAATATTTTAACACAGATTTTTTTAAACAATTGAAAAATTTGTTTTTGTTTAACTCTGTTGGATATATTAAGAAGTTTTGTTTGTGCTAGTATTTTTATTTGTTACCTTTTGTTTGCCTTGGATGTTAACCTATTTGTCTTTAGTATTTCTGACAAGAGCACTGAGTGGTCAGTCACCTCAGAACATACTGCATATTACATACTTCCCCTGCCTTGATAGTAAACTCCATCTGCAATGACAATAATTTAGGGTAAGATATTAAGATTGCCATTCCTAAGTAATAATACAATCTGTGTTGCGCGTCTTCATGACCCAGTAGAAAACTTGATGTACGTATTCTTGCAGCCATCAAAATATATTCGTGTCAGTGTGATTACGATTTGCCTGTTTTGCTTGCGGGGGTTTTAAACGCAAGTCAATTCATTGGTGGTTGCGGGTGGTTGAAAATGAATTATTACTATGAATAATTCTTCTTATTATTCATGGGAAAACACCTAAATCCGCAGGGATCATTCATCGCCTTAGGTATGTGAGGTAATCAAGTTTGATTAAAGGAAGGAGAGACTCGTGCCAGATTCCTTGGATCAAGATTACTTCACCAGCATTAGAGAACTCCTCGTCTTTGTAGGGTAAATAGTTGATAGACAGATAGAAGAACGCAGCTTGGTTTTTAATTCATACGAAGCAGCAGGATTAGTAGTGCAAACAGTAGCAACAAGGGTGGTGGAAATAGCAACAGCGGTGATGGGAACAGCAGTGGCAACAGGGGTGATTGAAACCACCAGCAGCAGCAACAGCGGCGGTGATCAAGGCTGCTATAAGCTTGCCCGGCCCAAGATAAAATTCTGCTCCTAAATAAGAAGTCCGCTAAAGTGCGGGTGGCAGCGGTGAATTAAGAGCGAGCTGGGAGTGGGCATGTGGGCGGACACCCAATTGCACCAGCTAAGTGCAACATCGGCAGCCTGTGAGCGAACTAACAAGTCTGCCAGTCAGCCAGCCAGGAAGCGATCAGCCAGACGAGCGAGCAAGCCACCGAGCGAGCGAAGGAGCCAGCCAGTGAGTCGGCAAATAAACGAAAGGGCCAAGCAACAAGTGAGCAAAAACAAACGAAAGAAAGGGCCACCATCCGGTGAGCAAGCGAAAGAGCGAGCCAGCCAGTCAGTGAGGCGAACGACCCGAGCCAGTCTAGAGCGAACGAACGAGCCAGGCCAGAGAACGAGCGAACCAGGGGCAAAAATAATTAAAAGTTTAGACTTGTCCCCCGTTTGAGTGCCATTATATTGTTTTCTCTGTTTTTACATCGGTTAGGAATTGTTAGTACGCGAGTATTATGGTTATACAGTTCGGGAGATGCATTGTTGATTAAGTATTACCAAGTGTTTTCCAAGTCCCTGAGAAATGAGTTGAGGACTAGATCTCTTGTGTATTTACGTAAGTAGGCGATAAAACATCAGGGTGTTGTTAAGCCCAGCAAGAAAAATGGCTAATGCCCTGGGTAGTGCCAGCGACTGTTAGAAAAGATGATCAGTGTATATAATTTGCATATATTTTCTTAGCTGTCAGGAAGATATTGCCCTCCTTTGTGCCAGTTGCTATTTTTTTGAATGAAGTCTAAATCTTTCGGTTAGTATGTAATTAACCGGTGTTCAACACTTGAGGACCATTGATGAGGTTAATATTTGAAGGTTATCAGGTTGGAGGCAGGAAAGAGGATACCAAGGATACAGAACGAAGATAGTGACGTAGGAGAAAGATAGGAGGAGGAATATGGGCGAAAAAGTACAGAAGGGAAAAGGACAAGAAACAAGGAAGCATGGAGGAAAACAACGGAAGTGAAGAGGCAATGATTGTGTTCATATTATGCGTAAACCGGTATGGGCCATACAGTGATGTGTAGAGGTGTAAAAGGAGGAGGAAGAAGAAAAATCAAGAAAAAGGAGTGGATGAAGTTAGGAGGAGGAGAGGTCAAGGACGACGAGAACAACAAAATGTTTGAACCACAGTGTAGATGGTAACGCAAGATTTGCTCAGGAACGACGCGGTGACTGAATTACACATCCTAACGTTACAGTTTATGGCCTTGAAGTGGCCTTTGCATGTGTTGTTGTGGTGCATTGCTGGTGTTGCAGGGGGTCTACCACCACCACCTGCTGTGGTGTATTGCTGGTGTTGCGGTGTCTACTGCCTTCTGCTATGGTGCATTGCTGGTGTTGTAGTATATCTGCCATTTGTTGTGATGCATTCTAGTGTTGAATGATGTCTCCCCATTTGCTAAAGGCGCAAGCTGATGTTGTAAGGTGTCCTCCCACCTACCTAAACGGAATTCCTTGTGGTGTTAGAGTGCCTTCCCACCTTCATGCTGGAGTTGTTTCCGTGGTGTTTTCATGTTTCATGAACGAGGAAAAATTTTTAAATTTTTATTTAAAAAATAATTTTGTTTCACGAGGAATGGTTATCAAAAGTGATTAAAAGGGAAAAAAAATTTCCCCCCCCCATGAAATTTTTTCAACTTAAAGGGAAACTGGAAATTTGTTGATTTAAAGAAAGGGGAAAAAGGGTTTTTAACTTGTTGTGCAAAGTGGGGGTTTTGATCCAAAAAAGGGGAAAGCCCTTCCCCAAAAATTTTTAAAACGGGCCTTTTGAAAGGGTATTAGAAACAATTTTCTGGAAGTAAATAACTTTAAAAAATTTTTTTGACGGGGGTTTTTTGGAGTGGGGGGGGGGCATGCCCCCAAAACCCCCAAAAACAATTGCCCCAAACCTTTTTTTACTACCAAGGAAAAACAGGGGCTTACCGATTTCCCCCAAAAAAAAACCCGAAAATTATTGGGGAAAACAAAATTTTTTTTTTTACAAACCCCGGAGAAGGGAGAAAAACCCCCCGGGGGGTTTTCCCCCCCCCCAAAAAATTCCAACCCAGACCAGAAAGGGGGGAAAAAAATAGTGTACTTTAATTTGGGTGGAAGTTATATTGTTTCTGTAAGGGGGGGGGTTTTTTAAAGTACCCCGTAAGGAAAAAATTTTTTTAAAATTTATAATAAATTTCCCGGGGCCGTTTGAACCGAAATTAGTTAGACTAACCCTGGAAATAAGGTGCATAAAAATAGGGGTTTTAAGGAAATTCCCCAATTCTGGGGATCCACGTTTTTGATGTCTGTTTTAAAGCAATTTCTTACGCAGGAGAGGTATTCCCTTTTGTCCGTGCTTTTGGGGTGAATCAAATTTTCCCTTTTTTTAAACCGGGTTCAACCTTGAGGACCTTATGATTAAAATTTAATATCATTAGCAGGGAAAATTTCCAAATACAACAAAAGTCCCAGGAAGATAAGGGAAAAATAAAAATAGAAGGAAAAAAAGATCAGGAACCCTGGGGAAACAAGGGAATAGGAAGTATTGTGTTTAATAACCCTCCTTGGGCCATACATATTGTATTAAAAGGGAAAATTAAAAGGAAAAAGATTCAAGGAAAGCAAAATTTGGCCACGTGAATGTAACGGGTTTTTTTTCAGGAAACCCTACCAATTCACACCAACCGTTTCCCCCCCAAGGGGTTTGGGAAGGGTTTTTTGGGCATTCTTTTTATTTCTACCCACCACCTTTTATTGGGTGGTTTCGGGTTAAAATTTTTTACATTTCGGGGAGTTTTCCTTGTTTGGGGCATTCTATGTTGAAATTTCCCCCTTTCTAGGCCAGCCCATTTTAATTTTCCCCCAACTACAATTCCTTTTGTTAGAGTGCCTTCCCTTTGTATTGTTCCTGGTGTTTTAGTTTAACAAAATAACCTTGGGATAAAGTCCGGGCCCCGGGTTTCTGGCTATAGGAAAACTTGGCCCCTTTTTTTGCCTTAATGGAAAAAATGTTCCCCAACCTTGGGCATGAATGTCTCCACTTTTGGGTAATATTCTATCAATTTTAAATTTAAAATAACCCCGGGGAACATAAAATAAATTTTTCCCTTTCCAAAACCCCCTATTAAGTTCCTTTCGTTGACGATCGAACCAAAAAGGGTTCCCTAAAATTTTTACTTATTGGTTAAATTGGAAAGCAAAAATTTTGGGTTTACCCCCTAAGAAGGCCTTTATTTTGATTAATTAGGTTTTGCGTAAAATTGGGTTTTTGGGTCGTTGAGACCTGGCCCTTGAAAAGCCAAGTCTTATTTTGGTAATTCTTGGCGGGAAATTTGCAAGGATCAGATTTAAGGAGTTTCTCTTTAACTTCCTTCGGTGATTTTGAATAAAAACCCCCTTTGGCTTTCCCCATTTACAGGTTCCCGCTGAAGCTTTAAATGAGGTTTCCCAAATTTTAAAGAATCTTTATTATTTTTAGCCCCTGAAAATAATATTTCCTTAAAAAAAAAACTAAAAGGGGGGGTTTACTATTTCCCTGGGACCGTGACCTGTTAGGTTTGGGCCCCTTTGGATTTAAACCAATGTCCCTATTCAAATCTACCAGCAAAAACCTCAGGTAACTAAATGGAACTTAGAAGCGCTGACACAAGTATTGTAGTTCGTTTTAACCTTACCAAAAGGTCCCCAAAAGTCCAAACTGGACAATATTAAGGTCGAGGGTGGAATGGTCAAGGTATGACAACCCTTAAAATTGATTTTTAGAAACTGATAATGTCAAGTTTTATTTTCCATTTTTCCCAGGAAAAATTTAATTTAAAATAAAGTCCCTCAGAAAGACCCCCGGGGGACCAAAACGGGGCCTTACTGAGTCCACTCTTCCTTTTAGGGCCCTCATAAGACCCGGGTGGGGGAAAATTAACTTGATTTTATGGGTTATTTTTAGTGGGTCTTGAGATTGTGAATTTGAACTGTTGGTGAGGTTAATTGCTTAATTTTGGTAAGGTTTAATCCTTAGCCCGTCCCGGAGGTGTGAAACACCCCGAATTAGGATTGTTATGGTCCAAAACCCTTTAATTTTTTAAGAAATTTTACGGTGTTTTTCCAAAAAGGGGTTTTTAAAATGATGGTTTCCACAATTGTAAATTCTGGACAAATCATTTAAAAATTTGGGACCAATTTTACAACCCCAAACTTCTATAAAATTACATTTCAGGGTTTGGGGTTTATACTTGTTGGTTTTAATAGGTAATGTGTTTAATTTTTAAAATAGAGAGTTGTAGGAAATAATTGGATTATATGGTTTGAATTATTAAATTTAAAAAACTTATGGGAAAAGGGTAAATTTCAATTTTTAAAAGCCAAAATGGTTTGAAAAAGGGAAAGAAAAACATAGAAGTTATTTAGTAAAATCAAAATAGATTAATTATTTATTGTAAGTTTAATTTATTTTCAATATTTAAACCTGGTAATTTTAAAACGGGAATTTATGGATTGTCATTTCAAAGGGGTTTGTGTTCCTTAAAGATTATAACCGGGGAAAATTTGGGGTCATTTTTTACCGGATAAATTTTTAAAACAGGGAAAAAATTTAAAATTGAAAGTGGGGTAATTTTCCATAATCAAACATTTATGGTAATCTACCCCACGTTTGGTCTAAATAAGTGTGATAAGAATTTAATTTATAAAGGGGGGGGCCCCTGACAGGTAATCCGGAGAAAACTTTTGAATATCCCACTTTTTCCGAAGCTGTGTACAGTTACGGGAAAAATCCACCTATCTTTTAAAATAACACCGATTTTAGGTGCTAAACTTGCGAAGTTACCAATATTAAAATTTTTCCCTTTCTGGAATACAAATTTTGATTCCCGGGAAAGCCAGATTTTCTTTTGGGGAAATTGGCTTGGGCCCCGTCTAATCTGTTTGGATCAAATTTTTTCCTGTCTCTTACAAAGGGGGTTTTTGATTTTTCAATGGACAAACGTTTATTAATATCCCCAAAAATTAGGTTAATTATAACATTCCCCAAAATTAAACGGGTTTTAAACTCTATAATAAAAAAGGAATATTAAGGGGTCAAAAAGGGAATTAATCCTAGGAATATTTCCCGGAAAAATAAGTTAAAAGGGGCTAAAGTGCTAAAAGATTCTTATCAAACTTTACCCAAATTCTTTCAAAATTTCAATTAAGGGAAAATTTGGGCTCTTAAATTTATGAAATGACGGTAACAATCAGGCCCTTTTTGTAAATTTTGGGCATTTTCCAAACTAAATTCAAAATTACCCTTTCCTTCCGAATTCCCATTCAAACTTCTGGGTTTACCTTTTTTCAAAAAATTTTTTAAACTGAAAAAAAAAACCCAACGTAAAAGTTTCCGGAAATTAAAATTTACAAAGGCTTCTTGAAAATTTTTTCTCAATAACTGTTTTCCCCATGTATACTACCTCTACTTGTACTACACCTCACTCCTAGCCTATATATATCTGCTGTGTCCGTGTATTGTTTATAACGGTTTGACAAAGCTCCTGGAGACTGAAACCTTGCCACAATAAAATGTCACATTAATTGCATTTATTATTGTTGGTAATTCTTCCAATATTAATGCAATAAGGCTTACAGATTGCTAGGATTTATTTCAAGACGTATTAGCAACAGAAGTCTGAAAATTATTTTACAGCTCTATACATCACTAGTGACGCCTCATTTGGATTATGCCGCTTAGTTTTGGTCTCTTACTACAGGATGGATATAGATTCATTGGAGAACATACAGAGAAGAATGACTAAAATGATTTATTCTATAAGGAATCTCCCGTATGAAGATAGAGCCTTGAATTTTCACTCTTTGTAGAGACAGAATGAGGTGAGATATCGAAGTGTACAAGTGGATGATGGGCATAAACAAAGGAGATATTAATAAAATACTGAGGATATCGAACCAGGTAAGAACCAGAAATAACGGATTCAAGTTAGCCTTACAAAATTCGAAAAGGTCTTGGGGGTTATGGTAAGCAGCAGCGTTAAACCAAGCAATGCCTAAGCGTGCGTAATAAGGCAAATGGATTATTGGGATTTATATCAAGAAATGTAAGAAACAGAAGTCCAGCGGTTATACTACAGCTTTATACATCATCAGTAAGGCCTCGCCTATATTACGCAGCTCAGTTCTGGTCTCCATATTACAGAGTGGATATAAATTCGTTAGAAAACATTCAGCAAAGAATGGCAAAATTCATAGCATTAGAAATCTTCCCGTAAATTAGAGTACACCTACGATAACTACTAGAGAACTGAAAGAAAATAACTCACAACTTCTCTCAGAGGTGTCTGTAAGAACTGTTAACAGACGTGTCAGAACTGGGGTACAGTAGTCACCGCCAAGTTAAGAAACCGATCCTCTCCAAGCCACAGAAGAAACGTAGGCTGGATTAAGCAAAGAAATATCTTCACTGGTAGCCCACTAGACCCACGCTACACCTGTGAGACCACCAAGCACCCAGACTCGCTCATGGTTTGGGGGTGTTTCAGTGCTCAGAGTGTTGGTAAGCTCATTGTGCTTCCAAAAACCAGTATATGAACCAGTATAATTACCTGGAGGTATTGTGTGACAATTTACCCGAGGCGTTTGACAGGTGTGGGGCTATGGTTTTTATGCAGGTCGGTGCACCGTGTCATACCGCCAAATCTGTAGTTCAGTGGAAATAAATGGTATAAAATACCGACACTATGGAGACATAAGCACACATGCAGTTTAATGTGATCCTTTATTGACAACGTTTCGCCCACACAGTGGGCTTTTTCAAGTCACAAACAGATCTACCTGGGGTGGAAGGTACGGGAGTATTTATAGTCAGAATGTTGAGGTCAGGTGGAGAATGCTGCATCTGAGGATCTACCGGGTGGGGTTATAGAGTCTTGGGTAGCTTGGCAGGGGTATTGGACAAGTTGTGAGTAGACCTTCTGCAGTGTTCTATGTTCTTATGTGGGATAGCGATGAAGAAGTTTCTTGGCGAGTGGTTCAGCTATGTTATAGAAGCCATTGTTCTGGTTGAAATTGTTGGTTATAGAGATAAGCGATGATTCCAGGATTCTTCTGTATTGAGTGTTGTCTTCTGTGGCGATAAGTCTTGAGTTTCTGTAGTTGATTAAATGGTTGTGTGAATTGCGATGTTGTACACAGGCATTCCTTGTATCGTCAGTCCTGCTTGTGTATTGGTGTTCTGAAATACGTGTTTGGAGGTCTCTTGATGTTTCGCCCACGTATAATTTGTTGCAGTCATTACAAGGGATTATGTATACCCCTGCAGAGGATGGAAGCTTGTCCTGTCTACTACTGGTGATGTCCTTGATGGTCGTGGTTGTGGAGGTAGATACTTGGAATAATGTATTGGAAAAGATGTTGGAAACATGTTTGGCAATGGAGGTGGTGGGGAGGACTATGTATCTCTTCTCGGCAGTGTCTTCTCTGGGTGTGTTGAAGATGTTTAATGCCCGCCGTCTGCAGTCTCTGATGAAGTGACGAGGATAATGGAGTTTAGAAAATACTTGTTCAATTAGAGTGCATTCTTCCTCAAGGAACTCGTTGCTGCAGATTCTGAGTGCACGCAGGAAGAAGCCTGTAATTACACCACGTTTAGTTTTGGTGTCGTGGTGAGAGTAGAAGTGGAGAAGATCGCTTTGGTTGGTTGGTTTTCGATAGACTTTACAACGAAGTTCATGGTCAGTTTTGCAGAGCAGGACATCAAGGAAAGGAAGAGTGTTGTCGACTTCTTCTTCAAGTGTGAACTGGATTGAGGGCTCGACCTGGTTGAGCTTGTCTTGGAGAGCTTGAACGTTGAAGCGTCTGGGAGTTAGGAGGAGAATGTCGTCAACATAACGGAGCCAGGTGACAGTCAAAGGAATAATGGTGGAGAAACGCTCGGCTTCCAGATGTTCCATGTATAAGTTCGCCAGGACGGCACTGAGTGGCGAGCCCATTTCTCCACCATTATTCCTTCGACTGTCACCTGGCTCCGTTATGTTGACGACATTCTCCTCATAACTCCCAGGCGCTTCAACGTTCAAGCTCTCCAAGACAAGCTCAACCAGGTCGAGCCCTCAATCCAGTTCACACTTGAAGAAGAAGTCGACAACACTCTTCCTTTCCTTGATGTCCTGCTCTGCAAAACTGACCATGAACTTCGTTGTAAAGTCTATCGAAAACCAACCAACCAAAGCGATCTTCTCCACTTCTACTCTCACCACGACACCAAAACTAAACGTGGTGTAATTATAGGCTTCTTCCTGCGCGCACTCAGAATCTGCAACAATGAGTTGTAATAAAGTTGGTAGAATTACCGACAATATGTAAAGTAAAAGGACACAAGTGCAACTAATGTGACATTTTATTGTGGCAACGTTTCGCTCTCCAGGAGCTTGATAAAGCTCCTGGAGAGCGAAACGTTGCCACAACAATGAGTTCCTTGAGGATGAATGCACTATAATTGAACAAGTATTTTCTAAACTCCATTATCCTCGTCACTTCATCAGAGACTGCAGACGGCGGGCATTAAATATCTTCAACACACCCAGAGAAGACACTGCCGAGAAGAGATACATAGTCCTCCTCACCAACTCCATTGCCAAACATGTTTCCAACATCTTTTCCAATGTAATAAAGTTGGTAGAATTACCGACAATATGTAAAGTAAAAGGACACAAGTGCAACTAATGTGACATTTTATTGTGGCAACGTTTCGCTCTCCAGGAGCTTTATCAAGCCACGTAATGGCTTGATAAAGCTCCTGGAGAGCGAAACGTTGCCACAATAAAATGTCGCATTAGTTGCACTTGTGTCCTTTTACTTTACATCTTTTCCAATACATCATTCCAAGTATCTACCTCCACAACGACGACCATCAAGGACATCACCAGTAGTAGACAGGACAAGCTTCCATCCTCTGCAGGGGTATACATAATCCCTTGTACATCAAGAGACCTCCAAACACGTATTTCAGAACACCAATACGCAAGCAGGACTGACGATACAAGGAATGCCTGTGTACAACATCGCAAATTCACACAACCATTTAATCAACTACAGAAACTCAAGACTTATCGCCACAGAAGACAACACTCAATACAGAAGAATCCTGGAATCATCGCTTATCTCTATAACCAACAATTTCAACCAGAACAATGGCTTCTATAACATAGCTGAACCACTCGCCAAGAAACTTCTTCATCGCTATCCCACATAAGAACATAGAACACTGAGGGGACTGACCACCTCAAAACTTTAAGGGTGATGGACTGATTACATCGTCTTCAAGTATCTTCTGCTTCTATCAACTTTTCTGTACTCGACTGAAGAAGCCTACTGTGTAGGCGAAACGTTTCAAAATAAAGATACCTAACTGTTGCATATGTGTCTTACCTAACAACATAGAACACTGCATAAGGTCTACTCACAACTTGTCCAATACCCCTGCCAAGCTACCCAAGACTCTATAACCCCACCCGGTAGATCCTCAGATGCAGCATTCTCCACCTGACCTCAACATTCTGACTATAAATACTCCCGTACCTTCCACCCCAGGTAGATCTGTTTGTGTGTTAGGTAAGACACATATGCAACAGTTAGGTATCTTTATTTCGAAACGTTTCGCCTACACAGTAAGCTTCTTCAGTCGAGTACAGAAAAGTTGATAGAAGCAGAAGATACTTGAAGACGATGTAATCAGTCCATCACCCTTAAAGTTTTGAGGTGGTCAGTCCCTCAGTCTGGAGAAAAGCATTGTTCCGTTGTCTGATATTGTTTCAGACAACGGAACAATGCTTTTCTCCAGACTGAGGGACTGACCACCTCAAAACTTTAAGGGTGATGGACTGATTACATCGTCTTCAAGTATCTTCTGCTTCTATCAACTTTTCTGTACTCGACTGAAGAAGCCTACTGTGTAGGCGAAACGTTTCAAAATAAAGATACCTAACTGTTGCATATGTGTCTTACCTAACAATGTGTCGGTATTTTATACCATTTTAATGTTCAGATCTGTTTGTGACTTAAAAAGCCAACTGTGTGGGCGAAACGTTGTCGATAAAGAATCACATTAAATTGCATATGTGTTTGTTTCCGTAGTTCAGTGGCTTAAGGACTGTGAAGTGAGGTTCTTTAATGACTGGCCAGGCAATTCTCCACACCTAAACCCTACTGAGAACCTCTGGTCAATAGTGAAACGAAGTTTACTGGGCAAGGATATCAGTTCCATCCCACAGCTGGAGGCTGTTCTAAATGAGGCATGGAATAATATACCTCCCCAAACCCTCAAGTATTTGTGAGTCTTCCTACATGGCTGAGGGACATGATTAAGCGTAAAGGATGCAGCTGCAAGTATTGAAACCTCAGTAAGTGTGCAATTATATATATTATATATATATTATATATATATATATATATTATATATTATATAATATATATATATATATATATATTATATATATATGTCGTGCCGAATATGTAAAACTGGTCAGTTAGCAAGAACTCATTTAAAATTAAGTCCTTTCTAAAATACTCTTATACGTTTAAAGATATATTTTTTTCATTAATGTTGATGTAAAAATTTATAATTTTGCACCAAAAGAAACTTAGAAAACTTACCTAACCTTATTATAACAAGCGCAATTTATTTTTGCCTAACCCAACTAAATATATTTTAGATTTATTTACAATAATTTAATACTAAACAAACACAGTGAAATATATTTTTTTTCGTTAGGTTCAGAATGATTTTGGCGAAATTATTGCATACACAAATTTCACTTGCCTATATGGAAGATTGGGGTTCTATTT
>NC_069443.1:33862936-33919291 GCF_026875155.1 Cherax quadricarinatus | reverse complement strand
GAATTTAAATGAGTCAATTAGCATGTATAACATGGAAAGTTAAGTTTATCTCTTCATTTTTGTTTATTCAGAGACTTGAATTTTTGGTGTTCAAGTATTGTTTTTTAAACATTCACCTGGGATTTTTAAGATGATGATGATCATTATTATTATTATATTCTTAGATGAACATTGCACACTGGAAATCTCTGTTTTCATTATACTGAATAGCATCCATATTTAACAAGTGCAAGATTACCTTAAATGAATAATTCATATTTCAGAAGAGTATGAGAAATGTCATAAGAGTAACTGGACTGCAGCCATACACTCAGTATGTGTTTCGTGGTGCCATAGAGACAATCTATAACAAAAGAATGGGAATCAAATCTGTAGCAGGTCCTGCTGCCATATTTAAAACAAAGACCAAAGGTATGTTTTATTTATGAAGATTTTAACTTTTGCACTGTGTAATATATACTAAAGATATATACTAAAGGAAAGGCTTGGGATATTGGCTGTTTGGAGTGACATTTAAACTGTCATATCTGGGTGCCTCTGCAAAGACAATGATTGTGTGTGAGTGAAGGTGAAAGTGTTTCTTGTTTGGATCACCCTGCCTCAGTGAGAGATGGCTGATGTTTACCTGAATGTGTTGATAAAAAATAAGCTTTATACAGTGGATTACTTTATTCCTGAGAGAGCATTTGTTAAATTTCTTTGTATATAGTATGTCTGTTGGCCATTGATATAAAAATCACTTGTGAGGTCAGAACCAGTGGCATCGTGAGAGGGGGAAGGGGGGCGGGCCGCCCTGGGTGACACCATAGAGCCTCTAAAGAAGGTAATATTAATGCCCAAAACAGTGCTACAGCAACATAATAGAAGAATCCTTCATTTCTATATATGTAGCCTCTTATGTGATTTTTTTTTCAACAAGTCGGCCATCTCCCACCAAGGCAGGGTAACCCAAAAAGAAAGAAAATCCCCAAAAAGAAAATACTTTAATCATCATTCATTCGCTGCCTGACCACGGTAGTGTGCGGTAGTGCTCTGCACCCCTCTGCTGTGTGTAGGCGAGCGCCCTTGTCAGTTACCTGGCTGCAGTGGTGTGAAGTGGTGCTGTCACACCTCGGCTAACAACTTAGGTGCACTGTGATCGTCAAGATGGCGGTTAGTCTGAGATGAAGGATAAATACTGTAGGCATCGAGCTACTTAAAGGAACGATAACGACCAGTTCTGCGCAAGTCTTATTGCCAAAGATCATACGGGAGACTTATGGAGTACAAGATAGTGACTTGTATGGTGTAGCATTGAACGGAGGACAACGAATTTTCGTCAAAACTGCTATCAGCAACGGTTTATGAATCGTTAATCACCAGGTTTCAGGACGTGAGTCTTAACGTCACACCAGCTGTCACTGTAAGAATGATAGATGTTTCACGGTATTATACGTGGATCAAGTTACGCAACGTTCCCTTTGAGGCGGACGAGGCAGATATAAGGAAAGTTTTTGAGAAGTATGGGACGGTGCATTATGCTCAACATGGTACGTGGGCGGCAGGAGCCTATGCTGGTTTTCCAGAGGGTTCTTTCAACCTCAAAATGACTTTGAGGCACCAAATACCATCCTATGTGTACCTACAAGATTTCAGGACGCAGGTAATGGTAATGTACCCAGGACAACGACGTACATGCCGCCTATGTGGTGAGTATGATCACATAGCGGCGACCTGTGACAAGCGAAGACATGTGCCTGGACCTGTGGTGGACGACGCAGCCCCTGCTTCAAAGGTGGCAGGTGAGGAACAAACATCGGATGGAGGGCGTGGTGTTTTGTGGAGCGAGATAGTGGATCGGGCACACAGGACTGGTGGTGAGTTGGAGTCCCGCCCCCAACTGCCTGATCAGGTGTCGTCTCCTGTGGATAAGGAGGAGCAGCAAGTACAAGAGAAGATTCTTGAGATTGAGGAGGAATTGGTGGAGGTGTTGAAGACGTTGTCACCACCAGAGAGGGACGTTACATCTGAGCGTGGTGTCATTGGAGAATCGTCGCTTCCAGAAAGTCTGAGACATGATAATTTGGGACGTGATGGTGGTTTGGAGTCGTCCATTGACTCATTAAACCATTCTCAGGTGGAGGTGGAGGTTCATCGAGAGGTAACATCTGACCAAGATATGTGTAACATGACTGTCACGAGAAAGAGGGCGGCTACATCAGATTCTGATGACGTCCTTACGCCTGCACAAAGGCCTGGGAAACAGACTGAGGTGAAGTGTGCAGGTAGTGGTGTAGGTGGTGGTAGCCATGATAGGAGGCACCGGAAGAAGGGGGGAGGGAAAGAGAGCACTCTGAAGGTGTCAAACGTAAATTCAAGCTCTGGAGTTGTAAAGAGTGATGAGAGGAAGCAGGGGTGGAAACTTTAATAGGCCTTAGGTGTATGTCTGTAAATGTTAATGGGTTATGTAGCGGTATGAAGAGAGATTGGTTTCGTAATTTTCTGAATAAATCTAGAGTGGATGTTGTGTTCCTGCAGGAGCACAATTTCAAAGAGGGTAGGGTGTTGGAGGTGGCAGGATTTCGAGTAGTTACCCTGCCATCTCCCCGTCTAAAAGGTGGTGTGGGAATTTTAATAAGGGAGACGAGCCCGTTTGTTTTGCAGAGAAGCGAGGGAGGAGGGGGAGGGAGGGTGTTGCGTGTGGATGGGTGGTGGATGGGTAAGCGTGTGTCTTTTGTGAGTGTGTATGCGCCGGCAGAAAATAACATAAAGGTAAAGAATGATTTTGTGTGTGAGGATCTTGTGTTTTTCTTAAGTGCACTGCCAGAGGTGGCGATAGTTGGTGGGGACTGGAATAGTGTAATCAGGGTGGCTGATGTGGACCCAAGAGGGGCTGGATATATGTCTGTGGCTCTTAGGGATTTATTAAGGGATGTTAGGTTACGTGATGCCTTTGGGGGGCGGTGTGGGAGACTGAATATACGTTTGTTAGGAGTGGATATGCTGCGAGACTAGATAGAGTGTACCTTTCTCAGGGTGTGGACGTGAAATCTTTCAGTACTGTTGAGGCTACAATGTCAGATCATAGGGCAGTGGTGGTGGAGGTTGGGTGGGGGACGCTCGTGGAAATATATAGAAGTTATTGGAAATTAAATATAAGTGTGTTAGGTGATGAGGAGGGGTTGGAGGGGTTTTCAGTCCTATGGAGGGAGCTTAGTGTGGAAGAACAGGGAGTGGATGACATTGTGACATGGTGGGATAGTGTCGCAAAGGAAAGGATTAGAAAGTTTTATGTGAGAGAAGGAAAACGTATTAATAATTTAAAATATGGACTGGCTAACTATTTAGAGGATAGGTTAAGAGGTTGCTATGGGAGGGGGGTGGGGTGGGAATAATTTTCCTATGGATGAAATAGCTGAAATAAAGGGGAGGTTGAGGATGTTGCAAAATGAAAGGTTTCAAGCTGTAAGGATGCAGGCAGGGGTGGAGGAAGTGCTTTGGGGCGACAAGCCGTCAGAAATGTGTTTTGCGGCAACAAAAGCAAAGGCAGGCGCTGACAGCTATACCATGTTTAGAGGTAACGGAGATGGTTGGGAATTATAGAGTAGGGCAGGAGATACGAACCACGAAGGGGATGTGTGCATATGCAGAGGCTTGGTACGAGAAGTACTGGAACAGTGGGGGGGTGGGTGACGGGGCATTGGACAAGGTGTGTATGTATGTGACATGTAATTTAGGAAATAGTGATCGAAAGGCTTTAGGTGGGACGATTACGGCAGAGGAAATAGAGAATGCGTTAAGGGGAATGAGGAAGGGGAAAGCTCCCGGTATTGATGGTCTCCCGGTAGAATTTTATTTACAACATTGGGCGTTGATAAAGGAATTTATAGTTAGGTTATTTAATAGTATGAAGGAGAAGGGTAAGTTGGGGGAGAAGCAGGAAACTGCAGTTGTAGTGTTGGTCCCGAAGGTCAAGGGGCAGCCCACCCTTCGGGAGTACCGAGCCATATCACTGATGTGTGCAGACTATAAGGTGTTTGCAAAAATTTTAGGTAATAGGTTCAAATGTGTAGTGGAGAGGGTGGTGTCAAAATCTCAGTTCGGGTTGCCGGGAAGGTCGATGATTGAAGGACATGGGATACTGAGAAGTTTTGTGGAAGATAAGGGTGGGGGTGGAGGGGCAGCTTTGTTGGCTCTAGACTGGCAGGGAGCATATGATAGAGTGGAAAGGGGAGCTTTGCAGGTTATACTTAGGAGACAGGGTTTTGGGGAGGAAATAGTCGAGTGGGTAAATACGTTGTACAAGGGGGCGAAAATGAGGATACAGATTAATGGGTGTATGGGGAGGGAAATTGCAATGGGAAGAGGCCTTAGACGGGGACGCCCCATGTCCCAAATATTGTTTGCATGTTTCCAGGACCCCTTTTATAGAATGGTTGACCGTAGCTTATGTACGCCATGTGAGGGAAGTGTGGGGGGTGGGAGGGCCTGGCCGGGTTAATTGGATATGTTGACGACACCACTGTTCTCATTCGTGCAGGGATGTCAATGGGAGTGTTGGACGAGGTGGTGCAATTATTTGGAAGTGCCACGGGTATGCAGGTAAATAGTGCGAAGTCAAGGTGCATGGGGTTGGGTTCTTGGGTGGGGGGTGTGGGGGGGAGATGTAATGTTGTTAAAGAATGGGCGGTGTCTTTAAAGATTTGTGGTATTATTTATAGGGATGACATGGTTGCGGCGCAGGAGGAAAATTCAGATAGGTTATTGGAAAGGATCATGGGGCGGCTAGGTGTTCTGAGACCCCAGCACCTAACTCTGATACAGCGAGTGATAGTCGTGAACATTCTATTGTATAGTAAGGTTTGGTATGTTGCAGCTGTGTTCCCAATTACAGGGACAGCAATTGCGGGGATACTAAGACGGGTGTACAAATTTTTATGGGGTTCACGTTGTGATTGGTTAAGGAGGGAGGTTGTAATGTTACCTGTAAGTCAGGGTGGGTTGGGGTTGTTGGATTTGTGACGGAGGGCTAAATGTGTGTTTATTAAATGGGAAGTGTTGCGTGAGGGTGTGAACGCGGGGCGTTTGGGAAGGATACACGACAGGCTGGGTATGTGGTATCGAGGAATGGAGTTGAGGGAATGTGAAATAGTTTTGAGGGCTGTGATGTTGGTTAGGGAACTGAGAAAGGTTCGTATAAGGGTTTTGTGTAGGTTACTTGTAGGTAGGTGCGTTGTCCCAGTTGAGGGTTTGTTCCCCATGTATGCGTGGAAGAGTATTTGGTTTAGATTTAGTAAATTGAAGTTAAAACCTCGGGCGCGTGAGGTGATGTTTCGTTTTCTGCATGGGATCCTTCCGTCTGGTGAGATATTACGAAACAGACAGGTTGTAGAGGGTGGGGGGTGTGGTATCTGTGGAGGGGATGAGACTGCGTTCCATGTAGTTTACTTTTGTGAAGGGCTAGAGGAGGTCAGGTGCTGGTTAAGTAGGTTGGTACAGAGGGTGGGGGACCGTGGGGTGTCAGTTTTGCGTGCTCTAAGTCTAGATATGGGTGGGTTAGATGAGGGTGTCATAAGAGCTTTAGATTATATCATGGTAGATTATATATATATGTCGTGGGTGATGAGGGGGAGAGGGGATAGTGAGGAGAGAAGAAAGGTTCTTGCGGTAACGTTCTACCGTACGAGGTGTCGTAACAGAGATTTGTATGGGAGGAGGTGGGATCAGGCTTTCTCAGAGGGGTATAGAATGCTAACGTTAGGGATTCTCATAAATCTGTGATTGGAAATGAGTGAGTGAAGGGGTTTTCATAGGTTGGAGGGAGTCAGGGGGCAACAGCGGGCTCGCCTCCCTGGGGGGGGGGTCGTGAGAGTGTTGTGAATGTGGGTTTGGAATGGTTTCCTGGTTTTCATTGGGACTTTATGGCATCCAAGTGTGGATGTAGAGATCAAGGTCTCGTTATGGTAGATATAACACTTTTCAGAATGTAGGTATAATATAGTAGATTTTTATGTATAATTATGATGTGTATCAGTCTTGTAATAACATGATTCTTGAGAAATAAGTTCTTTGTGACATGAAGTGTGTTTTAGTTTGTATTTATGTTACGTGCTGGGTTTTTGCACGATGAGATATACTTATATACTGTTTGGCATTGTGCATACAGTGCATCTGATTAATGTGATTTTGTTGCAAATTTTTGTGTGTATGTGTGGGTGTGTGTGTGGATGTGGGTGTGGGTGTGTATGTGTATATATATAAATATCCCTTTCTATTGTATTGAGCCTTTGTCATGGGTCAGACGTTATGTAATAATTTATATATGCATGATTGATTCTTTTTAAAGTTTATAATTATGGTCTGTACCCTGATACCGGTTTGGTGTTCATGAAAGTTCTTGATGTTAAGTTTTAGTCTGTATGGTATACAGACATATCTAGACAGTTTAGTGACGTAGTCCATTTGTGTCTGAAATTTGTATATGGGTTTATTGTAACAGTATAGAGCTTCAGTTATTGTGTTCTAAGCTGTATTCTTTGTCTGTTTATTTGTATGTTGGGATATGTTCGGCTGTATTGTTAGGGATAAGTATGTAGATTTTCTAGTTAGATTATGATGTTAGGTTTTGGTTTTTAGATTAATGTGAAGGATGGGATTTAACTGATATAACTTCTTTGTATATTTTATGTTCAAGTGTATTGAACCTTTGTCAGATGTCATTTATATGTACAATTTATATATATGCAAGGTTTTGTATGTCAATTCATGAACCTGTGACATGTAATTTTGTTTTTAGTTATGTTCTTGATGTAAGTTGTTGTTGTAACATCTTGCGAGCATGTAGGTACAATCCGTTTGTCAGTTAATTTGATTAGGTTCCATACTGTTTCTTTATTTTTATGTTAAACTGTATTGGTTTTAAATAAAATATAAAAAAAAAATCATCATTCAACACTTTCACCTCACTCATACATAATCACTGGCTTTGCAGAGGTGCTCAGATACAACAGTTTAGAAGTCCCTCCAAACTGTCGATATCCCAAACCTCTCCTAAAATGTAGACAGTAAACCTACTTGGTAATTCTCATAATCCCTTGGAGCAAGTTGTTGTGGGCCTAGTTCCCTAAGTCCCCACCAGAGGGCAGGTCCTCAAATTAGACATACCTGGCCATGCCTCTTTCTCTCTTGACAACTGGCGACCTACCTGTGAACAGCTTCCCTCCTGGACTGGCTTTGGCTTAAAGTGCAGGCATTGTACTTCCCACTTCCAGGTCTTGAATCCAGCTAATCAGTTTCCCTGAATTCCCTCACGAAATATTGCCCTGCTCACATTCCAACAGCTTGTCAGGTCCCAAAAACCATTTGCCTCCACTCACTCCTAGCAAACATGCTCGTATATTTTTTTATTAACACACTCGCTGTTTCTTACTGAGGCAGGGTAACCCAAAAAAGAAAACTTTCGCCATCATTCACACTATCACTCTCTTGCCAGAGGCACACAGATACGACAGTTTAGATACCACTCTAAACAATAAATATCCCAAATCCCTCCTGTAGTGTGCAAGCACATATATTTACAAGAAACTTAAAATTCAAGTATATTTTTATGCACAAATCAAAATATTATTTGTTTTCTTTTTATTTTCCTTCCAATATTTATTTTTATTTTATTATTCTGATATGCAGATTATATTTTAAATGTTTAACTTGCAGCACCAGAGGGTGTAGACAAAGTAACAGCTGAAGCACTGTCTCCAGAAGAAATTAAAGTGACTTTTAACGTCAGTGAAGGACAGATGTGCGAAGTTTATTGGCAAAGAGCAGACACCAACCTTGGCCCCATTCATCCCACAGTTAACAGCATGCAGGAAATATCAGTCAGAATTAACAGACTGCTTCCTAACACTAAATATGAGGTCCTACACTTCTTTTTATTTTCCATTGAGTAATCCATTATTTGTTCTTAATGAAAGTTTAGTACAGTTTTCTGTACTCAGTCTTAAGATTATGAAAAAAATAGGAAATAGTAAGAATTTTATTATGAGTGTAGCAGTAAAGTTTTATGATTAAAACTCTCAATGCACATGTCTTTTAATATTTATTAGTTTAAGTATTTTATTACAGTATATTCAATTTAGAACATAAAACTATGAAAATTAAGGGTATTAGAATCTTCTTTAAAACTATTTCTTGAATGTATTTTTGCTTTATATACCTATGGCACTATATCTGAATTAAAATTTAATATTTTAATACAGTATAAACTAGAAGTGTTTATATACTTAAAATTCATCCATTGCATTGTGTATTCTTGCAACTTAGGTCTGGGTAAGAGTCTATTCCCAAGATAGACTTGTGCATACAAACAGTCCACGAGTGACTGTCATCACCCTTCCTGAACTACCACACATCAGATTGAAAAATGCAACCGCACGCACACTTTTCATTAACTGGAAGGCACCATCAGACAGATCTGTTTTGCGACATGCTGTAAGCACATTGCCAATTACTAAATTTTTGAAGTATGATGATAAACCTTTCAGCTTATTTTATTAACTGGATTTCAGCTTCATTCTGTAATGTACATTTCTTTCAGTGATAGAATAAAATGCTTCAGAGAGAAGTTTATTTTGTGGAGCACTTAAGTCTCATTTTATTTAAATATAAAATTAATACCCCTGAATTCACTTCTATGAGCACGCATACATTGTCTTTGGCGTGTCCTTTTTAGATAATGGGCAGTACTATATATCTTTTGACCATTCTTCTGTATATATTGTCACTTTAACATACGTAGCTAGCAATGTAACTTTTTAATTTTATTCAATCACTCATCACTGACTTTCTTGCTCATCACGTTATGAGTGCTAACTCAAGTTATTTCACATACATTACACTTAATAAATACTAATCATTCTCATTAGTTTTATATCAGTTTCAGTATACAGCCTTTGGTGACAGTATCTGGGAAAATCTCACCATGGAGCAAACAACTGCTGGACAAACCTATTTTGCCAACATCATTCATCTGGCACCTGCCACCTCATACATATTTAGAGTTCAGGTTATATACAATAATACTTACTACAGTTATACATGGCCTGAACAACCTCTCTTTAATTTTTCCACATTGGGTGAGTTCTTTCATTGGCACTATATTTTTGTTTACTTTTGTGAATATAATAACAATTGCTCCATATATACATATTTATTGCAGAAATTCATTTTGATTTTGATAAAATTTAATCAGTTCATGCACACTTATGAAAGTTTGTTGTCTGATGAATGTTTCAAATTAATAAGATTTTTCAAAGTTAAAAATTAGTTAACCAGAAGTAAGTTAACAATAAGTATTTGGTGTGTAGCTGAGATTCCAGGTGAACCAGGACAAGTGATGCGGCAGCAGGTGGGCAGGGTCTTGCCTGGCGTGGCTTGAGGCTCTGGTGGAGTGAGGCAAAACCAAATGGTGCTCCAGTTATTGCATATACCCTGCAAGCTTCCCTCTATAATTCCAATGACTTTGACAACAATATTACCTATGCTACCATATATAATGGATCGGGTAAAGTGCACGAGTTATTTTTGTATAAATTTTCTATAATCCTACTGTATTAGAATTTGGCATTTTAAGTAGATGATCTTACATGTGTATTAATTTATGTTACTGCTCTGTGGAGTTGTATATTAATTTATAAAATCCATAGGACAGTAATTAATAGATACTAATTTTTTACAGATAATTATTGGCTTATCAAAGGATTAGAAGCAGAATCCAGTTACATCTTTCGAGTCCGTGCCATAAATGAACTTGGAGCTGGCCCTTGGGGAGAAGTCAATGTGATTGACACAGTAGTTGGGGCAACCATGCTGACACAGACTGATCTCCCTACAATTCTTTCATCAACTATACCAACATCTCTGATTTTTTTTGGAGTGTTTTTTACAAGTCTTATATATGGTAAATACAGTATAGTGTACTGTTATTAATTTTTTTTTTCACAACAGTTGTCTCCCACCAAGGTACGGTGACTGTCAGTCATTCAGAGACTGTCTTACCAGAAGCATGCTTATGTCACAATTCAGATTACCCTCCAAATGAAGCATCCCCACCCCTTCTGAGTGCAGACACTGCCTCTCCCACCTCCAGGACTCAAGTCCAACTAACCAGTTTCTCTGAATCCCTTCATCAGAGTTACCTTGCTCACACTCCAACAGCACATCTATGAAAAACCACTTGTCTCTATTCACTTCCGTTTAAAATGCTCTCACAAGTCTGCTGAATGCTGAAGCCCCTAAAGCTCATAGCCTGTCATACCCCCTCCCTCCCCCAGATTTATTAACCTCTTAGTCAACCTATCCCTCTCCAACCTCTACATGACCAAACCACTTCACCAACCCCTCCTCAGCCTAGTAAAGTTTTTAAGTGATGCTCAATTTTTCAACTTTGTATAGTAGTACAGTGGACCCTCAGTTAATGCCTTTAATCCGTTCCAGAGAGCTAGGCTTTAATCGATTTAGCCTTTAACCGAATTAATTTTCCCATAAGAAAAAATGGAAAAATCCAATTAATCCGTTCCAGACACCCAAAAGTATTAAACAAAATAATTATTTTACATGAAATATACATTTCCCTACACAGAAAACAATGATACATGAAGAATAAAACAATAATAACGTCACACGTACCTTTTTTTGGGTGGACTTGTTGAGAGTGATGAAATGGTAGGAAGGGACAGAGGATGAAGATGTTTTTTGTTTGGAAGGGAATCTCCTTCCATAAGGACTTCAGGTAATAAGTCCTTTTCTGGCATGTGTCCTGGGAGTATCTTTTCCTCTTGAGTAATGTAGGTCCTGTTTGGCTTTTTTCTTCCTAAACAAACCTTTTCGTCACAATTGAACACTTGGGTTTTAATTTTCTCAGCCTCTCTGTACCCCTTAAAGTCCTGCACATATTTTTCACCGCATTTTTGTCAGAACTGCAGCCTCTCCATGCCTTATCAAACCATACCACCATCACAACCACTACCACCCTCTACCACCATCACAATTGCTACCATCCTCTACCATCATCACAGCAACCCTCTACCATCATCACTACCACCCTCTACCACCATCACAATCGCTACCAAACTCTACCACCATCACAGTTGCTACCACCCTCTACCACCACCACTACCACCATCATAACCACTACCACCCTCTTCCACCACCCCTTTTGTATTTTTCTACAAACTTTTTCTTAAATTATATGTGTTTCTCACATTCTTAACCATAGGGCTGGCACTAGAAGCTGTCTTGGGGCCCTTGGTGGCTTATTTAGCAGTTACAAGCACCAAAAACAATGGAATAATACAAAATGTATCGCATGTATGCGCGGAATCATCTTCACTGGCTTTGTAAATAATGGCACACTGGTTGGTACGTACACAGAGTGAGTGGCCGGCCCCGCTAAGGGCGCTGTGCCAACACGTTCAGGACAAAAGCTCCTAATCGAGTTTTTAGGTGTTATCCGAGCCAATTTTTTTACACCAAAGCGAGGCGTTATCCGATTTTGGCGTTATCCACTGCAGGTGTTAACTGAGGGTCCACTGTATTTATTTGTGTCGAGCATTTATGCTCAGTGCATTTATCATTTTGTAATATTTTTGATGCTGTAAGTATTAAGTGACCTATATGGTCAGTGTATATTTAAACATTTAACAAGTCTTTCTAACCATCCTAACTTTTTTTTTTTTTTTTTTTTGCTAAAAATTATGTGCCAAAGGGCTTCTTATATATATGATACCTGGAGTTTACCTGGAGAGAGTTCCGGGGGTCAACGCCCCCGCCGCCCGGTCTGAGACCAGGCCTCCTGGTGGATCAGAGCCTGATCAACCAGGCTGTTGCTGCTGGCTGCACGCAAACCAACGTACGAGCCACAGCCCGGCTGATCCGAAACTGACTTTAGGTGCTTGTCCAGTGCCAGCTTGAAGACTGCCAGGGGTCTGTTGGTAATCCCCCTTATGTGTGCTGGGAGGCAGTTGAACAGTCTCGGGCCCCTGACACTTATTGTATGGTCTCTTAACGTGCTAGTGACACCCCTGCTTTTCATTGGGGGGATGGTGCATCGTCTGCCAAGTCTTTTGCTTTCGTAGTGAGTGATTTTCGTGTGCAAGTTCGGTACTAGTCCCTCTAGGATTTTCCAGGTGTATATAATCATGTATCACTCCCTCCTGCGTTCCAGGGAATACAGGTTTAGGAACCTCAAGCGCTCCCAATAATTGAGGTGTTTATCTCCGTTATGCGCGCCGTGAAAGTTCTCTGTACGTTTTCTAGGTCGGCAATTTCACCTGCCTTGAAAGGTGCTGTTAGTGTGCAGCAATATCTCCAGCCTAGATAGAACAAGTGACTGAAGAGTGTCATCATGGGCTTGGCCTCCCTAGTTTTGAAGGTTCTCATTATCCATCCTGTCATTTTTCGAGCAGATGCGATTGATACAATGTTATGGTCCTTGAAGGTGAGATCCTCCGACATGATCACTCCCAGGTCTTTGACGTTGGTGTTTCGCTCTATTTGTGGCCAGAATTTGTTTTGTACTCTGATGAAGATTTAATTTCTCATGTTTACCATATCTGAGTAAATTGAAATTTCTCATCGTTGAACTTCATATGTTTTCTGCAGCCCACTGAAAGATTTGGTTGATGTCTGCCTGGAGCTTTGCAGTGTCTGCAATGGAAGACACTGTCATGCAGATTCGGGTGTCATCTGCAAAGGAAGACACGGTGCTGTGGCTGACATCCTTGTCTATGTCGGATATAAGGATGAGGAACAAGATGGGAGCGAGTACTGTGCCTTGTGGAACAGAGCTTTTCACCGTAGCTGCCTCGGACTTTACTCTGTTGACGACTACTCTCTGTGTTCTGTTAGTGAGGAAATTATAGATCCATCGACCGACTTTTCCTGTTATTCCTTTAGCACGCATTTTGTGCGCTATTACGCCATGGTCACACTTGTCGAAGGCTTTTGCAAAGTCTGTATATATTACATCTGCATTCTTTTTGTCTTCTAGTGCATTTAGGACCTTGTCGTAGTGGTCCAATAGTTGAGACAGACAGGAGCGACCTGTTCTAAACCCATGTTGCCCTGGGTTGTGTAACTGATGGGTTTCCAGATGCGTGGTGATCTTGCTTCTTAGGACCCTTTCAAAGATTTTTATGATATGGGATGTTAGTGCTATTGGTCTGTAGTTCTTTGCTGTTGCTTTACTGCCCCCTTTGTGGAGTGGGGCTATGTCTGTTGTTTTTAGCAACTGTGGGACGACCCCCGTGTCCATGCTCCCTCTCCATAGGATGGAAAAGGCTCGTGATAGGGGCTTCTTGCAGTTCTTGATGAACACAGAGTTCCAAGTGTCTGGCCCTGGGGCAGAGTGCATGGGCATGTCATTTATCGCCTGTTCGAAGTCATTTGGCGTCAGGATAACATCGGATAGGCTTGTGTTAATCAAATTTTGTGGCTCTCTCATAAAAAATTCATTTTGATCTTCGACTCTCAGTCTGGTTAGCGGCTTGCTAAAAACTGAGTCATATTGGGACTTGAGTAGCTCACTCATTTCCTTGCTGTCATCTGTGTAGGACCCATCTTGTTTAAGTAGGGGCCCAATACTGGACGTTGTTCTCGATTTTGATTTGGCATAGGAGAAGAAATACTTTGGGTTTCTTTCGATTTCATTTATGGCTTTTAGTTCTTCCCGCGATTCCTGACTCCTAAAGGATTCTTTTAGCTTAAGTTCGATGCTTGCTATTTCTCTGACCAGTGTCTCCCTACGCATTTCAGATATATTGACCTCTTTTAGCCGCTCTGTTATTCTTTTCCGTCGCCTGTAAAGGGAGCGCCTGTCTCTTTCTGTTTTACATCTACTCCTCCTTTTTCTTAGAGGAATAAGCCTTGTGCATACATCGAGTGCCACCGAGTTAATCTGTTCTAGGCATAAGTTGGGGTCTGTGTTGCTTAGTATATCTTCCCAGCTTATATCGGTTAGGACTTGGTTTACTTGGTCCCACTTTATGTTTTTGTTATTGAAGTTGAATTTGGTGAATGCTCCCTCGTGACTAATCTCATTATGTCGGTCTGGGGCTCCGCGCATACATGACTGAACCTCAATTATGTTGTGATCTGAGTATATTGTTTTTGATATGGTGATATTTCTTATCAGATCATCATTGTTAGTGAAGATGAGGTCTAGTGTATTCTCCAGTCTAGTAGGCTCTATTATTTGCTGGTTTAAATTGAATTTTGTACAGAGATTTAAAAGCTCGCGTGAGTGTGAGTTTTCATCAGAGCTGCCTCCTGGTGTTATTACTGCAACAATATTATTTGCTATATTCCTCCATTTTAGGTGCCTTAAGTTGAAATCCCCCAGGAGCAAGATGTTGGGTGCAGGAGCTGGAAGGTTTTCCAGACAGTGGTCAATTTTTAACAGCTGTTCCTGGAATTGCTGGGATGTTGCATCCGGAGGCTTGTAGACTATCACAATGACTAGGTTTTGGTTCTCGACTTTACTGCTAAAACTTCCACTACATCATTTGAGGCATTTAGCAGTTCTGTGCAAACAAGTGACTCTGCAATGTACAGGCCAACCCCCCCCCCTTTTGCCTGTTCACTCTGTCACATCTGTATAGGTTGAAAACCTGGGCCATATTTCGTTGCCCAAAGTGATCCTTTATGGGGGTCTCAGTGAAAGCCCCCGAAAAATTGCCTTTGCCTCGAAAGCGTCCACGGATGAAAGGTATTTTGTTGTTTGTTGCTGGTTTGGGACCCTGAAATTTTTGAAAAAAAGAATTTTATCGGACGGTGGTATTGTTGGTACGGGGGGGGGGATTTTTTTCCGGAATTATATCTGTATCTTTTTTGGTTTGGGAGTGGGAGGCCATCGACTTGGTTCCACTCCGGGAATAGGGTTTGGTGTACGTTTCTGCCATTTCCCCCATTTTTTTTTCCCTTTCCCTGGCCCTAAAAAACCAAAAGATTATATTGTTTCATTTTAAATTTTTTATTTTGTAATAAATAATTTAATTTTGGGGGTGTTTTTGGCAGGTATGAAATGGATGACGTACATTATTAACCTTTGTTAGGTAAGACCACATGCAACGTTAGGTATCTTTATTTTAAACGTTTTGCCTAAACAGTAGGCTTTTTTCAGCGAGTACAAAAAAGCGTGAAGCCAAGAGACTGAAGACGATGAAATCAGTCTTCACTTTTCTTGTGCTTCTTTTAACTTTTCTATACTCGACTAAAAGAAGCCCACTATGTGGGTGAAGCATTTCGAAATAAAGATACCTAAGTTGCATGGGTCTTACCTAAAACCTGTCGGTATTTTTACCATTTTATTTTTCACATTATTAACCATTTTTTACTGTTTAATTTTTTAGTGTCAAATTTTCACAGTAGTATTCATAATAAAAAAATATAGCTCGAATTTTGTAGAGTCACAAGAGTTTTGAAAATTTTAGTTTCTTTTTTAAATTTGCGAAAAAATTAATAGCTTTGGATCTTTTTTTCTTTGGGTATAAAACGAGCGAGAGGAGGGGGTTGGAAAGTTAAAGCAGCTTCTTAAATGTTTTCTCACCAACCACCCACACTCATGAAGTAAAATTTAAAAACTCTTCACATTTCCAAAAAATAATAACTTTGTTACAAAAAATATTGTTCTCTAAACCTTCACATTTTCCCCCAGGTGGGGTTGAAAAAATAAAAACATATTTTGCTTTACAGTATTCTATTTTTTAAATATTTAATACACAGTTTTTTTGTGCACAAAAATAACAGTACATTCGTTGATAAAAAGGAACAGTTTGACCCCTTGAATCTTTTTAAAAAAGAAAATTTTTGATAAATCCTTTCTTATCTGTGGAAGTTTTTTGCGTCTTATTAAACATAACTTATTCTACAAAAAAAAAAAATCAAATTTTTTTCAAAATGAAATTTCGGGGCGATGACCTGGATTGCCCATGTGTCACGGAATTGTATCAACCTCACCAAGTTTCTGGGTTGTGGAACGTTTGGGTAAAGTATTTGAAGGGGGCAGCCCGTGGGGCTGTTTACCCAGGTCACAAAAGGTGGCAATTAAGGATTGTATCATTATTCTTTTTTTTCTTTATACATGAGTATACATTTTATAGATTGGCAAATATGAGTACAGCCTCTCTCCTTGCGACATCTTTTACGACGGCCCGCTTACAAGGCTCTCTGCCTGTATGCAACATAAATAATTTTTATTAGAGCTGTTTCTATTTTTTTTATGAATTATAGTACCATACTGTATAAAAAATTTAAAAATATACCCGAAATGTTATAAAAAGGTGCAAAAGGGGACATTAAAACACTATCAAAAATGGTTCAAAGCATGCTCCTCATTAGCGACAAATTTGTTTACCAACTGGTTTTGGAAAGGAACTTTGTTGTTGGTGAGGAAGGCTTATATTTTTTTAGCCACTACGTAATTGAAAAAATGAAAAAATATACATTTTCAACATTTTAAGAATTAATTTTGTATTTTCTGTAAACAATGAGTGCCTTGTGCTTCAGATTCCCTAAAGGGGCAACAGAGACAAAAAAAACTGAGTTCCTGAAGGAGGGTCAGTTGATGAGTCATTCCGCTTAACATTCTTTGGGGCTTCTGGGGTTGTACAGACATGATCCTTTTTCCTTATCCTTGAATGTGGAAGGTGGCGTTTTCGTCCATCTTTGTACAATCGTGGAGAAGTTTGAAGTTTTTTATTATTTTTTTATACTAAGTTTGAAATTTATAGAAATGTTTAAGTCATATTTTATTGCAGAGTCAAAATTTTGTCCCTTTATTGGATGGCCCTTAGTGTCGAAGTCTGGTGTCTCCCCAGAAGTAGAGTGATCAACAAAGAAAAACACTGTCACTATCACTCACTACCATTCCCTGCCAGAGGCAATTTAATTACAGCTCATATTTCCCTCCAAACTCAACACAGTGTATGTAAAAATGAATTATTTATCCACCTTTTAAATCAAATTTATCATTTTTTAGGTTTGGGGTAGCTTGACATTGAGACTTTGGGCCCTGTGTCTGGGTGTGGCTAAAGGCTGTGTGTATTTGGAAGAAATGCACTATACCACCGTGATTGGCTGCAAAGGGAAATTTTCCCTTTTTCAACAACTGACCTGAAACTCGTAAGTAAAAAAAATTGGTGATTTTTGGGTACCCGAGATATATACAAAAATGATTACTATAGAGAAGAGGTACTGTAACTATAGTATTTTTATTTTTAAACTTTAATGTATTTATAAGAGTAGGCTTGTGAAATTCACGAGGAAAAAACTTTAAATTTTTTAAAAAACCCCCAAAAATTTAAAGAACTTTTTATTTTTTTTTAAAATAAATTATTGTCATCTGTACAGTACTGAAAAAAACATACATTGTCTTTACTTTTGATGAGTTCTGTGAGTTTTTCTATTCCCAAACCCAGCCTTAGGGTAGGCTTGTCTGGTCAACCAGGCATCTTTATTTAGCAAAATCTTTTTTTTATAGGGAGAGGGGGTGTTACCATTGGGGTGGCTGTCTCCGAATTCTGGTTATGGGGTGTTTTACAAATCACTCTGATGTTTGGGCTTTGGAGTGCTGTTTGTGGGAGATCTTTACTCTTGGACTGCAGCCATCCCTGCACGCACCAACTTGAAGTGCTACTTTTTGTCAAGGGCGGAGGTCGCCCTTTAATCGTCCTCCCAATTGCCCGGGAACTGAATTTTTCAATACTCCAAAATATATATTTTAAATTTAATTGCAAATTTATTAACATGATACATTTAATAAAAAAATTTTTTGTGAAAACATTCTTAATTAAAGTACGTTTTTTGAAAACAAACATTTTTAAAATAAAAGTTGGGATGTATTTGGATTGTATAAAATCTTGTTTAAATATTTTTTTAGGTTTTTTTGTAAAGATCTTTATCTTTTGCTTTCTTGCCTTAAAAATTATTGGACATTGTATTTTTTCCAAACTAAAATTTAAAAATTATCACATTGTCTTGTTAGGACAATGCTAACCTTATTTTTGAACTTAAACAAATGTTTCAGGTTTTAAAGTTTTTTGAAGTGCGCCTGATGACTCCTTCGTTTTATCAGCCCTTCGCTCTCCTTGACATGTTTCGGCCCTCTCCTTACGGTGCGGAAATTTTTTCAAACGCCGACCCGTTCCCGTCGGACCAACTTGGCCCCACGCCTAAACGTCAACGACAATTTACTGCTGAGATCTTCTCCCCCTTCCCCTTCTCGTTCTTCTCAAAAATTCGACCGTCCTTAAATCCCTTCCAGTCAGTTTAGATAAACGGGGCAAAATTCTTCACTTTACGCCAATTCCTTATGCCTTCTTTCGCCATAGTATTGGCAAGGACTCCTACGCCGTTGGTAAAGATATTTCTTTCTGTTTAAAGAGCGGTACGCGCATCTTACCGTTCAGATGCCCCCAGGCGGGGGGCTCTCTCGTCTTTCCCCATATAGATATTTTCCCTTCCCCTTAAAAAAACTCATTCCCTAATTTTGTAGGGGTCCCGTTATTCTGCCCCTTACCATAGTTCAACAAAATTTCCAGAATGTGGCCCGCATCCTAGAACAGCTGGAACTCCCAAAAATTTTCCCCAAACCCAAGGTAGACACTTTCGTTTTCCCGCCCGTGGGCGGGGGCGTACCCCAGCAATGTGGCTCGTTTAAATTTTGCAGCAGAGAACTCCCTCCTTTTGTTATTTGCGGACATCGGTTACAAGTTCGAAGGTGGGCCTACACCACAACAGGTAGAAATTGCTGGCGATTTGGCCATCCGGAAAAATTTTGGGTCTATCGCCGAATGCCAGTCTGTGGTGCCGATACCATTCTAATACGTTTGCAATCCCATTTTCCCCCTTTTCCTTAATGTCATGAGGCTCCCTTTGTACTCTCGCCGTTGTCAGGTCTATTTAAACGAGCGGAAATCCGTACCCCAAAAAGGAAGAAAGGGCTCCTTTTTGCCATGGAGTTTCTCATCTCCCCCTCAAGGGGGACTTCCCCCGTGTTTTTTATTCCGTGTTTCAAAACGTCCCCCCATTGGGATCCTTTCTCCCCCCCTCTGTGGTTACCTCCATAATCACTCCGTATCTAATCCTTTTGTGCCTCGGCTCAGACGTCCTACTTCAACGCCCCGTCTATCCGTTTTCGAGTCTCTCTTACAAGCCCCATATGACGAGACCTCGTTCGACACCCCTTCCCCCAAACGTCCCCTCTACTTCTCAAAAATCAAAAAAAGGTCGGTAACACCCCTACCCCTTTTACCTCCTCATTTTACCCTCCCCGTTCTGTTAGTTCTTCCCCCCTCCTGGCTCAGTTCAAGTGAAGGGGTTTACCCCCCTCCTGTATGTACCTTCCTCCCCCGTTTCCCCCCAAATTTCTTCCTTCTGCCCCCCCCAGGTTCCGGCTTTCTGTCCCTGACGCTTTCCCCGTTCCTCCCCCCTTTTTTCCCCCCCCCACTTTTTTTTTAAATTGAGAAAAACTTTTTAAAATGTTTTTAGATGGTTGACCTGTTTAAAACTTTTTTCTTTTTCATTTTTGGGTTTAAAAAATTTAAAATGCGTTGTGTGATTTGCTTTTTAATTTTTTTTATTACAAATTAGGGCCTGTTTTTGGGAAAGCAAAAGAAAATTGAAAAATATATGATGCCCTTGTATAATATGTGGAATATGTGTCGTGCTTTTTTCTTATTTCCTCCCGGGTTAAAAATTATTGTTTGAAAAATTTGGGAAAATTTGGGTTCCATCTTTTAAAAGTTTATCCCCTTCACCCTTTTAAAAGTGCCTTTTAAAAAAAAAACTTGCTTGTTCTCTTAAATATTTGCATTTGTTAACATTTTTTATGTCTTGATTCCCAACCGGGATTCCAAATTTTTTATCCCACAAAAAGGGAATTCAAAAAAAATTTGACTACTGATTTATGCTGATAAGTTTTAAAATTTACGGGGTTTAAAAAAATGGGGAATTGAAAAGGTATTGGTTAAAAATGCCAAAGTTTGTGCTGAATATGCTTATGTTTGCTTTTTTAGGTGAATGCAGCCTTGATAAACCTGGCTTATGCTAAAGATCGTGATGAAAATTACAACACAACTCAGGTGGTGAATTTTGTTTTTCAATTTAGGCAGAAATTTCTTTGACAGTAAAGTAGAATAAGTTCCCCAATTTTGCCTTTATTTTCCCAAAAAGTCATCTATTTGATTACCACTTTATTGTTCCCACAACTTATATTAGCCCCTTTTTATATTAAATTTTTTTAACTAAAATTCTAACTTTAAAGAATTACCTTTATAGTACTACCTACTATCATATTCCCAAAACTCCCTTATTTGAAAAATCACTTTTTTGGGATTTGTCCCCTTTTTTATTGTCTCCTTTATTTTTTGCTAAAAAAAAAAAAAAAAAAAACTACCTTAGCTTAATTTTTTTTTAAATTTGGTTTAAAAAATTTAGGTGCTATTTTTTTGCTTAAGGGCTATTTACTTTGTTTTATACTTTTAATTTTTAATATTTGATTCCCTACAAATCTTTTGTTACAAGCATTGACCCGATTTCCCCCTCTTATTTTTTAATTTACTTTAAAAGAATCAAAAAAGTTACTGTTTAAATTTTAAAACTGCAGAAAAAATCCCAAAAGGCCCCTTTTTCAGTGCCCAACCCAAACATAATATCTTTAACCAAATTCAGATCTTTAAGCAAGCATTTTCGATGCCCCATTGCCCTTACTAAATTCCCCTTTCATGCCAATATGTCCTCATTACACTAAAATGAAACCCGGCTAAAGGGCCCGATAGTACAGATGTCTATGATTCCCGGTTACACAGCCATACCAACTGTAGGGGCCCGACCAAAAAGGGGGTTGGCCCCAGCCATATACTACTCGACCAACTAGAATTTTTCACTAAAACTTCCCCAAGGGGTTTTGAACATGGGGGGAAAATATAATACCAAATTCAAAACCAAATACCTACAAAAACCTTTTACATTGAAAAAACATCTACAGGGGTTCCCCAGTCAAAAATTAGCCCAAAATTTTGTCAAAACCTAGGAAGTTGATAACTGTGCACGCAAAGAACAAAAATACTTTTTACTTTTCAGGTGACCCTTTAATTTTTTAAAAATTTCCCGCAAAAGGGGGAGGAAACCCCCCGTTACTGAAATTTACAAACACAATGAGTAAAGGGATGTTTCTACCAAAAGTAACAAAAAACCTTTAAAAATTTACAGAGGGCTAGTGTTTCCCCCACCCTTTACCCCCATTTGGACCAAAAAACCATACCCCTTTTAAAAACAGGGGATAATTACAGATAATACCCCCCCCCCCTACCCTACTTTCCCCATAACAAAAACCCTTTGGGAAACTACCCCAAAAACAATTCTAAAATCACCCTTTAAAACTTCCCCATGAGGCAGCCATTAATAAATTCCCCAAAAAGCAGTAGCAAACATTGACTGGACACGAGCTAGAAAAAACTATCGATATTGACGAATTTATTAATAATTTTATAAAAAAAAACCCGAGATTTCTGGCCCTTTTTTCCCTCCTAGGAACTATCCCTCCCCGGTCCCCCCTTTTTTTTTTTTTTTTTTTTTTTTTTATTTTCTTTTCCCTTTTTTTTTTTCCCTTAAAAACAAAAGAAAGAAGTAACCAAACAGGCAGCCTAGTCCTGAACCTGGTCCCCCGGGCCCCTTCTTGTTTACCGCACCCCGGGTCGGGACCCGCCTCGTCTTTGGACCACCTTCCGGGACATTCCCATACTCTTTACCTTTGCCGGTGCTGTTTCCTCACCCGTTCAGTGTGAGGCCTCGAGACTCCTTCGATTTATCAGACCTCGCCTCTCCTCTGACTATGTTTCCCGGCCTTCCCTCTAGGGTGCGGCAATTTTCAAACGCCGACCCGTTCCACTCGGACCAACTCTGGTCCACGCCTTTAACGTCAACGCCAATTACCTTGCTGATGATATTCTCCACCTTCACCTTCTCGTTTTTCTCAAAACGTCGCACGTCTTCACTACCTTTCACGCTCAGTTTTCACTGACGTGGATAAATTCTTCACTTTACGACCAACTTCCTCTACTGCCCTATCTTTCTGACCATATATTGGCAAGGCATTTCCTACGCCATGTTGGTAAAGATTTTCTTTTCATGCCCCTTAAGAGCGGTACGCGCATCTTACCGTACAGAATGCTACCCAGGCTCGTGAGCTTCTCTTCTTTCCCATTAGATACTGTTCCTGTCACCCTTGAAAAATCATTCCCTCAATTCTTGTGTGGTACCGTTATTCTGCCCCATACCATAGTTCAACAAATTTCCGACATGTGGCACCGACATCTGAACAGCTGGAACTCCAAGATCCCCCTTCCTCAGGTAACACTTACGTTCTTCCTGCCCGGCGGAGACGATACCCTACCCAATGTGGCTCGTTTAACTTTTGACAGCAGAGAACTCCCTCCTCCGTTTATATAGCAGGACATCGGTTACAAGTTCGAAAGGTGATCCCACACCAAACAGTGAGAAATTGCGGGCGATTTGGCCTTTCCAGCGAAATATTGAGATCTTCCGCCGAATGCCCAGTCTGTGGGCCGATGACCCATTCTATACGTCTTGCAATCGATCTCCCTCTTGCCTTAACTGTCATGAGGCTAACCTTACGTACTCTCCCTGTCAGGTCTATTTAAACCGGGAAATCCTTACCTCAAAGAGACGAAGGTCCCCCTTATCCCAATGGCATTTTCTCATTTTCCGCCCCAAAGGGAACTCCCACTGTTTTATTCCCGTGTTTCAAAACGTCCCCCCACTCTGGTATCCATCTTCTACCCCACTCTGTGGTTACCTCCCCATAATCACTCCTGTATCTAATCCTTTTGCTGTCCTGGGCTCAGACGTTCCCTACTTCAACCCCCCTCAGTCTAATCTCCTTCTTTCGGTTTCTCTTACAAGCCCAGTATCGACGAGACCTCGACGAAAACCCTTCCCAATCGTCCCTCACTTCTCAAAAGCCCAAAAAAGGTCCGGTAACATCCTACATCTTACCTCCTCATTTTACCCTCCACTGTCTCGCCCCCTAGTTCTTCCCCTCTCACTGGCTCAGTTACAAGTGCAGAGGTTCACCCTCTCTCTGTATGTACCTTCCTCCCCTGTTCCCCCCAAAGTTTTTTCCCTCTTCTCCAACTCCCAGGTTCCTGCCTTCGCCCCCGCCACGCTTCTTCCAGTTCCCCACCTTTCGCCCCCCCTACCTTGGTACAGTCCAACAGTTCCAATTTTTATCATCCTCCCCTACCTTCCCAATATTGTTCCCATACGACTCTCTGAATTCCGAAACATTTGGGAAGCAATCTCTGAATTATTGCAGGACCAAACCATTCAATGGACCTGATCCACCTTCCGCTCTTTCTCTCTCCTCTGCTCCTCTGCGAAACTCCCTTTCTTCACAGCGCACCGTTCCTTCGCTGCTGACATTTTCCACTGCCTCCGCTGTGGACTTTTCTAACCTTCTGTCCCGTAGGAACCCTTACCTGCGGATTTCAAGATCTTTATCTTTGGGCCAATCATGGCCTTTTTAAGTGAATTATACCGCCTCAGGGTAATCGGGTGAGCTTCAGTGTTCTCTCCCAGTTCCCTTTTGGTGTTGCTTACAGGAACCAAAATTACACTCTGCTGTTTTTTTCTCACTTCAGGCTAAATTTATTGTTTTCTTCAGACCCTTTTCCTGAGGGGCCCTTTAATGAAAGTGCCCTTTCTTCTCCGATGATTTCCGTACCATCAGCTATTTTTTCCTATTCGCTGCATTACACAGAACCGTTATCCACTTAAATAGGTGTATACGCTCTGTTCTTTTATATCTCTCTCCTTCCCGGGGCATTATCTTTTCCGGATTTTGCCTTCCTTGTTCGTCATTAACCGCCACCGTTCTGTTACTTGGTGATTTTATGCCCACCATTCCTCTGGGAGGGTCTCACTGTGTTTCCCGTGGAATTCAGTTAGGGTTTTTTCTTGCACCCACCCCCTCTGTTTTAAATACAGGTATTAAACCACCATTTTGATCCTCGGACCTACTCTCCTTGCATCTTCTTGGGTTTGCTCCCTCCGCCCTTTAGACTTTACTTGTCTGTTCTCCCCCGGACTTACATGACAGTGATCATTTCCCAATCATTCTTACTTCCCCTTCATTTCGCCACCTCTTCGCACCCACGCTGGCAATTTAATCGGGCAAATTGAACCTTTACTCACACTGACTGTTTTTAAAGAGGTTCCTTCTCTCCTCCATCATGAGCTTTTAACCCTTCTCGTCCTCCTTTTCACCGCAGTTTCCCATTCTATACCCCAAACTTCGGGCAGGCATTCTCAGAATGCGTGCCTTGGTGGTCTCCTGCTTGGTGCTGGGTGCAGTACGTTTGAAACGCGCTGCATGGGGCAGGTACCGGTACAATAGAACCACAGAGCGACTCCTTGTTTTTAAAACCCAGAAGGTGCGATCGCTCGCCCGTGTCATCCGTGACGCTAAACGCACTTGCTGGCGAGATTATGTCTCCACCATCACCTCTGCTTCCTCTATGAGTGCAGTCTGGAAAAAAGTACGAAAACTGAGTGGTAAATATTTCCTGACCCGGCTCCTGTTCTGCGGGTTGCCGGTGTTGATATAGCAAACCCACTAGATGTTGCCAATGAAATTGGCAATCATCTGGTCCGTATTTCTCAGGGACTCCATCTATGCCCCTCATTTCTTTCCTCAAAGTCTGCCAGAGAGTTAGCACCCTTGGACTTTTCTTCTCTCAGAGAAGAACAGTATAATGTGCCTTTTACACTTCAAGAACTGGAGGCAACACTCTCAGCTTGTCGATCATCGGCAGCTGGGCCCGACGACATTCATATTCGTATGCTACAAACATTTACATCAGTCAGCCCTTGCAGTCCTATTACGCCTTTACAATCTTATTTGGTCACAAGGAGTTCTTCCACAGCTGTGGAAATCCGCCATTGTTCTCCCTTTCTGCAAACCAGGCACTACGGACATGAAACCTCCCACTATCGTCCCATTGCTCTTACCAGTGCAGTTTGCAAAGTAATGGAACGTCTAGTAAATAGACGTTTAGTGTGGTTATTTAGAGACACACAACAGTCTCTCCCACTCATCAATATGGCTTTCGTAAGGGACGTTCTACCATAGACCCCTTACTGCGCTTGGATACGTATGTTCGTAATGCCTTTGCGAATAACCACTCAGTTATTGCCATATTTTTTGACCTTGAGAAGGCATATGACACAACTTGGAGGTATAATATTTTAGCCAAGCCCACTCCTTAGGCCTTCGAGGCAATCTACCATCCTTCCTTAAGAACTTTTTAACTGACAGGCATTTCCTGTGTTCGGGTTAATTAATGTGCTCTCCCGGACTTTGTCCAAGCTGAAGGTGTCCCCAGGGATGTGTTCTGAGCACAACACTTTTTCTCCTTGCTATTAATGATTTGGCCTCTAGTCTTCCATCAAATATTTGGTCATCACTCTATGTTGATGACTTCGCTATTGCCTGTGCAGGCGCTGACTGTCACCTCCTTACAGTTTCTCTCCAGTATGCAGTCGACCGTGTTTCCAATTGGGCCACCACACATGGGTTTTAAATTTTCCAGCACTAAACCCACCAAATCACTTTCACTAGACGCTCTGTCATCTCTGATCATCCTTTGTACCTCTATGGCTCACGTATCCCTGAACGTGATACAGTCAAGTTTCTGGGCCTCCTCTTTGATCGTAGGTTATCCTGGAAACCTCACATTACCTCTCTGAAGGCAACTTGTCACAGCCGGGCTGAACCTTCTTAAAACCCTGCTCATCTTTCGTGGGGAGCTGATCGTCGAACCCTCCTTCACCTACATTCCACCCTTATTTTATCGAAACTTGATTATGGTGACCAGATCTATTCAGCGGCATCTCCTGCTACTCTCTCTAGCCTTAACCCCATTCATCACCAAGGATTACGTTTATGCCTTGGTGCTTTTCGCTCTTCCCCTGTCGAAAGCCTCTATGCAGAAGCGAACGTTCCATCCTTATCCGATCGCCGTGATGCCCATTGCCTGCGCTACTGATGTACGCTCTCATGATCTCCGCAATCCTTCCATTTATAGAATGGTCACTGATATTAGTAGACATTCTTTATTTGTTCGCCGCCCCTGCTTACTCCGTCCCTTCTCTCTTCGCCTTCATTCGCTCTTGTCTTCTCTTCAACTACCACCTTTCTATGTACATGTAGCATCTCACTTTTCCCTACCCCCCTGGGAAGTTCCAGCTGTTCGAGTCTGTTCTTTCTCCCTCCCTTGCTCGAAAGCCCAACTGTCTACGGTCGCTTCCCGCTCTCTTTTTCTGACCACTTTCACTCTCATTCTCATGCCATTGCTGTGTACACAGATGGCTCTAAGTCTTCTGACGGCGTAGGATTCGCAGCAGTGTTTCCGGACAGTGTCGTACAAGGGCATTTACTATCTTCAGCTAGTATTTTTTTACTGCTGAATTATATGCCATCCTTACAGCACTTATCCGTATTGCATCTATGCCTGTGTCATCATTTGTGGTTGTCTCAGACTCCCTTAGTGCTTTACAGGCTATACAAAAATTTGATACACCTCACCCCTTAGTCCTCCGTATCCAACTTTGGCTACGCCGCATCTTTACTAAGCATAAAGATAGTTGTTTTTTGTTGGGTCCCTGGTCATGTTGACGTACAGGGCAATGAACAGGCAGACACTGCTGCGCGGTCAGCAGTACATGACCTACCAGTTTCTTACAGGAGGTATTCCATGTACGGACTATTTTGCTGTAATATCTTCCCACTTCACACCGTTGGCAACACGTTGGTCTACTATGCTCGGCAAACAAACTTCAGTCTATTAAACCGAGTATAGATTATGGCCGTCTTCTTATCACAGTGTCGATGTTGGGAGACTACTCTCTACCGTCTTCGCATTGGCCATACTCGTCTTACTCATGGATATCTCATGGAGAGGCGTCTTGCTCCTCTCTTGTGAGAATTGCCAAGCTCCATTATCAGTCAGCCACATTTCTGTTGGACTGCCCACTTTATCAACGAGCACGCAGAATTTACCTCTGTCGTCGTCTTCGCCCCGCTGCTCTCTCTTTACTTCCCTTCTCGCTGATGGACCCACCTTTCATCCGGACTCTCTCATTGACTTTTTGACAATACTGACTTACTTCACAAATTCTGATACTTTCAGCCCATTCTACTTGTAATCTCTTGCTACCCTCTACCCCCGTACTATCCCCTGCCCCGCTGTTTCTGTAACCTGCTGATCATCCCCCCTCCCTTCTGCCATCCAATTTCCTTGCTTCCTTCCCTACCCTGCAGCGCTGTATAGCCCTTGTGGCTTAGCGCTTCTTTTTGATATAAATAATAATATGCCATTCCTGGTTACACAGCCATACACAACTGTAGGCCAGACCAACAAGGGGGTGGCACAGCCATATACTACTCAGACCAACTAGTTTGTATCACTAATACTTGCACAGGGAAATGAACATGGGGAATATATAATACCCAAATTCAAATCCAAATCCCTACAAAAACCTCTCCATTGATAAACTTTCTACAGAGTTCCACAGTCAAACATTAGCAATTTAGTAAAAAACCTAGGAAGTATGATAACTGATGCAGCATGAACAAAGATCACTTACTACTCTCAGGTGACTTCAATAAAAATCTCCTGCAAAGCCCAGGACCCACACGTTACTGAATTCACAAACAAAATGAGTAACTGTATGTTGCTCCCAACAGTAACAAAACCTCAAGAGTTACAGAGACTATTGTTTCCCTACTTGACCACATCTGGACCAACCACCTTTATCCCCTTTAAAAATCAGGCTTTAATTACAGATAATACCACAGACCATACCCTACTTTCCTCATAACAACTCTTGGAAAAACTACCCAAAGGGACACTACTAAAGCCCACCTTCAGACTTCACAATGAGGCAGCCATTAATAACTTCACAACAGCATTTAGCAAACATTGGACTGGCACACTGAGCTAGAAATCTATACAGATATTGACAATGTATTAAAAATTTTATAAAAAGACCCAATACCTATAAAAAGCACTCCCCTAAAAAAACTAAACAGATGACAGCTAAGAGACTGAAAAAGTCCCTGGCTAACACCCAGCATTCCAAATCCATAAATACAAAACACCAATATGAAAAAACAGTACAGAATGGGTCACATAATCAGAGACCAAACAAAACATTATCATCAATCCTAACCAGCCCGATAAGAAGGGCAAAAAAATTGTATTATGAGAGCAGATTAACCAACTTACGAGGTGATATAAAAAAGACCTGGAAAACCCTATCAGAAATTCTGGGAACAAAAAAGATATCACGAAATAGCGAAATAAAATTAGCAAAATCAGATGAACCCCAACTCCCACCCAAAAGGAAACAGCAAACAGACTCAATGATTTCTTCTCCACTATAGACAAAACCCTTTCCAATAAAATCCCAAGCTCAGATACCCCACCAAATGACTACCTCACCGTCAACTACCCGAACACACTGTTCCTAGCTCGACTAAAACCCTACGAAGTCTCCCTTATTATCAACGCACTAAAAAAAAGGCAGGAGATTTAAATACCTTACCACCCTTTATATACAAAAAAGTGTCACAAGTGCTATCACCAATCATTGCAACACTCTTTAACAAATCCCTTGAATCTTCCACCTTCCCTACAGTACTCAAAATAGCAAGGGTCACCCGATCCACAAAGGAGGAGACCAAACAGAGTTGAATAACTATAGGCCAATACCAACTTACACCCTCTCTTCAAAAATCTTCGAAAAATTAATTCATAAACGAATCTACTCCTACCTTATCCCCCAAAACATTTCTCAACCCCCGCCAATTTTTGGGTTCAGGCCTAATAAAATACTAATGATGCTATTATACACATGCTAGAACATATATACACTGCAACAGAGAAAAAAGAAGTCCCACTGGGGATCTTCATTGACTTACGTAAAGCTTTTGATACAGTTGACCATGACTTGCTCCCCGTTTAAAATTGTCCACTATGGTATAAGAGGGCACTCCTCAACTACCTCAAGTCATACCTCAGCAACAGAAGCCAATATTGTACGCAAATGGGGCCCAAACTCATCTGCACAACCAATTACAGTTGTGTCCCACAGAAGTTTCCTTGGCCCTCTCTCTTTTCTCCTATACATAAATGACCTACCAAATGCTTCCATTACTCAAACACCCACACTATTTGCAGAGGACACTACAGACGTCTCTCCCACCTGAGCCGCATCACGCAAACCAATACTGTAAAGGACCGAATTACAGAAAATATCTACCTGGGATGAGGAGACTAACCAACTTACACTAAACATTGACAAAAACCTTCTTCATTCAGTTTGTAACAGAGCTACAGATGTACACTCTTACTAATGATACATGATCACACCATCACAAAGCTAACAAGGAAAATTCTTAGGAATCCTCCTTGATAATAGACCATTTCGTACACATATACAACAAATTTACTAAGAAAATTTCCCAAGACAGTAGGATACTAATCGAAGATACGTACTATCCCACAGTCAGAGCCTCTCCTGCCCTAATATCACTCTTTATTTACCCCTATCCACACCTATGGAATTTGTGCCTGGGGCCAACAACTGAACCATCTCAGACCACTAAGTACCCAACAAAAGGCTGCAGTTAGAATGATAAATTCCTCACTACAGCAGCATCCCTCTCCAAATTCAATACACTAAACCTACTCACCATACAAAACATCCATACTTTATAACTGCACCTATACATTACAGATAACACTTAACTCTGATATTAACCCTTCCCTCAAACATCTCCTAGCCCAACCTCAACAGAACCACATGACCATAACACAAGGCACAGATCACTCGTTGATGTTCCTTCCTCGTGTCCATCTCACACTATGCAAAAACTCAATGCACATAAAGCCCTAAAATTGGAAATCATTACCTGTAAAATATAAAAGAAACACTACCTGGTTTATAAATTACAAGTCTTCATCTCAAAGATCCACTCTCACCCAAAACCAAATACATACTGAATAACTGAACATATCAATTTGGTATATCTTAAATGTTTCTCACAATTAATCTCAATAAATGTTTAACCTAAAACCCAATCTAACTTTATTATTAGTTAAAATAACTACCTAACAGAATACTCCATAGACTGAATGTAACAGACAATCATGCAACTATATACCGTCTTTGTAATACTCACTTGTGCTTTAGTAATCGTTTACATTTAATGTTTTTATCACTGAAAAAAAATTTCTCCAGTGCTGTTAGTTAATCTTAGTTAATTTTATGCCAGCCCGTAATGCTATGCATAGTATAAGTGGCTTTGGCATGCCTTGCTCTTATCTTATTTTTTTTTGTACCTCTTATTGTGGCTCAAATTGTTTAAATAAATAAATAAATAAATAAATTAAATTCAGAATAGATTAGACTTTTTTCAGCATTTTTTGTTGAGCTTGATATATAGTGAAACCTGTGAATTATGTCAAAGTAATATTTTCTTGCACAAGCAGAGAAAATTTCATCTAATTTTCTACTTCGTATTACTTTCATTTCTGTTTAAAACTCAAAACTCCATTTACTCTTAACAGAAACGCCTTAGTTAGTGGAATGATTTTATGGCTCACCAGTAATTCATGGTCAGCCCAAACCGTGGGCAGGGTTATCAACCTTGGAGGGAGAAATGTAAGTCAAGATGATGCAGGGAATGGAGTAGAAGTTTTGGAAAGTGCGATTCATTCTCAAAGAGCAAGCACCCACATCTGACTGCTCCTTTAAGGAGGCATCAGCAATACCTACAGCTGTCAATGAACCTTAACTGTCATCTCCACCCTTCTCCAAGATCACCTCCAGCTAGTCTTTCCATTTGTGCTGAAGCCTCATTTGACTTGCCAAGGTTTTTCTGCACAAACACACCTCATCAATTGTTTCCCCGTTCCCTACAACCTCACACAACACTCAGGTTCAATTCCATCCACTCCACTGAGCCCAATTATCGCATCTCCCTATCCAGACTCCCCTGCCAGTGTCACCTTTACTTTTCCATTGACCACAATGTCAAGTGTTGATGTCTCCACAGCACTACCTCAAGCCATCAATAATAAGGTCTATACTGGAACCTTGATTACAAGCAGGCCCTTATGATAATGAAGGCCAGAACATTGGCCTGGATACCAATTACAATCTACTAATGATAATTCCTATGTAAACATGTCGCTGGAGACTTAAAACAGCAAAGTGGATTTAACAAATACCAAAGATTTTTTGAAAAATAAAGGGTTTAATTTAAGACACAAAGAGATTGTGTATTATAGCTGAACTAATAATCCTCCCAGTGTCACCTTTTACTTTCCCATTGACCACAATGTAAAGTGTTATGTCTCCACACAGCACTACCTCAAGCCATCAAATAATAGGTCCTATACAGGACCTTGTTTACAACAAGCAGGCCCTTATGAAAATGAAGGCCAAGACATTGGCCTGGATTCCATTACAATCTACTCTTGGATAATTCCTATGTAAACCAGTCGGCTGGAGACTTAAAACAGCCAAAGTGATTTAACACATACCAAAGATTGGAAAAAATAAATGGGGTTAATTTAAGCAACAAGAGAGATTGTAATATTAATAGCGAACTAGATAATCCTACCAGTGTCACCTTTTACTTGCCCATTGACCACAATGTCAAGTGTTATGTCTCCACAGCACTACCCTCAGCCATCAAATAAAAGGTCTATACTGGACCTTGTTACAAGCAGGCCTTATGATAATGAAAGGCCAAACAATGGCCTGGATTCCAATTACAACTATCTCTTGGATATTCCTATGTAAACATGTCGGCTGGAGACTTAAAACAGCGAAGTGATTTAACAAATACCAAAGATTTTGGAAAATAAATGGGGTTAATTTAAGACACAAGAGAGATTGTGGTATTATAGCTGAACTAGATAATCACCGTCTGAGTGGCGTATCAGCTCTTTCTGCTGTAAGTGGAATGACCTCTGCATCTACAGTTGATCTTGACCATAGCCCCAGTCAATCTTGGTGCTAGATACAAAGAGATCAAGATGATTTTTTAAGTGGGAAAATACCTCTTGTGAATATTAAGGCTGCTGTATGTACAACTTGTATATAATATATATATATATATATATATATTATATATATATATTTATATATATATATATATATATAATTATATATATATATACGTATACGTATATTGTGGAAATTTATTTGGTCCAAATAGTTCCACAGCTCAGATCCAGCATGGCCGTTGGGTCGGCTGAGCCGGGCAGCCCTTAAACCCTCCCAAACAAAGCATTCTCTGGTTGGCGGTTGTTGGTAAGCTTATTTAATTTATAGATTTACTCTTCAGGGAAGGAGTAGGTAGTTTTACTGGTAGTACACTAATATTAGGTTTACTAAGGCACCTGTAGATAATGATAAAGTAGACCTAAAGGGGCTAAAGCTAGGCTTAGGAAGTTGAAGATCAGGATATATGCTGCAACACCAAGTAAGTTAGTCCTTTATACGTGCATGCAGGTGAGATTTCTTGCAATACCAATCATTTGTGAAAATCTGTGCTATAAGCCACTTGTGAGGCTGAGGTACCCACCTCAGAGCTCGGTGTCAACAGAGTTTGCCAGGGTAGGCGACTCACTTGGAGGCAGTCCACACAAATTTTCACATATATGTATAAAAGGATTTATTAATTTTTTTTGTACAATGTGAATTTCTTCAATAACTTATACTTTAACAGTCATTAAGACTTACTTTATATATGAACATTTTTGGGGTTATGTAATTTATTTGATAAATTTATTCTCGCCCTCTAAAACAAATAATACCATTCTTTTAATTTAAATTTAATGAGAACCTATTATTTTATGTGCTTAGCTTCATTTATTTAATTAAATCCTACAAGTCAGTATAATTCGTAGAAATTAATGTGTTTTTGCTTTACATAGAATACAAGCACTGTGCTTAGATTCAAATTAATGAAATCTGCTAAATTTTACAAAATACAGATGGCACATGAAACCCTAATCATAGAATAAAATTTTTACCAAGTTTTTTCACAGCTCCAATTAAATTCAGTGGAACTCCAAGCTTATTTGCTCATCTTGAAAGCTATCAAGAGATGTTAAAGCAATGTTTGGGTATTTTGCTAATTTAAGTAACAAGAACTGAACATCAGTTGTTCTAATGTTTTGCAGTTTTTTTACCGAGAGTGCAATTTTTAACTGTTACGTTGCAGGGCCGTATGACCCTTGTGGGTTTAGCGCTTAGTTATGATTATAACAATAATTAACTGTTGTGTATTGATATCTGCTATGATAAATCTTATAATTTCACATGGGAAGATGTATATATTTTTATTTGTACAGTTAACCATTACTAAAGTTGTTGCCAGTTCAGTATTAAGGTTTATGTTTACTCCTAGTGTTAAGATTGTCATTTATGTGAATAGGTTTATGCTTTAATTTCTCAGTGGCAAAAAATTTTCCTTTACAGTATCAGTTATTTGCTACTAAAATCTGGAAAACCCATTTAGATATATCTATGATTTTTGTTATAAATGTGGAATAACCAAATCGTTGAGACTTGATATGTTTATATTTGTGAATATCTTGTTCATTAATAATTTTTTTTCAAAAAGTCCTAGTAAGTACAGTAATAGGATTGTAGTTTATTGCTTCATTTGGATGTTATACATATCATGAGCACTTGAAATACATTACATGAAGCATATAATAACTACTGAAAACTGATGTGTGGGCAGTGCATGGGTAAAATATTATGTATAGTACAGTGCTGTACTGTACTTACTTAGTGCCTGTATAGTTACAAAGTCGTAAAATTCTCCTGTCATAAAACTGACGTGTTTTTTAAAGTGAAAAAAAAATGCACATTACAATATTTTGGTGTACTTGAATGATGGGGCATGTTGCTTAACCCTTTGAGGGTTTCGGCCGTACTAGTACGTCTTACACGTAGGGTTTTTTGACGTACTAGTACGCATAAATTCTAGCGCCGTCAAATCTCGCGGGAAAAGGCTGTAGGCCTACATGTGAGAGAATGGGTCTGAGTGGTCGGTGTGCGCGGTAGAAAAAAAATTTGGGACCCAGTGGTGCATTGTGGGAATGCCCTCTTAGTAAACAATGTCCACCATGCCTCGCGGTAAGAAGCTCCTCACTCCTCGGCGAACTGGGACACTTTTGTTCCCCAGTGACAGTTCTAATACTGATGGAAGTGCCAGTGAAGATGAGTTTCGTGGTTTTGGTGAGGTTTTGACCGAAACTAATGACCATAATATCGGTAATAGTGAGGAAACCCCAGACGACCCTCAGCCTTCCACCTCTGGTGCTGGGCCATCTTGTTCACGTTCAGTTGTTCCAGAACCCAAGAGGAAACTTCTATTTTCCCAAATCCCAGACTCAGATGAGAGCATGGGTGATGATAGTGATAGTGAATAGTGAACTACAAGCTCTCAAACTAGTTCCAGTAGTGATAGTGAAGTGCAATATTCCCCAGTGAAGCGTCAGTATATACGACGATATATGCGCTCTGGTAGTGTGCCATAGTTATACCAAGGAGAAGGAGTGTATCTCGGAGTACATCCCGTGGCTGTACAACAGGAACAGACAGTGAAAATGGCGATGATACTGTTGCAATTGGGATGGAAAATGTGCGTGGTAGTAGTGTGCTGGCGGTGAGGCATCAGCAGTGGGCCATGCTGCCACCCACGCCGCTGCCTCAGCTGATCTACAACAAAGGCCACCGTCCCCCACTCCACCCACCACACCACCTCCATACAACCACAACCTCCACAACCACAACCTCCACAACCACAACCTCCACAACCACAACCACCTGTCATTGTCCAGTACCCCACCAGCAGACCGCACCTGGGATTGGCAGGAAGCTGTCAGTTTTTGTTCCAAATGTCCACCAGTTTGATGACACCCCTAAGTGGAATACGGCCATCTTGTACACTTGGGAACAATGCCACTGAACGGAATGTTTCGAGTTATTCTTTGACGAACCACTGATGAAAAGTATTGTCATGGAAAGCAACACATACTACGAGTACACCATGGCAAACACATTACTTTCACCAAAATCACGTCTACACCAGTGGAAGGAGGCAACTGTGGCTGAGATGTATCTTTTCTTTGCCACAATAATGCTTATGCCACATGTGTATAAGCACAAAGTGAAATCATACTGGTCAACAGATCGCCTGATTACAACCCCAGGTTTCAGTGATATAATGCCAGTGAATCGATTTGTGCTAATGTTACGTATGCTTCACTTCTCAGATAAAACCAGGCCTGACAGAACTGACAGGTTATATAAGATTAGGAATGTGTTTGTGTATCTGAAAGAGAAATTCAGTACGCATTTTTATCCCTTCAGGAAGCTTGTAATTGACGAGTCTTTGATTCTGTTCAAAGGAAACTCTCTTTCAAGCAGTACATACCAAGCAAGAGGAAACGCTTTGGTATAAAGTTGTTTGTGCTTTGTGATTGTTACAGTGGTCTGGTATTGGATATTATTGTGTACACTGGAAGTTATACATTGCAAAATACCAGGAAGTTATTGGGCATCTCAGGTGATGTGGTTCGAACAATGATAGAACCATACCTTGGTAAGGGGCATATATTATATACAGATAACTGGTACACAAGCCCCTCACTCTGATTTTTTGCGAGTGAACATGACAGATGTGTGTGGCACAGTGCGTGCAAATCGGAAACATATGCCCAGGTTTTGACACTGGCACTCGAGAGGTGAGGTGCATGCGTTTGCTGCCAATGACATCATGGCATTTGGGTGGCATGACAAACGAGATGTCACACTGTTGTCATCAATTCACCCTAATGAAATGGCAGACAGTGGCAGGCAGCATAGAGAGAGCAATGAACCCATTCTAAAAACCTGCAGCTGTGATTGATTACACCTTCAACATGCGTTCAGTGGACAAATGTGACATGCAGATTGGTTTGCTGATTGTGTTCACAAGAGTTATAAGTGGTACATCAAACTGTTTTTCCATCTTCTGGACATTTCCATGCTCAATGCTTATAATATGTATAAGATGAGGACCAGAAACAAACCACAGTACGGCGAATTCTGTTTCTGTCATCAGACAAATAGTATTCAAGTACCAAGGAACAGCACCTGCAATTGACCGCCCACCAAATTTTCAACAACTACCTGCTCGTCTGAAGCATGGTGATCACTTCCTGGTAAAACTGCCTGCTACTGCTTTCAAGAAAAAGGCTCAGAAGAGGTGTTACGTCTGTGCACATACAAAAAAACGCCCACAACAACGCAGAGACACTCGTTTTATGTGTGAGGAGGCAAAACACCACTGTGCATGACACCATGTTTCAAAGAGTTCCACAGGCTGCAGAACTTCTAGAAACATTGTCCTGTGAATGTATATGTGTATATAAAATATAGAAAAATAGTAATAAACAACATTTCATATCGTTTGTGTAAATATATTCTATAAACAAAATAATAACAACAGTGTTTACGCCCTTATTGTGTAGTATTGAAAAAGAAATAACTTACAAAATACTGATCATGTTGGCCTCAGAGGCCATAAAAGTTACTCAGAAAAAGAAAAATTGAAAAATAATGAAAATAGTACATAAAAAAGTAAATAGAAAAATACCGGGTGATGGCAGCTCCATGACTGAAGAAATACTTCCTACCATCCCTGAGACTCACCTGAGTCTTTCAACTTTCAATTGTGACCCCTTGTTGTTGTGTCCCATCTCTGAAACATCCTGTCTCTGTCCACCTTGCCAATTCCTCGCAGTATTTTATATGTTTTCATGTCCCCCCATCTCTCCTGTTCTCCAGTGTCATCAGGTCAATTTCCCTTAACCATTCTTTGTAGCACATTATCCTTAGCTCCAGGACTAGTCTTGTTGCAAACCTGTGCACTGTCTCTAATATCTTGACGTGCTTAACCAGTGTGGGTTCCAAACTGGTGCTGCATACTCCAATGTTGGGCCTCGACATACACACTGTAACAGTTTTGAACCATTCCTTACTGAGGTGTCAGAACACTACTCTTAGGTTTGCCAGGCACACATGTGCTGCAGAGTTATTTGATTGATGTGTCGCCTCAGAGATGTGCTCAGTATTATATTCACCCCGAGATCCTTTTCATTGAGTGGGGTTTGCAGTCTTTGGCCCCCAGCCTGTACTCTGTCTGTGGTCTTTTTTGCCCCTTCCTCAATCTTCATGTCTGCATTTGGTGGGGTTAAAATCCAGTTGCTGGACTAGGCTTGCAGTCCTTTGTAGTCCTGCCTGATCCCGTCCAATATAATTCTCCTCATTAGCTTCACACCATCTGCAAACAGGGACACTTCCGAGTCTATCCTTTCTGTCATGTCATTCACATGTACCAAAACAGAACAGTCCTAGGACTGACCCCTGTGGAACCCCATTTGTCACTGGCGCCTACTCTAACACCTCGTCACATACCATGACTTGTTATTACCTCCCTGTCAGGTATTCTATGATTCATTGCAGTACCTTTCCTGTTATGTGTGCCTGATCTTCTAACTTTTGCACTAATCTCTTGTGTGGACTTGAAAGCCTTCTTGCAGTCCAAGAGAATGCAATCTACCCACCCCTCTCTCTCGTCTTATTTCTGTTACCTTGTCATAAAACTCCAGTAGTTTGCAATGAAGGATTAGGCAAGCTGAAGATGTGTGCATGGCACCTGCAATCTCGGATGAAATGATGAGAATAGTTTAGAAAAGACTTGTTTTAGGACAGAGCATTCTGCAAGGAATTCACTGCTGCAGATATGAAGAGCATGTAGGAAGAAGTGCACTGATGATGCCACATTTAGTATTGGTATCGTGGTACAAGTAGTAGTAGTAGTCATAGTAGCGGAGAGAATTACAGAGGTCAACAACTATGAATCACTACTTGTTCTTGCGAAGCTAAACTCGCTAGAGCAGGTGACAAAAGGTGTACTAATGCACTACTGGCTCAGGACCAAGAAGGATGGCAACATACCAATAAGGCAGATCCTGATCCAACACACAGGACCTCTCCCAGCTCAACTGGATCTCGGCTCCTATGAAAAATAACCAATTTAGGGCATACAATCCAGAACCTCTGAGGTGCTCCAGGTGCCAAAAATACAACCATCTCAGTGCCCAATGCCACTTTAGGGAAAAGTGCACTGTCTGCAATGGCTCTCACCCAAGACCAAAGACTGCTTGGATAAACTAAAGTGGTCTGAAGCTATGGAACTTCAGTGTCTGAGCTGCAGGAAGAAGAATCATGCCTGGAACCTGCACTGGTCGGGAGTTTTTGAGACTCTGATCGCGGGTTCTATCCCCGCCCATGGTATGGTTTGTTTGCAATCGTGTCATTACGATTTCGTGAGTCAGGCTCTGCCTGGTCAGGCAGCATGGAAAACCCTGGCTGTCCAGCCTCTAAGAGTAGAGCATGCACCACTTAGCAGCAGTGTCATCCAGAGGAGGCTACACTATCACAGAACCCAGGGCCATTTTCCCTGCTACAATGACAGAGGAAGCCGAGAAAACATCCATAAAGCTGTGCCCTTGCTCAGCCAATTCCTGACATTTCCACTCAAACTCCCACCTCACAGCAGCTGGCAGGGTCCACGCTGCAGGAACAGACTACCACCATTGTGTATCTGACACCACAATAGCCATACCCCAAGGGAAGAAGGCAAACCATACCACATTACCCCTTAGTAATCAATGATGTCGACAATCACATCCTTCACTTGGAGTATACCTGGAGACAGTTCCGGGGGTCAACACCCCGTGGCCCAGTCTGTGACCAGGCCTCGTGGTGGATCAGGACCTGATCAACCAGGCTGTTATTGTTGGTCGCACGCAACCCGGCATATGAACCACTGCCCAACTGGTCAGTTACTGACTTTAGTGACAGACTTGGTAGAAAACAAAGATATTCAAAAACATTGTGAAGATGATCTTGTATATATGCATGATGTGCAAAACAGAGTACACGTGTTTATTAGCAAATGTACCTGACCACCCAGCTGTATTACATAAAACTTATAGTGGAACACACAAGCAGTACAGAGACACCCTGATCATAGCCAAAGCACAGAACATCAACCCAACAGGTGAAGACTCCATAGCCATCATTAGCAGAGCCACAAAGACATCTTCAGGGTCATCTTAGGATTAAGACTTGTCAGAATGCAGTCACTGAACAATAAATCAATCTTCTCTTCTTTTCTCACCTTAGTGTGACTTCACAATGGTGCAGGGCAGATTGAACTGTTCTCTCCTAAGTGTGGGTTTTTTGGTAAACGAGGGATGATCTATGTTGAAGATAAAGTTGTTCCACATAAACCTTGTAATTCAACACCAAATTTTGGTGCCTTTCTTGTTAATTACAACCATATTTTAGCTGGATTTAGAATTTTGTATTTAAATATCAAAACTGTAACTGAAGGCTGAATTTTGCTTTATTAAGTGAACAAATTAAATAAAAAAATAGCTCAGATCAGTAAGTTATTTAGTACAGTATTATTCCTAGTTGTTAATATATAACCATTAATCTGCTAACTACAATACACATGCTTGTATCCTTAAAGTGAAATTATGTTTTGCAAAGTTCTACCAAAACAGTAAAAGTGCAATAATGTTGCATATAACAAGGATGTAGAAAGCCCAGCCAGCTGGCGAGGGGTGATAGGCTGGGTACCTTCTAGGGTTGCATGTTTCTTAGTGTCTGCTTCCTCCATCTCTTGGGGTCTTTCATAATCTGCGAGATCCACTTGCTGATGAGCCCAGCTTCTAGTAGCCGCCGGATCTGCTGGTTGAACTTGCTTCGGTACGGACACCCAGCATTGAAGGCCCAACCGATATCCGAGGGAAAGAAGTTGTTGGTGGCTATGTGTAGCTTCTGTTCTCCCGTCACAGAAGTGAACCTGTTATAATTCACCATCACATAAAGCAGTTCACTGTCTATACCTCACCACAGTAAAATTAATTTCATGAACTTAAACTTCACTATTTATACCCTATCATAGTGAAAAGTTTACCCTTTGTGTCTCACTACTGTGTACTGTTATTAGCAATTTCATGTGGGAGTGCTAAGTCCATAAGGGTCAAATAGCACTTAAGGAATGAGGGGCAATAAAATATGGGACATGAAGTTAGTTAGTTTAATATGTTTATTATGCACCCCATACCCATCCTGTGGGCGGTAGTCAAAAGATTACAGAGGTACATAATTGGTCCAGGGACTGGACTCCAAAGTTTTGATAGCTGAGCAAGTTACAGAGGTAATGAACTCACAATTTACAAAGGTAATGAACTCACAATTTACAAAGGTAATGAAACTCACAATTTACAAAGGTAATAACTCACAATTTACAAAGGTAATGAACTCCAGGTAAGTCTGGTCACAATCATGACAAGTTACAAAGTATTTACAGATTACAGAGGTACGTAATGGGTCCAGGGACTGGGCCCCCAAAGTTTTGATAGCTGAACTAGGTACAAAGGTAATGAGCTCACAAGTTACAAAGACATGAAAGGGTGAAGAATACCAGACTTACTTTCAATTTTAAGTTAATATTTAAGTGAGGAAGATTAACGAGGGTCAAGTCAACCTCCAGTCTTTTTTCTTTACATGGGCAAATTTACTAGTGTGATTTATTTCTCAGCAGCTTCAAGGGTAGAGGTCAATGGTCTATGGTCTGTCTCAACTTAAGTGGACAATGCAGAAATTCAGTTCAAGGGCTAATACTAGACAGTAGGTCCAACTTTATGGGACTGCCTATTTCAGAGAGAGAGAGAAGTTTTGCTGATATTGTAGGAATGGCTAAGAAGGTCCACAAGAACCTTTTGAAATGACAGCGTGAAGGGAATTTTTTTTGGCAGACTAGAGAGAATTTCTGGGGAAAGATACAGAGAACCACACAGGTCTGGTGTGAGGATGAGGCTGGAGAAATGGACGCAGCGCTGTATAGTCCTTGTGGCTTAGCGCTTCTTTTTGATTATAATAAATAATAATGGAGAAATGGACGTATGAGAAAATTGTATGGGGCATCAGACTTGTGGGGACGTCTGTGTGGAAGAAAGAAATTGAATACAATACATTGTTTTATTTCTTTATGTAGTACATGTAATAAAACATTGTAGGCACAATAAGTCACTAAAATGCAATGCATTTCAAGCAAACTGATCACTAATTAGAACCCATGACTCAGAAAAAAATGAGTGTTTAATTTAAAGTATGAGTGTTTAATTTAAAATATAAGTGTATCCTTTTTGTCAGTTATAAGTTGTATCCCCAGCTTTCTAAAATGTTAATCAAAATTTTATATTCTCCACCACTATATGTGCTCAGTTAACCAGAATTAGTATTCAGTAAAGAACTACACTTTAATAATTGGTACATGACTTGTTCTCATTAAGATTTCCCTTTAAATATTATTATACAATTAATAGTAAAGAAGTTAAGTGGTAAGTGTATTTATCAGGTGGGAGGAAGTGGTGGGCTTATGGAGTGATAGCAGCGTCTGTATAGCCCTTGTGGCTTAGCGCTTCTTTTTTGATTATAATAATAATAATATGGAGTGATAATGAAAGCCTCTTTAGTATAAGGGGCTCTACAGAGGAGTATTAAAAACTCTGCCCATCAAATTTTTTTAAAAATTTGGACCCCCCTAAAGGGAAGGGTTCCTTGATGTTGGTGAGGGGCTTTGATTTGGGGTTTGGGTTTTGTGCCCATTTCCCCCAAATTTTAAGCCAGAATGCCTTCCACTTTCCCCCCCCGGGTGCTTTTAAAAACCCCGGGTTTAGCGTTTCCCCCCTTTGATTATAAAATAATAATAAAAAAATGGGGACGGCTGGAGGCAAGGGAGACATGTTTTTGGGGGGAATGTGGGGCCGTGTTTATTGGGGAAAAAATTTTCCCAGGGGGGGGGGTTTTAACCCCCCTTCAGCCCTTTAAACCCCTTCACCCCCCTTTCACCCCTGGGGGGGCCAAGCCCTCCCCAGAAGGGCGAGGGGTTTTTGGGTTTAAACTGCTAGAGTGGGGTAATTAAATTACAAAAATGCTATGCCACATAGTCAAGTAAACCCCCTCCCCCTTTTGGGCAGGGGTTTTGTTGCAAAGTTTATTTTTAAAAAGAGCATTACATTTTTACTTAGCAGGAAAATTTAAGGAAAATCCTGCCCCACTTTATTACCATGAAAAAAATAGTGTACTTTTGTTGTCTATTTTTAAAAGACACAAGAAAAAAAAATTCGCTTTGTTCATCGAGGGGGTGAAAAGGGGATGCAAGGTTTACTGGGTTCAGGGGTTTTTTTTTTTTTTGTGCTAGGGCATTGACGGTTTGGGGGGCGGTGTGGGGGCCCAGACTATCTTTGACTCTAGGGAGGGGAACACTGACCCCAGGTACTGATTTTGTGCTTTTGTGTGAAAAAGTGTTTTCAAACACAAAAAAAATTTTTAAGGGAAAAAGTGTGATCAGCTTCTTTTGGGAAATTTTTTTTGGGGAAAAAATTAAAGACAAACCCCTTGGGGAAACCCTAGGGTACCAGTTTTGCGTTTCCCTAGCCCCAAGGGGAAGCCCCGGGGGACCCCAAAGGGACACTTCAGCTTTTTTCCCAAGGGGTTTCCCCCGATCCCTGTCGAAGGTTTTTGAAAAACCCCATAGCTCACGTTTACAAAGAGAAAAGGTTTTTTACAAAATTTCTTGTAGATCGGGGGATTGCGCAATTTTGGTCACAAGGATTTTGAAATTCCCTATAATCGGAAATTTAAGGTTTTGGACTTTTGAGTCCAAAAAAAGTAGGTTTTTCGTCCCCCTCATCGAATGAAATATGCTGACTTTAACACCCCAGGGGTTTTTTAAAATTTAAAAATTGGGGGGGAAACCCTTTTGAAGCCCAATGTTGTAGGTTTTTCACAACTTCTAGACCCATCTGCAGGGGCGGCTGTGTAAACGTTTTGGGCGGGCATTTACCCAGCAAAAGTTTTTCATTATATATATTTAAAATTACACACAGCGGGGTAAGGCCAAAATTCTAAACAAAATTTTGGGTCGTGCTCGCCCCGGATAAAAAGCCCCACATTGTGGTCCAATATGTTGACTCCCAGTTTTCCCAAAAAACCTAGGGCCCAAAGGCCCTTCAAAAAAAAACCCGGGTTAAAATTTGTTTTTTACAAATTAAATCGTAAAAATGAGCCCCCTCCGGGACTCATTCACAGAGAATGGGCACCCAAAAAGGAAAAGGGGCGCCACCCACCCGTTAAACCCAAAGGGGGAAAACGGGCGTTTCCCCCAGCGGACCCCCAAAGGGAAAAGGGGGACTGGGTGACTCCCACTTCCTGCCCCCACTGCCCCAAATCTGGAAAAATTTGCGGGTTTAAGCAAAACCCCAAAACCCCAAAGTGATTTTTGGGTCTGAGTTAAAATACACACGTGTTTATAATGTTTATAGACAAAAATTAAGAGACAAGTTTGGGTTTTAAAAGGTTTTTTTTTCTTAAGATATCCCTTTATTTTAAAGGAACAAATAAATAAATTTGAAAGCTTTCAAATGTATATTAACGTGAAATTTTTATATGTGAAAGAAAAATTTTCCCCACGTTTTGGATTTACATTTATCCAGTGGCATTTAAGGGGTATATTAAAATGAAGTGTAAAACCGTTTTTACGTTTTAATATCATGGTCAGGGGGGACACCGAAAACTCTAAGCCAAAAAACACCAGCCACATTTTACTGGCCCCCTTTCATGGTCATTGCCCCTGGGGTTTAAAGCTTAGGGGGTTCAGTAGTTTTTCCTAAACTCTAAAATTGCAGACTTAAGCATAACAAACTCAGTTTTTTATACAGTCCCATTTTTTTTTTTAAACATTTAAAAGTGTGGTGCTGGGAATTTTTCAGTGTACCAAAAAAAGGCTTGTTTGAAACTCATTTTCAGTCTTTACGGGACAAATTACACAATTAGAAAATTTAATTTCGTCTGTAAAGGTTTAAACCTAAAGATACAAACATAGATTTTGATAAATCTTGATGTCAAGTTTAAATTTTTTACACAACCCCTTAAAATAATTAATTCAGACTTTACACATTATAAATTTTTTTAAATTTCTTGAACCCAGATCCATTGGGGTTTGAAATTTAAAAAAATTGTTTTGGATATTTTTTAGTGATCAAAAAAATTAAGGTGGACAGGAGTACAGGCTATCTGCCTTTTAAAAACTCGTCACAGAGACCTACTAAAAGGTGGCCCAAAAACCTTTTAACCGGGAAACAAAAAGGGTTGCCCCCCATTACCATTTTTAAACCTATTGTCAAACCATTTTCCAAGGTCAAAATTTAAAGGAAAATTTCATTAGTGGTTTTAAATCCTTAAAAAAATTTCCGAACGCATAGTTTAGATTCCCCAAGTTAAATTTTAACCTTTAAAATGTCTTGTGAAGGGAGAACTCTAGAACAAATTTAAAGTCTTTTCGGGGGTTTAAAGGGGAAAATTAATCAAATAGCCTTAGGGTTCTTTAGCAACAATTACTTTGATGCTGACAAGGCTAGAGTTAGAAAAGAAAGTCTTAATATCAACCCTTTGAAGCCACCCAAACATTGTTTTTCAGACTTACAGGCATTTAAAATTTTACATTAGAAAATTAGTCCAGATCTCTAATGCTAAATATGCCCTAAGAAAAAGTGTTTGGGTTTTATCAGGGTATTGTAATGAAGGGTTCAAAAAACCGGGGCAATTTGAAAAATAAGACATGTGCAACTCTTGGGTTTTTTTTAAATTAAAGGAAAGGGTTTCGCCCACCCCGTGGTTTTCTCACCAAATTTAGGGAGAAATTTTGAAGAAAGGAGGAGAATGGGGTAATCAGTTTCCCCTCAAACCTTGAGTCGATGTGTTCAGTCCAAAATTCAATTCAAAAATTGAGGGGCCCTGAACCCTTTCGTTTCCCAAGGTTGGGGGGATAAATTACCTCATTTCCTCCTTTTTTCTTCAAGTTTCTCCTATTTATGGGACGGGATGAAAGCCACTGTGTGGCGAAACTTTTCCCTCAATAAGGATACCCAAGAGTTCCCAATGTGTTTTATTTATCATCAGGGGTTTTTGGGTTACAAGAAAAGGGGTTGCCCACCACAAATTTTGGGAACGATTAAAAAATTATGTTCAAAAAAAACGCTTTTTTCACTTGTGAAAAAAAAATTAAAAGGGTTTTAAAAAACAATATTTTTCATGCTTTTGAAAAGCAACAAAGACAAGATGAAAAACCCACAAATCCAGTGGTAATAACCTTCAAACTCAGTAAAAAAAAGATTTATACCTACTCCCCCCAAAACCCAAACAAAATTGGGAAATCCCATTTGGGGTTTAAAAGGTGGAATAAAAATTTGACAGTAAACAACTGCCCTTAAAATAAACCGTACCCCAAAAATTTGTGTACTTTGTGAGGGAAACCCACATTGGGCCCAGTTTTGTATCAATACAAAACAATGGGGCACGTAAACAAGTTTTCATCAGCTGAAAAAGCATCAAGTTTTTTGGGTTTAAAACACAAGGGAGGAAAATGTCACTGAAAAGTGTTTTAAATGCACCCTTTAACAGCTTTAATCCCCAATATTTTTTGCTAAACAGCACAGACTTCCACAGAATCAGGAAGTAAACCCAAGCAACAGCATTAAATGTGAGAGATAATTTTTAAAGCAATGCTTTTCCCGAGCTCGAGTTTTTTTTAAACAATAAAGTACACAAAACCAATGTGCTAACACTATTTTATTTAAGGCCACAAAGGGGGGTTTTCCCTAGGAAGAACCCGTGGGGGGGAAAAAGAAAAAACAACCCCATTCCAAAAAACAGTTAGATATACTGGGTTTTTTTATAATTCCCGGGGAAAAGACATATGACCTAGCCAAAAAACACCGTTTTGGGCCCAGGGAAACCCCAAAAAGCCCGTTTGAAGCTGTTGGGAGTAGATGATTTTCCCAAGCTGTGCGGGTCCAGGGATTAAAAAAAAACATTTTCAGCACGAAAGCAGCTAAGGCAAGTTAGCCTGTCCTGACATAAGACGGACACAAATTTGGCCCAAATTTATTTAATCATGGGAAGTGAATTTATCATGGGTTTTTTGCAAAATATGTAAAGTAAACATGGGTGTTCACTTGCTGAAAACAGCAGGGGGCCACATGATTTTTGGTCCCCTTCCCTCTCAAAAGTGGGAAAAAAAGCTATATTGATTTAGGGGGAAAATGAATAGTTTCGAGAATAACCGCTGGGGCATGTTTTCCACGGGGAAAAAAATTTTCATTCCCGGAAGAAAATGAATGAAACCCGTTGAAAAATTGTGGGATTTAGGGGGGGGGATAGGTATTTATGTAAATAACCAAGCCCAAAAAAGAGTTTTCCCGACTTTTTTAACCAAAATTTTGGGCACTGTCAAAAAATAAAGATGGACAGTTTAAAGGGGGTTTGGTTACCAGGGGAAAAAAAATTTCCCCCACATCAAACCCAGCAATTATCGCCTGGCTTTTTGGACAGATGAAAGCCAAAAACTGAGTCGGAAGAAACCAGAGTTTCTGAAATGTCTATGTTAAATTTTCATACCAAAAACAGTTGGACAATAAAAATTTATTGAGGAAAATAGTCCCAAGATAAGTTGAAGGAAAAAAAGGTATTATCTCCCGCCCCCATGGAAATCAGAAAAAAATTCTGAAAACCCCCACTACGTAAAGTATTTAAAAATTTCAGCGCACGTGCAAATAAAGATGTAGCAAGTCCCTTTAAAGACTGGGCTGATGACCGGAAAACCCCCCTAACTGAGGGAAACTTGGAGGAAGTGCTTTGAAAGTTTTGCACAAAAACCCTATGCCTACACCGGGTGATATTTCCAAAGCCCTTTTTTTTAAAAGTGGACTAAAGAAAAAGAAGAGAAATTTTACTCGATTTTTGTGGCCCGAAAATCCACATGATCCCCAAGTCCCGTGAAAACTTATCGTTTCAAACAGTAAAATTTTGGGGCAACATCCTCTCCCTTTTACTAGAAACACTCTAAATACACATTTAAGGAAAATCTGAAAATCCCTTCAAAGAAAAACTTAAAGAAAATTTCAAAGGGGACAATCTTCCCAAGGGCTGGTGAAAAAGAGGAGGGTTTGAAATCCTTTTAAGAGAAGCTAAACAAGGAGATGAAAGAAGCAAAAATCCTCTAAGGGGTGGAATACAAATTTTCCCGCAAATTTAAAGGGGAAAATTTTAAAAAAAGATTTCCCCAAGCCGGGAAAATTTTCCAAAATTTCAAAAATGCTGGGACTTAATTGGGGGCACACAGGGGAAAATTTCTTTGAGTTCCAAAGGGGATAAAACAAAAAATCATGCAGTACACCACTAATCGTTTGTTTACTGTCAGAGGTATCACAATGCTTTTGTCCTTAGGATCGTCTCACCAATTACCATAAAAAGGGAAAATGCTTATGCAAAATGCATGGAAACTCAAAATTGGATGGGATGAGAACTGCCCCCTGAAATGAGTCAACATGGCATGGGAAAAATCCAAGGGTTTAAACAACTTCACAAATTAAATTTCCCCGGGCAAATAGGTCAAGAGGGGAAAACAAGTACACATTAAAATGTGTTTTTTGTGATTCGTCCCAACCCAAAGGGTTTTGGCGCCGTAGCTTCTTTAGTAATGCGAAGGGAAATACACTAATTACTTTAAAGGCCAGGGTAGCACCGCTTTAAGGGCAAAAACAGTTCCCCCAAATTTGGAAAAAGGGCCGCACTCTTTTGAGGAAAAAAATTAGTGTCTTTCTCCAATAAATACTTGATCATCTCACTATTGAGAAAACCCCCCCTTTTATCTGGGAGTGATAAGAGGCAGTTTTCCCGTGGTTTAAAAAATTTAAAAAGAGTAAGTGGGCTATGTTTCCAAACAAGTACAGAAAAAAAAAGAGATGCAGGAGAAAATCTCTTTTTTCCCCCTCCCTCTACCCCAAAAAGAATCCAGCTGACATGTTTTCCCCGTGGTATCCCACTCAAGAAATTTGTGGATAATAAATTATGGTTTCCCCGGCCCGGGCCCGGCTCTCAATGAAAATAAATGGCCTCAGCAAAAAAACTCACATTAAGCCAGAAGAAACCGTCTCTTTAACACAAACAGAAATTTAAATTGGTAAATTTCTGGGAGACAAAACGAAATTTGTCCCTTGATGGGGGGGTCTAAAAAACTCATCTTTGGGGAAACTCTTTTTGAGTTACAGCCTTTCCTTTTAAAATTATTTAAAAGGGAATTTAAACCCCGATTATGAATTCTTGAACCCCAATTTAATTTCTGGGGGGAAACTAATACAGAAAGACGTTTTCTCTAAAGAAAAATAAAATTTTTAGAAACACAAGGGTAAATCCCCCCCCAAAGAAACCTGTCATGATTTTAATTTTTTAGGACTTTAACCGAAATCAGAAAAATTTTGAGATGTCGAGGGAAAGAATTCATAATTCCCTTTACTACCTAAAAAGCCATACACCCCAAAATTGTCCCCCAAAAATTCATTGGCCCAACAAAAATGATTGGCAAAACGCCCCAAGTAACGTGTTTAAAATTGGGGGGGGGTTTTAAGCTGACACAATTTGTCAAATACGACAATCCCACGGATAAACCCCAAGGTCCCACAAAGTGTGAAAAAAAAAAAAAAGGACGTATTCCCGCCCTCACTACGAAAGGAGTATGTCAGTTTTCCAGGTCCACCTCCTATCCCCCTGAAAGAGTTTGTCATATCACCCCCATTTGAGGGGGGACAAAGGTTTTGTTACACCCGGCCCAATAATTTTAAAACCCAAAAAAGTTGACAAAGTTCCCCAAAGGGGTACCTCTGTTTGTTCACTTTTGCTACAACTAGAGCGACCCAAAAAGTAGCCCCCGAAAAAAAAATGTCTGGTTTTAAAACCCTTTTTCAAATTTTTCAGAAGGTTTTCAGCCGGGGGGCGGTCGCAGACTGATTTATTTCAGATAATGCAACGGGAAATTTTTTGCTGGAGCTGCTTAAATAAGCCAAAGGAAAACTTTGATCAGCCCGGGGAAATGGGTTTTTGAACAAAGGGCCCCTCCGTCCCGTCTCAACTACTGGGCCCTACGACCCCGGTTTCCCAAATGCACCCAAAGACAAAAAAAAAATGCAGAAGTAATATATACAGTTTTCAAAAGCCCTTTGACAAGTGGACCATGGCGTAATAGCGCACAAAATGCGCGCTAAAGGAATAACAGGAAAAGTCGGTCGATGATCTATAATTTCCTCACTAACAGAACACAGAGAGTAGTCGTCAACAGAGTAAAGTCCGAGGCAGCTACGGTGAAAAGCTCTGTTCCACAAGGCACAGTACTAGCTCCCCATCTTGTTCCTCATCCTCATATCCGACATAGACAAGGATGTCACCACAGCACCGTGTCTTCCTTTGCAGATGACACCCGAATCTGCATGACAGTGTCTTCCATTGCAGACACTGCAAGCTCCAGGCGGACATCAACCAAATCTTTCAGTGGGCTGCAGAAAACAATATGAAGTTCAACGATGAGAAATTTCAATTACTCAGATATGGTAAACATGAGGAAATTAAATCTTCATCAGATTACAAAACAAATTCTGGCCACAAAATAGAGCGAAACACCAACGTCAAAGACCTGGGAGTGATTATGTCAGAGGATCTCACCTTCAAGGACCATAACATTGTATCAATTGCATCTGCTAGAAAAATGACAGGATGGATAATGAGAACCTTCAAAACTAGGGAGGCCAAGCCCATGATGACACTCTTCAGGTCACTTGTTCTATCTAGGCTGGAATATTGCTGCACTCTAACAGCACCTTTCAAGGCAGGTGAAATTGCCGACCTAGAAAATGTACAGAGAACTTCACGGCGCGCATAACGGAGATAAAACACCTCAATTACTGGAGCGCTTGAGGTTTCTAAACCTGTATTCCCTGGAACGCAGGAGGGGAGAGATACATGATTATATACACCTGGAAAATCCTAGAGGGACTAGTACCGAACTTGCACACGAAAATCACTCACTACGAAAGCAAAAGACTTGGCAGACGATGCACCATCCCCCCAATGAAAAGCAGGGGTGTCACTAGCACGTTAAGAGACCATACAATAAGTGTCAGGGGCCCGAGACTGTTCAACTGCCTCCCAGCACACATACGGGGGATTACCAACAGACCCCTGGCAGTCTTCAAGCTGGCACTGGACAAGCACCTAAAGTCAGTTCCTGATCAGCCGGGCTGTGGCTCGTACGTTGGTTTGCGTGCAGCCAGCAGCAACAGACTGGTTGATCAGGCGCTGATCCACCAGGAGGCCTGGTCACAGACCGGGCCGCGGGGGCGTTGACCCCCGAAACTCTCTCCAGGTAAACTCCAGGTAAGCCAGAAGTACAACAGATGCTGAATCAACGCAGATGTCGTTGGAGATACATTCCTCCTAAATCTCCATGGCATGGCGGATTTTATGAACGAATGAGTTCGGCATCTGTAAAACGTTGTTTTAAGGAAGGACTCTTCATCGTCAGGATGAATAGACTTAGAAGAATCCGTACAGATGTGACTGATAAATAGAATATAGAGTCAACAACAGACTCTAGACTTTTGTTACCGATGATCTAGACAAATTTAGAAGTGTTAAGTCATCTCATTTACTCCATGGTCAAGAAGGCTCGAACCTGTTCCTCCTTGAATGATAAAGAATCATAGAGGATCCTACTTATTATGATCCTAAAGCAACCTCAGAAAGTAAATTAAACCTTAATAAAGTGATTGAACATTGGGGAAGAAATTTGGCGAGATGACTATCTCACTCATTGAGGAGAACATTTCTATGAGCTGGTATTCCTGAAAAATCATTAAGTCGTTAAGACTGGTGACATAGTGATTATCGACAATGATGGTCCGAGGGTCTCAATGGCCACTTGGAAAAATGTGACCAGATATCATGATGCTAATGGAATCACCAGGACAGTTGGATGTTTTAAGCAAGGTGTAGTGAATAAGCGGACAATACTAACTAGTGCCGTTAGAATTACACAGTGTTGAAAACAAAATTAGTGATTCTCCAGAAACCACACAGACTAAAGGCTGTTCAGAAAAGAAAAGCCAGGCAGTGGTGGCGAGTGTGAAAATCAAATTATTTAAGTGATGAATAGTCACCTGCAGCGAACCTCTGCCGCCCTCCAGTGTGGAGAAAATTTTCTCAGGAGGGGTATCAGCCCCCTTCAGCCCTTTCAGCCCCTTAGCCCCTTTCAGCCCTGAGGGGCAAGCCCTCTCAGAAGGGGCGAGCATTCTTGTTTACTGATAGAGTGAGTAAATTGATCACAGATGCTATGACACGTAGTCAAGTGACCTCTGCTCCGTGCAGCGGTGTTGCAAAGTGTATTTTTATAAGAGGACGTACCATCTCTTCTTAGCAGGACAATTAAGAAAAATACTGCTCCAACTTTATTACATAGTAAAAATAGTGTAGATTGTTGTCTATGCTTAAGACAGCAAGAAACCAAACATCTTCTGCTTTGCTTCATCGAGGAGGTTGACCAGGATGAAAGGTACAGGATCAGCGTTTTTTTTTTTGTGCTAGGGCTGTGACGGCTTGGGGCGGCGGTTATGTGTGTTGTGGATGCCAGACTATCTTTGACTCTTCGGTGTGTGACACTGATCGCCAGGATACTGATCTTGCATTAAGTGTGACAAGGTGTCTCTAAACAATTAAACAACTTAAGAGAAGGGTGATCAGTTATCTTGTGCTACATTGATTAACAATTATAAACAAATCTTGTGGAACTTAGTTGTACCAGTGTGCGTTTCCTAGACAATGGAAGACGTGGACATCCAAGGACACTTCAGCTTCTATAAAGGCACCGATACCTGTCGAAGGTGTTGAGAACACCATAGCTCAGTTACAAAGAGCAAGGTATGTTACGAAGTTCTTGTAGATTTCGGGGGATTGCGCCAATTCTTGGAGTCAAAGGGTTGTAATCATCCTATAATCGGCAGTATGGTTGGACTTTTGAGTCCAAACAAGGTAGGATATTTCGTTCAGCCTATCATCGAATGAATATGCTTGGACATAACACCCCTAGGGGTAATTTATTACTTACAAATGTATCTCTTGACTGCCCAATGTTGTGACTGGTTTCGACAAACTTCTAGACCTCATCTGCAGGGGCGGGGCTGTGTAGATGATTTGCTGTCATTTATCAGCTAAGTTGTACATTATATATAGTTATAATTACACATAGCTGGTAAGGCCATAATTCTCAACAGTGCAAGACGGTTGAGTGAATCACTTTTGATGCGTAGACATGATTGATTTTTTGTTCAACTCTCCTGATGCCAAAATGGTTGATGTCCCATCACTCTGTATGAGATTAGGATACTTGTTTTTATTCATTTTTGTAAAAAGAATGCTTGGTTTATTCGCTCTTAGTTATGTGATTGATTGATGCTGTCACTCTTGCTATGAGATTTGGAGATTGTTATGGACTCTGGGTACAAGATATGATTGACATTTTGATTGTATACAATGATTGATGCAGCACTCTTGGTGTGAGAATTGGTTTATTTTTATCACTGTTAATGCAAAAACGTTTGCAATGTTAACTCTTTGGTGGTGAGGAAGAGTTGGTGAGAAGGGACTGTAGATGGTGAATCGGTTTCATTAGGATCGACGTTTCGCCTTAAAATAGTGTTTCATCAAGTCTAAGACGACAATCGTCTAATTATGTCTTACTTAAGGGCAACAAACCACCTAATAATCAGTATTTTGGCGAAATGATGCTTAAGAAAGTACTGTTAGTGAGAAACGTCGTTTAGTTAGCGGTTGTTCTGCTTTGTTTGTTTTACATTTTTTATTTTGGTTCAGATGTGCTCGTTTCTCCCTTCATAGGAAAAAAATCGAATTATATATTTTTATTTGTGTAAAGCATCTAAAGGAAATTCACTGAGGTCAGCGGTGTTATTTGAGAATCAGTTGATTTACCTGAGGTCTGTAGAATTGCTTAAGGTTAGTGTAGTGGAGTTGCCTGTGGTATGTGTCAGGGATGTCTACACTTCTGTTTTGCAGTAGTGTGGTTAAATAGGGAATCATGGGTCACGTGTTGTGATTATTGCTTAAAATGATTTGCTCTATATGCTTTGAGAGGAGCTGCCGGATTCAGAAGTGATGGAAGTTGTAAGGAAGTTGGCTTAATTTTCGGAGAGCGAGAATAATAAAAAATCGTGTAGAACACGGATGGGAGATAAGCGTAATAATAAGGTTAAAGAGGTGGTAAAGGTTGGCGCAGTGATGGAAAATGTTGGTGGAAAAGGTGGGGAAGATAAAATTGATGGGATTAAAGAACGGAAATCAATGCTGTTCTTCTTGTTGGGATGCAGTTATCGACAAGAGGGAAAGAGCGGATAAAAACTTCAACCACATATAACACTCAGGAAGAACCTGTTGACTCTGAACGAGACGCTGTGATCTAAGAAATTAAAACAGGCTCTTCCTTCATCGAACTTGACTTGCTTTAGTCTACTGCATTGTATGACGCCTTTGGATTTAGGGGTACGTTATTTTTTAAAAAATTTCAACAATCATGTAGGAGCGCATTATAGTCAGGGTGTTTCAGTTTGATTTATATGGCAGAGCAGTCTCTAACAGTAATACGATGGCGAGATGGTGTGGTTTACCAGAGGTTGGTACAGATGATATAGTTAACTTTTGATTAAGGGGTTTTTTCCAGGTCAATAAGGAATAAACAAGCCTGTTTATCATTCTCAGTACCGGAGGCGGTGGTGATGGTAGGAACAGCAAGAGGAGTTTACTTGACAAGTTATTGGACTTACTATGAAAGTTTATTGTCAGGGGGAAACCAAATTATATTTAGTTTTCTGCAAGGAGGAGTAAGCAGTGAATGGATGTCTCAGACCTGAATTTGATGGTAGGAAAATACAGCGCTGCAATTAATTGTAGAGGCATTTTTTTAAAGTGGTAACATCTACTAATTTACAGCTGCTGCTGTACGTCACCATATATCGCGCTTCTCAGTCCCTTCTTGAAGAACTATGATTCAAATTTTTGCTCCGTCATTTTCGGTGCCCAAAAATATTCTCTCATGATGCTACTGAACTTACATTCTCTTTTTCTGAACACACTTAGCCTCATTTGCATTCTCCACAGTGTACACCGACTGTTCCAAATTCTCATGTACCTACATCAGTGGAGTAGGTGTACACGGCTATTTTTCTTTTTTTCTTTTTTTTTTTTTTTTCAAATAGAGCGGTCTCCAAGGCTATACTGCAGCAAGGGTTTTTGTACTGTCATTTTCTCATCTTGCTGTTTTTCCAGAATCTCGAAGTGCGTTCATGAGCAATCCATAAATTAAGCTACCACTCCTAGCTTCGCTCACTACAGTGGTTGTGCCGCTTTCCAGCAACGTTACAAAGAAATCATTTTTCTGGTTGTGTTCATGGGCATTCTAACATTCAGGAACCCCCCCCAATGATCCCGTAGATTCAGTACTCACTTTGCTCTAATTCACGACCTATCAATCTTCACGACTATTTTACAATACTCTTTCAATGGACTTTGTGATCTTCTGACAAAGTAATGGTCTGAGGCATATCAACGGGTTTTTTTCCCAAATCACACCGCAATTACTTCAGTTAATCTTCCTCGTCGCTGTAACAGTACTATTATATACTCATCTATGTAAGTGGGTTGAATCTCGTTCCGGGCCCCAGGGGCCAGAGTATCAAAGGTATGTTTCCATCCCCGCATTGACTCATGTAATCCTTCCTTTCTCATGAAAACAGTACTACATTTCATTTATATCTACTTTAACCTTCAATTTGATGTTAATCTCCTTCCTGGCCCCACTGGGGCCACTTATGGTATACTTACCCCGCCATTGAACCGGTCATGTACTCCAACTTCTTCAGCGCGCGTAACACTAGACAATCAGTTGCCACATAAGATCTCATCAACTGTATTTTCTACACATAGAAGTTTTCACTGCACCTCGGACCCACTTCCTTTTTACGACAACCAACCTCCTCATTGCTGCCAACTTGTTTATTTCACTGTTTCCATCCACCTCACAATCACTCTTACATTAATTTAAGCCAATTTCAAATTTTCCTTGAAAAATAAAACACCTCCTTTAAATGCTTTGAGCTCTGATTCTAAAACACTACGAAAAAAAGTTATAGTAACACCATAACACTCCAAACTAATTCCACTAGAGCACATTCAGAACAGGTAGCATGACCTTCAGTGAACTGGTACTGTATGCCCCAATATTGGTCATATGTACTCTGTATACAGTGCAAAAGACTCCTTGATTAAATTTGTGAAATCTGGGAAACCGTGCTCTCACGATTACACATAGGCTCCTCTGTATGAAGACTCAGATTGTGCAGTCATTTCACCAAATTTTGACGAATAGTTATGTGTTTACATTTTAGGGTAAAAAAAAAGACACTTTCAGCAAAGAAACCTTTATCAACAAAATCAGTGGTAGAGTATATGTCGAGGGAAGTGTCAGGTACAGCCAGGACATGTAAGGTGCTGCCAGATAGGACAGCTGCCTCCATGACAGGTCATGTGTAATTAAGGTTAAAGCATACATATTGGAGGTGAATCCAAGGGTCAGGTTGAGGTATTTTGTATTTTATATGTTGAGTCACGACAGTCCGTATTATCAGTTTAGACAATTTATACATCCGTCTCTTTTGTACCTTGGTGTGGTGAATTTTGTCAGCCTAGAGACACCTGTGTTTAATACTGATATTTATTTTTGTAAATAAAACTGCACCTTTTTTCCAATCCATGATGTGGGAATGTATGCTGAACTGCACAGTGTATGCACTGTGTGTCGTTTAATCAGCATGAATAGTTGTGCTCTTTAAATCCATTACTTAAATCTCCTCGCTGTCATACTAACATATAAGCAATCGCTGTCACCACAAAATATTCTGCAGACAACCGCTGTGCTTGTGCTCTAGTTGGAGTAAAGTGTTTTAGCGATTTCTTTGATTGTTTTGAAGCAGAGTACTGTAATGTACACACTGGCTTACTGGAGACTGGAGGTTAAGGTTAGTACCATGGGTTCAGTGGGGAGTGTGACTCGTTGGCTGATGATTTTATCTGCTTATGGATTGGAGAGAACATTAGGATACCTTGTGTTTAAATGAATAGATGATG
>NC_069443.1:33795436-33860436 GCF_026875155.1 Cherax quadricarinatus | reverse complement strand
GAGGTGACAAAAAATTGAGACAGGAAGGGGTGATAAAATTAGAGACGGAGAGACTGCTCCATAGGCCGATCAATGTAAGCCAAGCATGAGAATCATGCGTTATATGGAAAAAAATGTGAGGTGTGGAAATGGAGAGGGATCACGGAGTCTGCTTGTAGAAGAACAAAAGAATGAGGAGCACAGGTTCATGCTGGGCAGATCCATTAAAATGCATTCCTTCTAACCCCTAAGGGTTGACAATAAAGTTGTAGGCGCCCTCTGTACCAAGATACCTTTGTGTTGCTGGTCAGACAATCTTTAAAAAGGTATATATTCTGCAAGTTGAAGAAAAAAAACACATGTAGCATATGTTTTATTCATTATCTTTCGATATGAACTATTTTTAAATGATTTCCAAATTATTATTACCATTAGTATCATGTTAAGCTTGGGTACAAAACGGGCAAATGTTTAAAAATTTTTTGGGAGGCCCACAATGTTGTAAAATATAAATGTACAATAAGGTGTTTAATTTAGTTTAACAAATAAAGTCAAAAATTGTTATTTATTTCCATCAGAAGAGATTAAAACACATTAAAAATAAAAATTGGGCATTCATAAACAATAGATTTTTTCCCCTTTGAGGAAAAACGCATCAATACTAAAAGTTTGAAGTTTTACTAAAAAGATGCACTTCCAGTTTTTGCAGGAAATTTGTGCCTGCCAGATATAATAAAAAGTGGAAAAAAAAAAGGGTATTGAAAAAGAAGGGGGGAGAGAGAGGGGGGGAAAATAAAGATAATGACCAAGGAACTGAAAAAAAGGGTGGATATAACCAGAAGGTCATGGACACGACGAAAACTCGAGAAAAATGAAGAAAGGGTGAACAGTTGAAAATTAGACACATGTGCAACTCTTGGGTATCTTTATTGGGGGAAACGTTTTGGGCCCCAAAAGTGGCTTCATCATCCCCAAAAAAGGAGAATCTTGAAGAACCGGGGGAGAATGAGGTAATCGTCCCCCAACCTTGAGTCGACTGACGGATGATTTCCTCATTCTCTCCTGTTGTTTAAGTTTTCCCTTTTTATGGACTGATGAAGCCCTGGGTGGGGGAAAAATTTCCCCAAATAAAGATACCCAAGAGTTGACATTGTCTAATTTTTTCAAAATGTCGGTTCTTGACCCTTATCTACAAACTGTAGACACTGCAACTTTTGGGGGTTTAAAACTTTTAATTTTTCGCTTGCCTAATTCTTGGGGACAAAACCCACTTCCACATTGAACAAATGTGCCTACCCTTGACTGCTAACCCCTCCTGCCATAGGTTTTTAAGCTTTCCCGCTTTCCCGTATTTTATCAAGTTGATGGGGCCACATCGACTCAAGGTTTTAGGGGGCTGATTACCCATTCCCTCCTGTTCTTCAAAATTTTCCTTTGTATGGATGATGAAGCCCCTGTGTGCGAAAAGTTTCCTCAATAAAAAATACCCAAGATTGCACATGTGTCAATTTATCAAATTTTTCAACAATGAAGATTTCAGCTATGTCTTGTACTTCTCTTACACTTAGGCACAAACAACTGTACAACATTTATAACACCCCTTTTGGGTTTTTTTCTATTTTCTTTTAGTTCTTATTTTTTATTTCCTCTTTTCCCCCATGGGAAGTGGAACAGAAATTTTTCCCCCGTAAGCCATGCGTGTTTTTTAAAAGGGAATAAAATGCCGGGGGCAAAGGGTAGTAACCCCCTTCTCCTGTATATATTACAAATGTAAAAGGGAAACTTTCGTTTTTTTTTTGGGCCACCCTGCCTCAGTGGGATACAGCCGGTGTGTTGAAAGAAAGATATATATATATATATATATATATATATATATATTATATATATATATATATATATATATATATATATATAATGTATATATATATATATATATATATATATATATATATATATATATATATATAAGTAAAAAGTTGCTATTTTGGCTTAAATAGCAACGCACTTCTTGCCGAATAGGGGCAAGCAAAAATTTGTGTTTGCACTCATTTCGCAAAAATCATTGTGAACCTAACGAAAAAGATATATTTCATTGTGTTTGTTTATTATTAAATTATTGTAAACTTATCTAAAATATATTTAGTTGGATTAGGCTAAACTTAATTGCGTTTGTTATAATAAGATTATGTAAGTTTTTTAAGGTTCTTTTGGTACAAAATTATTAATATTTACATTAAAACAAATAAAAAATATATATCTATAAACGTATAAGAGAAATTTTTTAGAAAGGACTTAATTTCAAAAGAGTTCTTGCTAAATGGTGTTTGCCTGACTACTAAATAATTTTAGTTATATAGTGTATTCCTTTCATGTATCAAGAGAGAAGTTTCAATTATTTTTCTTTCTATGACAGAATTGTTTGGTTCAATAATCAGGGCAGCAGCCCATTCCGGTGGGTGATTACAGGAACTAACGTGGTTAAAGATAGCATTCGACTCCTGCCCTGTCCTGACTGAGTATTTATGTTGGGCTATTCTAGTTTCCAACAATTTACCTGTTTGACCGATATATGAGAGAGGACACTGAGTACATAGGACCTTGTAAACACCACCAACTTTGTTGGAGGGTGTGTTTTTAATCAGCCTTTGTTTCACAGTCCCTGTGTTTTTTAAAACAAAGTTTAAATTGATCTTATTTAATGCCTCACGCAGGCAAATCAGGTTCTTATTGTATGGTAAAACTAGTACATTTTTCCTGGCCATCACCTCCTTAGGTTCAGTCCTGTAGAAAGACTTTCTTGCTGACATTAGTGCCTTCTCGACAAAATCCCTAGGATATATTAGTTTTGTGGCTATATTGAATATCTTACTGATTTCGTCCTCTAAGTACTCTGGAGTGCAGATGCACAAGCCTCTCAAGAACATCTGCATCTCATGCGTATCTACAGTCCAGAGTACTTAGACGAAGAAAATCAGCAAGATACTCAACATAGCCACAAAACTGAGATATCCTAGAGATTTTATCGAGAAGGCACCAGATGGATACAGTGGTCCTGGTATTGACGAAATAGGAAAAGATAAAGATATACGGGTTCCAGAATTACAAAATAGCAATACTGATGGAGATGGAGAAAAATAGGATGATGCTTCGGTGTTGATACGTTACCAGTAAAAACTGGTGAAGGCCCTGATGCTAGTACAGGGACTGTATGTAGTTACTGGGGAATCAGAAAAAATGCACCAGTAGGGAACCCAGTCACAAAAAAATTCTGGGCAAACAGAAATTAAATCTATGCAAATTCTATGCCCTGGGTATCTGCATGCATGAAATATCTGGAAAAACAGATGAGACGTACAGTTTTGACCATCCCAAATAATGCCGCACCCACATGACCAAAGGAGAAAGCAACTATTCCTGTAAACTACTTCACCCCGTAATGTTACTCCTCAGTCAGGCACACCACATCATGAGAAACAAACCAGGGAAGTTACAACCACTCCAGAGACAGAAATTTTTAGCTAACAAAAAGTGACAGAAGTATTGCACCACCTCAGATCAATACCGGAGTGAAGGCAATCTACCTTGGCTGATACCTATCTCCAATACACCAGGGAGGAAGGAGGGGCAGCCGCCAGCTTCAGGGAGTCCAAAAGTCTAGAAAATATGGAGAACTTGCCTATCATTCTATGTTTGTTACCAGCTCAGAGACCCTTGGCTCGTGGGGAAAGAGCACATCTAAGTTCCTTAAGGAGCTAGGCAAAAGATTCATCAGGGTAACTAGGGATCCCAGGGCAGCTAGTTTTCTGTTCCAGCGACTCAGTGCGGCTGTTTAGTTGGGCACGCACCCCAACTCTCAGGAACTGGATTAGATTTTCGCTTTATAATCAATGACAAACACGTAACAATATGTACTAGACATGTATCTCTCACACCTCATGTACTGTATGTGCCATCTTCGTATCAGCAATGTATCTCTTAAATCTTCTGTACTATATTATGTAATAAAATATACCTATTGGTAAAAAAGAATAAAACGATGGGGTGGTATGGGAAGTGGAATATTCAAACGGCTTCAGGAAGAAATCCAAATATTCTTCCTTGAAGCCTTTTTATCCACTTCTCCGAGGCTATGGGTCCCACAGTTTACATCAGAGTTAGATGGTGCAAAATTGAGTAGTTAAAATTAGTAGGAAAATGCGAGCTTTTCTAAGATATTCCTGATCATTTGAGCTGGGATCCCTACGTGTGACTCTGACACGAGTACTAACAACCCCTTATCTTTCTAGTAGTAAGATAAGATTAAATATTCTCACTTTCCTATCAAATTTCAATGCACGCCTGGTTAATTAGCTTCTCCACCTTAAGGACTGGTCTGGGACGGTCCGTGGGGGTATTGACCCCCTAAACCATTCCCAGGTAAACTCCAGATCATCGCTTATCTTTACTAGGCATTGGTTCTAAATATAGGATTCATTTCTTAGTAATAATGTATCAGAGGAGTGGCAATTTGGGAGAGAACTTTCTGCTTTTCTATACATGTTTTATTTGTCTTACGAATTTTAGATATTCCTGGGATTATAGCTTTTAAAATTAACTTTTATATATACAGTAATGCCTTGTGTGGCTTTCCCCTATTCACTATATTCTTCTTACATTTTCCTCTCTTCTCCCTCGCATCCGTCTCTTCCCATCCTTGTTTCTTTACTCACGGTGTATATTGCTCTTCTCTGCTGCTTTACCACTACATGTCTTCATTTATTTTCCCCTATCCAGTCCTCACCCTTCCATCATGGCTCTTTCCTCTTCTTTTTTCCCCTATCCTCCTCTTGTCTCCCCTCTCTTTCAGTATCTTCACTTGATTCCCTCGTACAACTCGGTAACCCCTTATCTGAGGCCTATGCTCGTCTCCCCTCTCTCCCCTTCTTTATGCTTGCTCAACCAATCTTAGGTCAGCCTGCATTTGGTGTTGCTTAGCCCAAGTGAAGTAATTTGTTTTATGATGTTTAAGCAAGTTGTCGCAAGGTTAGTAACAGTGTGTGTTCTTAGGCATGAAATGTAGGTTTCAAATGTCGGGTGGTTATTGCAGCTGTGAATCTGCGTTTATATTTTGATGTAGGTAAATATTCGTAGATATATAATGTAGTCCAAATTTCTCTCTTCCTTCTTTCCTCTTTGTGTATTTTTTCCCCCCGTTCTTTGATGGCGATACCTTCACAAATTCCATTTCTCATGTGCATGAGATAGGCTGTCCTGAGAGATGGAAATTTCCAGACAATAGTATCTCCAGCTCTGGTGAAATGAAACCTTTGAAACTGCAGAGCCTTTCATTAAATACTTGACGATATCTGTCAGGCTGACAGATTTCAACACTATGTATGAAATCCATTTTGGGGAATTTAATAACATAGTAAAAACGTAGGTAGTTTTTGTTCTTAATATAAAAATGTAGAATAGGGTAACAGCACACTGGAGGTCACCAGTTCTGTTAAAAAAAAAAAACTTATTACCCCCTCCCTTTTCGCCTCCCTTCGCTGCGTTTACAATCTCTTTCCTCTTGCTTTCTCTTTTGTTCTGTGTCTCACGCCTTCTTTTTTTTCAGTACTCGTTACTTGTATGACTTTTCCTTTATATTTTCATTTTAAATCGTTTATTTCCACTATACTCTTCCTTAATATTATCTTACTTTTTTGTACCCTTTCTTTCTCCTTATTCTTCTTATCCTGTCTCCTTAGCCAATTGTCATTTTTCTTTTGTACTGCACTTTTTTTTCATATTTCTTCCAATCTTTCTCTCTCTCCCCATTTTTTCACTCTCCCCATATTTTTTCAATACCGCTCTTTTTTCTCCCATCTTCTCCTTTACTATTTCGTCAGATGGTATATGCACGAACGTCGCCTTAATAATGTATTTCTCTGAGTCTGGGGTCCAGGTTCTTCCTACCATCTGCTCTGTAAGTCCGCTTCCGTCAGATTGATTATTCAGTGGCAGGTATTGCCCACGAGTATGCTAGAAAGTCACTTGTTGCAAACAAATTTGAATTGTAGACGATATTTATCTCTTGGTGAAGCGTTGTAAGGTCATGACTCGAGAAAACTCTACCCAGAACGAAATATAAGCGTAGTTTTTTTTTTCTGCAGACGCAGGAATAAGGTGATTGAACAGGCAGTTAAGCCTGGTCTATGGTCGGGCTGTGGGGGCAGAAAAACACTGGAAACACAACATGTATGCACACCTGCTTGTCTCCAGAGTACGCAGAGCTTACTTCCTTCCTTCCTCCTTTTTCTCTTCTTCTGATTTCTCTTCCTTCTCTTTCCTCCTTTTCTCTTCCTTGTCGATTCCTCACTATTCTTGCCTCCCTTTTCCGCCCTTTCTCTTCCTCCTTCTTATGCCTCCTCTTCATTTTCTCTTCCTCTTTTTCTTTCCCGTCCTCCATTCCACATTACCAGTCCTCGTACTCGTTCCTCCTATCAGTCTCCATTTCAGATTTTACCACTTCATGACCCTGGAGGATATAGCGCTTTTTTCGTGAATAAAATAAAAAAAATCCATATTTGCAGAGCACATTGCCTTTTCCCTCTCCATCCCTGCGTATTTCCTCTTCTATCCAACCCTCCAGCCTCCCCACACTTTCCAATTTTAAGCCTGTCCGAGTAGCCCTTGCCAAATGGCTCGGTATTTCCTGTATGTCTAACCCAGCATGTCCAACTATCACTCTTGGTGTATTTCAGCATTTCCAGCACGTCACCTTCCCTGCTTCCATATCCAGTCATATCCTGTATGATATACAACTTAATGAGAGTTGTGTTGTCAAAGTTTGCTTGGTCGTCTCTACACGCACCCGTCCAGGTTGACGAGATGCTTACTTTAGTGACGCTTTCGTGTGTGTGCATGCGCATGCTTATGTTGACATCTCATGGGTGTTTGCACCTGTGTGAAGGTTGTGTTTATTCCTTAATAGTTTAGCATGGTATTTGAAGCCTTTAAAATTAGTTAATTAAAATATAAACTAATGTAAGTTGAGTGAGCAGAACTATTAGAAGTTTGGCTGACTTTATCTGTCAGGGTGAACTTTGAGGTAAAAACATGTTCCGACACTGGTGGTTACCGCAGGGAAAGCAAGATAGCAGAGTTTGTCTGGAAAGTTCTTCACAACTCGTTCACACAAAAAGTTATCTTGTTTGCACTGTTACAAAATAGAACTTACAGAACCCATTGTCAGTAGAAAATAACATTGGTGGTGACAGATTCAGAATGAGCGCACTGTATTCCTTTGAAGGCTTTAGTTTTCCAACTTTCGCAGCCCTGCCTCGGGTCAGATGTTTTCTTGATCAACCAGGTAAACTAGAAGAAGGGAGTTAACGTTTAGTATAGTGTTTGACGTCGACACCTCTGTACAAGACAGGCTTTGTATTACGCTAATTAAAAGTACAATTGTATCACCTTACTTAATCGTGCTAGTAGCTTTGTATTACCCTGCTTTTAAGTTTCTTTGTATGACCCTTCTTGTTGTTATTCTGCTGTGACCAGGCACATTCACTTATTGGACTTCCAGGGCTGAAATAGTTGGAGGAACAGGTGAAGGCTGGTTAAGTGGCTAAGTTTCGTTTATCTTACCTTAAACACTCCAACGAGGGCATTCAGTGTCTGTCCAGAAATGTCCACCGCCAAATACATTTTCACCAGACTTTATGAATTATTTTCTTGTATGATTTTAAACTCTTATAAGGTTGTCTGGAAAAATTGAATAAAATCAGTGTTATTAATAATTATTATTTCTTTTAATTGTTGTTGTTGATATTGTTGTTGTTGAAGGGATTCAGAGATACCAGTTAGCTGGACTTGAGTTATGTAGGCGGATATTACGATCCTTCCACACTGAAGGATGAGTGGGGATAGCCGTGACGGATTTCAGAGGGTCTATCCTGGAAGCCCGTCATTTGTTGACTGCCGGACCAACCAGGCTTTTGATCAATTACACACATGTGCAACACTTCGGTATCTTTATTGTGGAAACGTTTCGCTACACAGTTGCTTCATCAGTCCAATACAAAGAAGAATGGTGAAGATCAGAAGGCTGTTCAAGTTCGATGGATCACGTAGATTGTGTTCTTTAATTTCTGGAGAAACAGTGTGGTGAGTGCGTTTCGTTTCTTTGGGAATCGAGTCTGGCCCAGGGCCGGGCCTTGAGAGTATGAAAACTCTGGAAACTCATCTAAGGTACATCAAAGGGGGTCACCTTTTCCTGCAGATACCTTCATCACGGAAGTAGTGTTCTCTGGTATCTTTTAACATTTTAACAGTGATATTTTAACACTAATATTATTTTAACACATTTTAACATTGATATCCTTTTTACACATTTTAACTTATGTTTTTTTTAACAGATTTTTTTAAACATTGATAAATTTGTTTTTGTTTTAACTCTGGTGGATATTTTAATTAGTTTTGTTTGTGCTAGTAGTTTTTATTTGTTACCTTGTTTTGCCTTGGATGTTATACCTATTTGTATTTAGTATTACTGACAAGAGCGCTGAGTGGTCTGTCACCTCAGAACATTCTGCAGATTATATAACTTCCATGCCTTGATAGTAAACTCCAGTTGCAATGACAATGATAATAATTTAGGTAAGATATTAAGATGATTGACATTCCTAAGTAATATTACAATCTCTGTTGCGTCTTTCATGACCAGTAGAAAACTTGAGTACTATTCTTCAGCGTTCAAAATATTTGTGTCAGTGTGGATTTACGTATTCGCCTGGTTTTGCTTGCGGGGTTTTACCTTATTACCAAGTCATTCATTGGTGGTTGCGGGTGTTTGCAAAATGAATCATTACTATGAATAATTCTTATTATTATTCATGGGGAAACACTGAATCCGCAGGGATCATTCATCGCCTTAGGTATGTGAGGTAATCAAGTTTGATTAAAGGAAGGAGAAACTCATGCCAGATTCCTTGGATCAAGATTACTTCACCAGCATTAGAGAACTCCTCGTCTTTGTTGATAGACAGGATAGAAGAACCAGCTTTGGATTTTTATTCGTACGAAGCAGCAGGGTTAGTAGTGCAAACAGTAGCAACAAGGGTGGTGGAAATAGCAACAGCGGTGATGGGAACAGCAGTAGCAACAGCGGTGATGGAAACAGCAGTGGCAACAGGGGTGATTGAAACCACCAGCAGCAGCAACAGCGGCGGTGATCAAGGCTGCTATAGCTTGCCCTGGCCCAAGATAAAATCAGCTCTCTAAATAAGCCGCTAAGTGCGTGGTGGCAGCGGGTGAATTAGCGAGCCTGGGAGTGGGCATGTGGGCGGGACACCCAATTGCACCAGCTAAGTGCAACTTCGGCAGCCTGTGAGCGAACTAACAAGTCTGTTAGTCAGCCAGCCAGGAAGCGATCAGCCAGACGAGCGAGCAAGCCACCGAGCGAGCGAAGGAGCCAGCCAGTGAGTCGGCAAATAAACGAAAGGGCCAGCCAACAAGTGAGCAAACAAATGAAAGAAAGGGCCAGCCATCCGGTGAGCAAGCGAAAGAGCGAGCCAGCCAGCCAGCCAGTCAGTGAGTGAGCGAACGAACGAGCCAGTCTGTGAGCGAACGAACGAGCCAGCCAGTGAACGAGCGAACCAGGGGCAAAAGAATTAAAAGTTGTTGACTTGTCCAAGTTTGAGTGGCCAGTTATATTGTTTTTCTTGTTTTCACATCGGTTAGGAATTGTTAAGTACGCGAGTATTGGTTATACAGTTCGGAGACCAATTGTTGATGACTAAGTATTACCTAGTGTTTTCCAAGTCACTGAGAAATTAGTGTGGACTAGATCTATTGTGTATTTACGTAAGTAGCGATTAAACATCAGGGTGTTGTTAAGCCAGCAAGAATAATGGCTAATGCCTGGGTAGTGCCAGCGGACTTGTTAAGATATGTCAGTGTATATAATTTACTATATTTTCTTAGCGTCTGGAGAGATATTGCCTCTTTGGGCAGTTGCTTTGAAGTTGAAGTCTAAATCTTTCAGGTTAGTATGTAATTAGCCGGTGTTCAACGCTTCGAGGACCATTGATGAGGTTAATATTTGAGGGTATCAGGTTGGAGGCAGGAAGAGAGGATACCAAGGAGTACAGAACGAAGATAGTGACGTGGGAGAAAGATAGGAGGGGAGGAATATGGGCGAAAGTTCAGAAGGGAAAGAGGACAAGAGAACAAGGAAGCATGGAGGAAAACAACAGGAAGTGGAAGAGGAAGATGATTGTGTTCATATTATGCGGTAAACTGGTATGGGCCATACAGTGATGTGTAGAGGTGTAAAAGGAGGAGGAAGAAGAAAAATCTAGAAAAAGGAGTGGATGAAGTTAGGACAGGGCTAGAAGAGAGGACAATTAGTGGAGGAGGAGAGGTCAAGGACGACGAGAACAACATAATGTTTGAACCACAGTGTAGATGGTAACGCAAGATTTGCTCAGGTACCACGCGGTGACGGTATTTACACATCCTAACGTTACAGTTTATGGTCTTGAAGTGTCCTTTGCATGTGTTGTTGTGGTGCATTGCTGGTGTTGCAGGGAGTCTACCACCACCACCTGCTGTGGTGTATTGCTGGTGTTGCAGTGTCTACTGCCTTCTGCTATGGTGCATTGCTGGTGTTGTAGTGTATCTGCCATTTGTTGTGATGCATTGCTAGTGTTGAATGATGTCTCCCATTTGCTAAGGCGCATTGCTGGTGTTGTAAGGTGTCTCCCACCTTCTAACGGAATTCCTTGTGGTGTTACAGTGCCTTCCACCTTCATGCTGGAGTTGTTCCGTGGTGTTTTCATGTTCGTGAACGGAGGAAATATAACTTGTGTATAAGAGGTCCTGGGTTTAATGGTGGCTCCAGTGGGTATCGGAAATAGCTTTGGCACTCCGTATTCCTGCCTTATATGAACTAGTTAATGCAGGCAGCCTTGGGACATTTGAATGTTCTGCACATTTGCGATAGCACAAGTCATCTATATCATTGTCAGTAAAGGTGTAAATGGTTTAACTGGGTAGACATTAGATGAACTGATAACAGCTTGGTCCGCTCCCGAAACGCCGATCTAGTGAAGTACGTAAATACCTAGACGGAATTCTGGATACAGTACTAATGGGCAGCTTGGCTCTGCAGATTTTTACTTTAGTGAGAATTAAGTTTGGATATAGCAAAATTTTGAGGTTAAACACCCCTCAAAGAAGGTTCCTTGATGTTGGCGGGATAAGTGAGGTTAGGGGGGCTGTAACGTTTGCAGAGTTCTTAGAGAATCGTCTGTAGAAACCTACCATCCCTAAGAAATGCTGGAGGGATTTTCTGTCATGAGGTACTGGGTAATTCTTAATGGCAAGAATTTTAGCAAAGGGAGTCTTAGATCTAAGGAATTGTATCTATGTTCCAATTCTTTGAGTCGAGTCTGAATGCCTTCCATTCCCCTGTGCGCTGAATGACTCATACGGGTTTAGTGCTCCCGCATGAATGTATTGTAAATGAGGTTTTGCAATTCAAAGAGTCATTTAATACTAGCCCTTCTATGAATTAAATGGAATATTTGCATTAAACATAAGAACATAAGAGTGGTGATCTGTACTTTGCCAGTGGTGACCTGTGAAGACTTGTCTAGTTGTGCTCTCTGTGAATCTGAACCAAGATGTCCTCTCATGATCAACTCTACCAGCAACTTCAGGATGAACTGAAGGTGGGTAAGCTTGAGATACAGCGGCTGACTGAGGAAAACGAGTGGATTCGTAGTAATCCTCCTGTTGTGAATCCTCTAGCCAAGACAGGATCCTAGACAATGTCTGGAAAGCATAGGACAAAGTTAAGGATCAAGAGGACGGATGGAGAGGTAGAAACAATGAAGATTCAGGAAACTGTTGTGGAAACGTGGAACCCATTTTCCGTGGTACCCAGTAAATATGAGTCGAATACTGGGAACGTCACGACGAATGACACCAAGGAAGGTAAAAACATTGTTCTTGATGGGGATGGCCAGATTAGGTACATGGATAGGGCCTTCTGCTTGAAGGATAGGAGTAGGAGACAGGGTTTGCTTTTCTGGGGCTGGGATGGAGGATATTGTTAGTTGGCTTTACAACATCATGAATGGTAATGGGATGAATCCTGTTATCTGCCTCAGTCCTGGAGGCAATGGTGTAGGCAGGCGTAGAAGTGAGGATTTAGTTAGAAGGTACAGGACAGCAATAGACATAATTAGGAAGAAGGGAAGTTGCACCCTGTTATGTGGCATTTTGCCAAGAAGGGGTGTTGAAAATGAATGGTTGTCCAGAGCAATTGGTAGTATTGGCTGGACAAACACTGAAAGGATAATGCAGTACCATTCGTTGACAACTGGGACCACTTCTACTGTAGAAATTACATGTATGCCAGGGATGGAGTTCACTATCCTCGGTAGGTGTGGGTTTTCTTGCTAGCTCAGTTGAGGGTGTCGTTAGGACTTCAAACTAGGATTAGAGGTATGGGTTTAGGAATGGAAAATAATGTGTGTGGATATATTGACTTAGGCGTTGATATTATTAATCTTAATAATAACAGTCATGGAGTAACACTGGGTATAGATAATTACAGAAATTATGTAAAAGCAAAGGTGAATAGGAAAAAGGTGCAGAAGAAAAAACATGTAAATGTATTTTATGGTAACAGTGGAAGTGCAAGAAATAAGATTAATGAATTATGTTTGGTAGCGTGCGCTGGGAACTTTGATGTCATTGCAATAACTGAAACATGGTATAATTTAAAGAGTCGGGATATGATTGTTGATTGTCATATTCAAGGGTTTAAGTTGTTCCATGTGGAAAGATATAACGGGAAAGGAGGTGGAGTTGCATTATATGTACGAGAAAATATAAATTGTTGCATAAAAACAGGTATAAAAATAGACGGATTAGTAACAGAATCTGTTTGGATAGAGTTTCTAGAAGGTCAAGAAAAACTAATTCTATGTGTAATATACTGACCTCCAGGCTTGTTAGGACTTCTAGACACAATAACGTAGTGATAGGAGATTTTAACTTTAGTCAAATTGACTGGACTTCTTTGACAGGTAATCTGGAGTCCATTGACTTTATGGAAGTAGTTCAGGACTGTTTTCTGAAGCAGTGTGTAACAGAGCCTACCAGGGGTAATAATTTGCTCGACCTAATCTTGTCAAATAAGGAAACACACGTAAATAATCCGGAGATCGCTGAAGAGCTTGGCGCAAGTGATCACAAATCCATTAATTTTAGCATTACCTGGGAATACGAGAATAATGATAATACGGTAAAAGTCCCTGATTTTCGTTCTGCCGATTATATGGACTTAGGGAACACCTGTCTAATCTTGATTGGAATAATCTAATAATTTTATTGACGATGATCATACTATTACGAAGAGATCTGCATTTATGATTTTTTTCTTAATAATGTACAACGTGCTCAGAGTATATATAATCCCCAGAGAGAAATTAGGTCAAATAATAACGATCCCAAATGGGTTAACAGGAGGCTAAAGCATCTATTAGGAGAGAAAAAGAGGAATTTATAGGTGTATCAAAAGAGGAGAGATTAACCTTATTGACCAATATGTTCGGTGTAAAAAATAAGTAAAAAATGGGGGATTAGATAAGCTAAATGTGACTTTGAAAAATTAGAGTTGCATAATGACTCAAAAAAACTAGTCCAAAAAGGTTTTCTTTCAAAGTGTTTGGGACGAAGTGTAGAGGGAAAAAGTAGGACCTCTGAAAATTGGAAATTTAGACAGCTGACGGATGACGAACTGGAAAACGTGTTCTCTAATTAATGAGTATTTTTGTCAGTCTTTACACAAGATGTAATGTGATTCCAGAAATTAACAATTATTCACTTCCTGAAGAATTCAAATTAAGCTAATTATTACTGTCACGAGGGACATGTTATCAAACGATGATAACTGTAACAAAAGTCCCTGGACCGATGAATTGTTTTCAAGGTACTTAAGAATGCAAGATTGGAACTTAGTCAGCTATTAACGAGCGTGTGTAATGCATCCATTCTAACTGGTGTTGTGGCAGAGATGTGGAAGTTAGCTAATGTAGTTCCTATATTCAAATCAGGGGATAAGTCCATTCCATTAAATTACTGTCCAATATACCTGACGTCTATAGTAGGCAAAGTATTAGAATCAATTATATCTGACATTTGTAGAAGTCATCTTCAAGAACATAATTTGATTATTGAATCTCGGATGGGTTCTTGTGTAGTAGAGGGAGGACACTGATACATGCCTTCTCAAATCCATCCAAATACATTTGCCCAACCTATTTTTTTATGCTACCCAAGTCATTGCTTTTGTAACCTTTCTTTCTCATGTACCAGCTGACTTTTCCACATGTATACTGCTACTACCTCTACTTGTACTACACCTCACTCATAGCCTATATATATCTTCTGTGTCCGTGTATTGTTTGTAACGGTTTGACAAAGCTCCTGGAGACTGAAACCTTGCCACAATAAAATGTCACATTAATTGCATTTGTCCTTTAACATATTGTTGGTAATTCTTCCAATATTAATGCAATAAGGCTTACAGATTGCTAGGATTTATTTCAAGACGTATTAGCAACAGAAGTCCGAAAATTATTTTACAGCTCTATACATCACTAGTGACGCCTCATTTGGATTATGCCGCTTAGTTTTGGTCTCTTACTACAGGATGGATATAGATTCATTGGAGAACATACAGAGAAGAATGACTAAAATGATTTATTCTGTAAGGAATCTCCCGTGTGAAGATAGAGCCTTGAATCTTCACTCTTTGTAGAGACAGAATGAGGTGAGATATCGAAGTGTACAAGTGGATGATGGGCATAAACAAAGGAGATATTAATAAAATACTGAGGATATCGAACCAGGTAAGAACCAGAAATAGCGGATTCAAGCTAGCCTTACAAAATTCGAAAAGGTCTTGGGGGTTATGGTAAGCAGCAGCGTTAAACCAAGCAATGCCTAAGCGTGCGTAATAAGGCAAATGGATTATTGGGATTTACATCAAGAAATGTAAGAAACAGAAGTCCAGCGGTTATACTACAGCTTTATACATCATTAGTAAGGCCTCACCTATATTACGCAGCTCAGTTCTGGTCTCCATATTACAGAGTGGATATAAATTCGTTAGAAAACATTCAGCAAAGAATGGCAAAATTCATAGCATTAGAAATCTTCCCGTAAATTATTTACAGTACACCTATGATAACTACTAGAGAACTGAAAGAAAATAACTCACAACTTCTCTCACAGGTGTCTGTAAGAACTGTTAACAGACGTGTCAGAACTGGGGTACAGTAGTCACCGCCAAGTTAAGAAACCGATCCTCTCCAAGCCACAGAAGAAACGTAGGCTGGATTATGCAAAGAAATATCTTCACTGGTAGCCCACTAGACCCACGCTACACCTGTGAGACCACCAAGCACCCAGACTCGCTCATGGTTTGGGGGTGTTTCAGTGCTCAGAGTGTTGGTAAACTCATTGTGCTTCCCAAAAACCAGTATATGAACCAGTATAATTACCTGGAGGTATTGTGTGACAATTTACCCGAGGCGTTTGACAGGTGTGGGGCTATGGTTTTTATGCAGGTCGGTGCACCGTGTTATACCGCCAAATCTGTAGTTCAGTGGAAATAAATGGTATAAAATACCGACACTATGGAGACATAAACACACATGCAGTTTAATGTGATCCTTTATTGACAACGTTTCGCCCACACAGTGGGCTTTTTTCAAGTCACAAACAGATCTACCTGGGGTGGAAGGTACGGGAGTATTTATAGTCAGAATGTTATGGTCAGGTGGAGAATGCTGCATCTGAGGATCCACTGAGTGGGGTTATAGAGTCTTGGATAGCTTGGCAGGGGCATTGGACAAGTTGTCAGTAGACCTTCTGCAGTGTTCTATGTTCTTATGTGGGATAGCGATGAAGAAGTTTCTTGGCAAGTGGTTCAGCTATGTTATAGAATCCATTGTTCTGGTTGAAATTGTTGGTTATAGAGATGAGCGATGATTCCAGGATTCTTCGGTATTGAGTGTTGTCTTCTGTGGCGATAAGTCTTGAGTTTCTGTAGTTGATTAAATGGTTGTGTGAATTGCGATGTTGTACACAGGCATTCCTTGTATCGTCAGTCCTGCTTGTGTATTGGTGTTCTGAAATACGTGTTTGGAGGTCTCTTGATGTTTCGCCCACGTATAATTTGTTGCAGTCATTACAAGGGATTATGTATACCCCTGCAGAGGATGGAAGCTTGTCCTGTCTACTACTGGTGATGTCCTTGATGGTCGTGGTTGTGGAGGTAGATACTTGGAATGATGTATTGGAAAAGATGTTGGAAACATGTTTGGCAATGGAGTTGGTGGGGGAGGACTATGTATCTCTTCTATCTGAAGATAGTTCCTGATTATGTAACTGAACTTCTCCAGGCTGAGGGACTGAAAACCTCAAAATTCTACGACTTCAAGGGTGATGGACTGATTACATCGTCTTCACATCTCTACTGTTCCTGCCTACTTTCTGTATTCGACTGAAGAAGCCTACTGTGTAGGCGAAACGTTTCAGAATAAAGTTGCCTAACTGTTGCCTATGTGTGTGCAAGACTGGTATACAATACCGACAAGATAAAAGTTAAGACACTTGTGCAACATCTGGTTATCTTTATTGTAGACGTTTCGCCATCCAGTGGCTTTATCAATACAAATTCTTGGACATAATAAGAAAAACGAAGAACTATATACAAAAGATGAGGTAATCAGTCCCTCGGCCTTGGAGGTGGTGTTCAGAGCACCGTGGTTGTAGAGATTCTGAAGCACAGGCAAGGAGACTGGCGCTTATATAGGCGTCAGTGAAAGGGACGTGTAGCAGACGAGGGCATAGTCACTGGTAGGCGGGATTCCCCAGTGGAAGTAGGTCCTTCCCAAATTGATGGGCTAGTTGTAGAAGTCTTGAAGAAAGTCATGTAGATGTCCTCTGAATCAAGATACCATGATGTAGCAGAGCCTGACAAGTTGTGCAAGACTGGGTATACAATTACCGACAAGATGAAAGTTAAGACACTTGTGGCAACATCTGGTTATCTTTATTGTAGACGTTTCGCCATCCAGTGGCTTTATCAATACAAATTCTTGGACATAATAAGAAAAACGAAGAACTATATACAAAAGATGAGGTAATCAGGTCCTCGGCTTGGAGGTGGTGTTTAGAGCACCGTGGTTGTAGAGATTCTGAAGCACAGGCTCGGAGACTGGCGCATATACTAGCGTCAGTTGAAAGGGATCGTGTAAGCAGAAGAGGGCATCACTTTGGGAAGAACCCTACTTCCATGGGGATCCCGGCTACAGTGGACTATGCCCTCGTATGCTACTAGGTCCCTTTCACTAACGCCGATATAAGCGGCAGGTCTCCTTGCCCTGTGCTTCAGGTAATCCTCTACACCACCGTGTGGCTCTAAACACCGAGACACCTCCAATAGCCGAGGATGATTACCTCATCTTTGTATATAGCTTCTTCGTTTTTCTTATTATGTCCAAGAATTTGTATTGATAAGCCACTGGATGGCGAAACTTCTACAATACAGAGAACCAGAGCTTGCACAGTGTTTTTACTTCATGTTGCATATGTGTCTTACCTACAAAACTGTAACTGTTCAGGGTTCCTTTTATTCTACTAAATTTCTCCAAGACATCATAAGTCGATTAATTTAGACACATGTGCAATTTGGGTATGTAGGCAGAAAAGGTTCAGAGAAACGACATGTTGATAAATTAGACACATGTGACAACTCTTGGGTATCTTTACGAGGGAAACGTTTCGCCACACACCAAAGAAAAAAAAATAAAAAAAAAAAACTGGCGTCATCAGCATCCAAAGGAGAATCTTGAAGAACAGGAGGATAATGAGGTAATCAGTCCCTCAACTTGAGGTCAATGTGGTCAGTCCCTCAACCTTGGAGTCGATGTGTACAGTCCATCAATCTTGAATAGATTATCAAGATTGATGGACTCTGACAATCGACTCAAGGTTGAGGACTGATTTCCTCATTCTCCTCCTGTTCTTCAGATTCTCCTTTGTATGGACTGATGTGAAGCACTGTGTGGCGAAAACGTTTCTCAATAAAGATACCCAGGAGTTGAACATGTGTCTAATTTATCAACTTCTTGGGTATCTTTATTGAGGAAACGTTTCGCCACACAGTGGCTTCATCAGTCCATACAAAGGAGAATCTTGAGAACAGGAGGAAGGGTGAGGTATCAGTCCCTCAACCTTGAGTCAATGTGGTCAGTCCATCAATCTTGAGTAGAATACGGGCATTACGTGCTGAGAAGGGCAGCTTATTAACCGTTGGCAGGGAGAGGTGCGCAGTCGGTTCTCTGAACCATCATCTACCAACCTTGTCAGACACTGCAATCTTGGGATCTAATACTTGGGAATTCTTCGCTTGCCTAATTCTTCGGGCACGACCTACTTCAAATTGAACAATGTTAACAAGTAACCTATGACTGCTGCACTCTCTGCAACGGTTTATAAGCTCCTTTTCAGCACGTTATGCCGTTTCTATTCAAGAGATTGATGGACTTGAACCACATCGATCAAGGTTGAGGGACTGATTACTCATTCTCCTCCTGTTCTTCAAGATTCTCCTTTGTATGACTTGATGAAGCCATGTCGTGGCGAATCGTTTCCTCAATAAAGCTACCAAAGAGTTGCACATTGTGTCTATTTTATCAACATGTCGGTTCTCTGAACCATTCATCTACAAACTATAAGTCGTTGTGATGACTTATTCTCATCATGGTAGTGTAAGCGCAGGAGAGAAAGGAAAAGCTATGTTAGTGGCAGTTTCCAGTCTACACATAAGAATGTAGTGGTGTGCTCTAGTGATGTTGTCGCTCATGGTCCTATTCACTTACGGTCTTTTACGATTATGGTTCTCGTGCACTTTAGGGTTGTTATAACTTGTTGTCTTATGCACTTAAACCATAAAAAAGCTGTGTTTTTAGCAGTAAATATTATAAATTCCTTTAAGGTACATTGATAACCTTTCATTTTCCACTACAAGGTACTTGTAGTTCATTGAGAGTCAGAACTGGTGCCGCCCGTACATGCACCCTCCACCTTGACGCTATCACATAAAACATAAAGGAAGAGGATCATTGTTTAGCAGGCTGTTAGTCAGTTGATAGGCAAGTCCAACTCACACCCACTCTTTTTCTTGACTATCTATATTTTAAAGACAGAAGGTTGTTGGCTTTCAATGATGCTACTCGGGACGTTTCTTGTAGTTATCCACAACTTGGTACCAAAATTGTGCTTTGTCTATATCTTTTATAAATCTAAGAATGGACACCCCTGGAATCTTCATAGCAATAGAAATCTTCCGTATGAAGTAAAGATTGAAAGTACCTTAAATTACATTAACTTGTAAGCAAGAATGAGGGGAGCCATGTCGAAGTGTAATAAGTGACAGAAGGGTCTTAATAAAGTGGATTATATAATAATTGTCTTAGGATGTCCTATTCAAGAGGAGAACCGTTATAATGGAATCAAAACTTAGATAAGTTTAGATTTAGAAAGGATATAGGAAAGTATTTGGTTTGGAAAAGTGTAATTTAAAAATGAAACAGTCTACCTAGTAGGGTGAAAGAAGCTAAAACTTGGTTAGTTTCAAAGTTTTAGGTTGGGAACTACATGAGTGAGAAGGGGTTGGAATTTGAGTGGGACTTGCACTCTTGAGTTAAATAGGTTTATAGAGCTTATTGTTCGGTAGCACTGGAAGTGGGTCTTGAAAAAACGTTCTTTTTGTGGGGTTGGATTGTATTAAAGTGATAGAGGCGAGAGATTACCGACAATATGGTTGTAAAGTAAAGGACTGGCCCAATATGGCAACAGGCTACTGCAGTGTTCCTCCTTTCTTATGTTCTTGTGAGTTTCTTAGTTATCTCTGTATTAGGACCGAAGAAGCCACATGTGGTGAAACGTTTCCTCTAATTAATGTTCTGAACTGTACATAAGTGCTTTTTTCTCCATCTTGAACATTAAAATGGTATAAAATACCGACAGGTTGTTAGGTAAGACACATATGCAACAGTTAGGTATCTTTGTTAGGTAAGACACATATGCAACAGTTAGGTATCTTTGTTAGGTAAGACACATATGCAACAGTTAGGTATCTTTATTTTGAAACGTTTCGCCTACACAGTAGGCTTCTTCAGTCGAAGTACAGAAAAGTGATAGAAGCAGAGAAAGAAGAGACTTGAAGACGATGTAATCAGTCCATCATCCCTTAAAGTTTTGAGTTGGTCGTCCCTAGTCTGGAGAAGAGAGTGTTCCTTAGTTGGAACAATATGTCTCTCCTTACGCCTTTCTACTTTGTATTGGATGATGAAGCCACTGTGTAGCGAAACGTTTCCTGAACAAAAGATTCCCACAATGTTGCATAAGTGTATCAATCTTCAACACGCACATAGAATAGAGGTACTTAGAGCTTTCAATGACGTTTCGTTGTAGGCTCCTCTCTTCTATGTGTGGTTATTTGGGTATTGTTCCAGTCACGGCATTGTGTTTTTTTTATTTGTTATTCTTATAAAAGTTTGGTAACACCTTTTGCCTGTGGGTTTCATGGTAGGCTGCATGTATGTTTTACGTTCAATTTGTGTCACTATTATTTTAACCCGAGGGGAAAGTTGTGTCCACTGATACTTGTAAGTGAAGAAAGTGCCCAAGTATTTAAAAAACGAGTTATCGCTCAAGAACAGTTGAATCTAATTCGGACTTTTCAGAGCCCACTCTTTCCCACAACAGAATAAATTATACACATGGGCAACCTTTTTGGGTATCTTTATTGAATAAACGTTCGCCACACAGTGTGCTTCATCAGTCTACAAAAGGAGAATCCTTGAAGAAACAGGAGGAGAGATATGAGGTAACCAGTCACCAACCTTGAGTCGATGTGGTCAGTCATACAATCTTGAAATGAGAATACGGCTTACGTGCTGGAGGAAGGAGTTATAAACCGTTGGCAGGAGAAGGTGCCAGAAGTCATAGGTGTGTAAATTTGTTCAATGTGTCTATTTATCAACATGTCGGTCTCTGAACCATTCATCGACAAAACTGGTCCAGACACTGCAACTTTCTTGGGATCTTAATACTTGGGAATTCTTCGCTGGCCTAATTCTTGGGCAACGACTACTTCCATATTGAACAAATGTTACACGACCTAATGACTTCTGCACTCTCTGCCAACGTTTTAAAAGCTCCTTTCTCAGCACGAATGCCGTTATTCTATTCAAGATGTTGGATGACCATATCGGACTTCAATGTTTGAGGGACTCTGATTACCTCATTCTCCTCTGTTCTTCAAGATTCTCCTTTGTATGGACTGGAAGCCACTGTGGGGGAAAAAGTTTCCCTCAATAAAGATACCCAAGAGTGCACATGTGTCAATTTTTCCATGTGGGTTCCTGAACCTTTTATTACAGGCTTAAGGGAAAATATTCCGCTTGAAAAATGTTTTTAACTGCGTCGTGAAGGATTCTTACCCCAGGTAGGGAAATAAATGGTAAAAAGTACCGAAAAAGGAAATATAAACACTATGCATTTAAAATGTGATCCTTTTTTGATACGTTTCGCCAACACAGGGGGCTTTTTCAAGCAAAAACGATCCCCTGGGGTGCGGCAAAACGTGTCAAATAAAGGATACTTTTATATGCAATGGTTTATATTTCTATCCAGGTGATAATGAGCAGAGCTGTTTTAAACTTTAGCAGCCTTGGACAGGGAAAGAATCTAGTTCATAAAAAAAAGTAATTGGTAAAAGGGGTTAAGGAGGCACCGTGGGAGAGGGAAAAAAAAAATTTCAAAGGCAGGAAGTTCAATGCAGATCCCGAGCATATTTTAAACTTCGCAAAGCTGCTTTTTTTTCCCAAAGTTTCAGGGTGCCTGGAATTTTTTTTTTTTAAAATACCTTTTGGGGAAAACCCCTGCAGCGTTAGTGGCCCTAAAGGTGTGGGTTAACCTAGTTCTAACAACTTGGGTAAAGGATCAAAAGAGGGGATAGTTGGACGGGGCGAATTTTCTGATTATATTAAAGTATGGCATTTCAATGCTTCTGGGAAATATGGCATGAATTCAGAAGTCAAAAAATTTCAGTTTTGACATTCCTTGATTTTTTTTGGGGAGGGGAAATTTCTTTCTACTACTGTTTCGGGAGCTGTAGATTATGCTCTCCTGTATTTAATGTAGTGAGATTAAGCCTGTGAAATCTGGGTTTTTTTTGTAGAGTTTCCCATCCGGGGCTTTCAATAAAAATTTCTAGGACATAACTGAAGACAGTAGAACTTGTACAGAAGATAAAGGTAATCAGCCCTAAAACTAGGAGTGGTGCGAAGAGCACCCCTAGTCTGGAGAATCTGAAGCAGAAGAAAGGAGCCCCGGCGCTTATTAGTAAATCAGGGAAGGGGAGAGGGGCATTTCACGGTAGGGGGGATTCCCCCGTGGGAAATAGGTCTTCCCAAAAAGGTTTGGGGTTTGGTGGGAGTAGTTTGTCGTATCGTGAATGCCTAAATTAAGATTCCTGATGTTGCGGTCTGACAAGTTGGTCGAATGGTTATAATACTGAGGACATTCACGACTCGAAACTATACTATACTACAACTAACCCCTCTTTTGGGAAGGACCTACTTCCATGGGGAATCCCGCCCACCGTGATATGCCTCGTCTGCTTCCCTGACGTTCTTTTTTAAGCGCAGGCTCCTTTTTTCTGCTTAGTTTCCCCGACTATTTGGTGTTTCGCACCCCCCTAGGTTGAGGGAATGATTACCTCTCTTCTGTACATGTTTTACGTCTTAAGTTATGTCCTAGAATTTGATTTTATAAAGCCTTTGGTGGCGAAAACTCTACTAAAAGATACCCGATGTTGACATGTGCTTAATTTTCTTGTCGGTATTATATACCATTGTAACAAATTAACTATAGCTCTTGTCTCCTGCCCTTTCAAGTGTCATTTCACCAACACTGGCAGAAATGGGTTGTTCCCATTACTGACATATTCAGTTGTTTACTGCACCAAAAACGAGCTCCAGAAAACACACCCCCCGCCTCACCCCCCTAAATCTGTTAAGAAAACACGGTCCACAATTTTACATGCAAGTTACGCGACTGTGAGGGGGAAAATAGGTGTAAGTGGGGTTTAAAGGTTGTTGGGCAACAGGAACCATTGCGAGTTTTCGTTTGGGGGCGCGCAACCCCCCCCCCCTCTGGCGGGCTGGGGGGAAAACTAGTTTTCCCGGTGTCCGATTTGTTAAAGTTTCTACTCCTGGTAATATTGACCTTTTGGTGTGGATTGGAGTTTGGAGCCCTTCACCTCCCCTTTTCTCCCAAACAGGGAGGGTGATCTACCCCGGAGTATTACTTTTGTTCTTTTCTAGTGTTTGTGGTTACCCGTTATGATTTTTGGGATTTTCATTCTTTTTTAAATTTTAAATGTTATATTATCTGATATGGGTAACCAGTTTATTTTTCTCTTGTTTTCGCTTGTTCCCGGCTGGTCTTTCCAGGATGCGCCAGATAAAGGGGCAAGACGTGTTAAAAATATTTTAACATTATTCTATATACCCCGCCCCCTTCCCATTCTTTTTTGGTATCCCTCCAAGGGAGGAGTTCCTGAAATCGGATTCCCCATCTGCCCCCGGGTAAACCCACATAAATAAATCGAGGAAAAATATCCAGGGCCCTACCTACTCCTCCCAAATAAAAAAACTGAAGGGCCATTTTTTTTTTATTTATTTAAAATTTTAAGTAAAAACTCAAAACATTTTTCTTTTTTTTCCTAAATATTTCTTTATTTATTTTTTTTCATTAGTTTTTTTTTGTTAGGGAAGGCGTTCCACTGACAACGACAAAAATTCTTGCCCTTTTTTAGAGAGGGGTTATGTTCCCTTTATCTTTATGACCACTGAAGTACATTCATCTTGGGATAGAAAATCTATTTCTATTCAAAATTTTTTCAACTTGTTGAGTTTTTCCTTTTTCTGAAACATTTTTACTTGTTATGTTTCCAATTGCAGCTCACGCGGTTTGTTTTTTTTCACTAATCAATCACATCGCCCCTTGTCATCTTTTCCAGGGAATTTCTTCTTGGCGGTGGCAACCTCCCTTTAATGCCTTGAACGTCCTAAACTATTGATGTGAGCGTGGTGTTATAAAACCCCCACTCCCCTTCCTCGTGGGAAAAATTCACTTAACTTTAGCCTCGTGAACTCCCACTATCTTACGATTTGTTTTAGCTAATTTATCTTCCCCGCTTCCCTTTCCTTATTTCCTTGTCCACCTTATCTTCCCTCCTCATTGTTTCCTTTCCATTTTTTCCAACATCGTCTGGCCCACCTCCCTTCTTCCTCCACTGCTCCCCCCTTCTATGTCTTTCATCACCGTCGTATACATCCTAACAAACAACAAATTTTGCCACATGCACTAATTGCCCCCCTCTCTCTACCTCTTTGAGTACTAACTACGGTGTGGTGGTCGATATTGATGACTGTCAAAAAGTTGAATGTTGAGCCTGCCCCTTCCCCCCCTCTTCTCTCCTCTCTCTCTCTCTCTTTTCTCTCTCTTCTCTCTCTCTCTCTTTTCTCTCCTTCCTTTCTTTTCCTTTGTTTCACTGCTTTTGTTTTTTGCCATATTTGTGGCGCTTTTTAGACTCTAGAATTATTTTTTCTCATTTTTTCCTCATCCCATTTCAAACTTTTGTATGCTTCCAGTTACTTTTGACATATTTCCGCGGATTTTTCCCTTTATGGTCACAGGATCTAGTTTGTTAAATCTTCTGGTTGGTTCGTTCTTTAATATGATTTTAAAGCCTGTAGAAATACACGAAGGATACTGAGTTGGTATATCACTTGTTCATCATAGTCCGGAACATAACACTAAAATATGAATTACAGTAAACTCAGCGTTTACGCGCTGAGAGAAAAGCACCTTTCACTGTCGGTTCCGCAGAGTACGTGAATGTAGTATTGCTTGTGAAGCCACTGCGTACCGGGCGAAAAATGAAATAGTTAAGTACCATGCTAGAGGCTCACTTGTGTGCCCAGCTTTAAGGAAACACGGGTAGCGTTCTAGCCCCCCCCCCAGAGTTTTGAGGCATCCGCCCGTTTTGAATGGTTTAAGGCGTCAGTTTATCTATATGTGGAAAGCTGGTCGCTTAAGTTCTAATCCCGCTGGCTGTGATATTTCTGTGCGTACGCCTCTTGTCCATGGCATAATGGCTTATTTTACATGAATTATTTGCCAAATGGATAGGAGTTCTATGAATTTGCAGGTGCAAAAAAAACAATCTTTACAATGCTATTTTAATAAATTGATTATTAAATTTTAGGAAAGATAGATGAAAAAATTTAATCCCATGAAATTAAAAACGAGGAGAAGCAAAAATCAAAATCGTAAAAAAAATATGAGGGAAAAGTAAAAATTTTTGGAAAAGTATTAAAAAGGGTTTGGGAAAGGGAAATTTAAAAAATGCCGCCGGGGGGGATTTTTTTTCCCTTAAAAAAGGGGAAAAAATTTTATTTGTGATGAAATTTCTCATTTTCCCAAAACCCAAACCTTATAAAAGTGTTTCTTTACATGTATGTAATTTGGGCCCAAAAAACGGGGAATATCCCAGATCAGCCACTCTTTTAAAGGTATGTGGGCCAGGGGCCACCATCAGAACAGTTGGGTTTACCCGACGCTCGCCCCAAAAAAGTCTGACCCAGGACTTGGCCCAGGAATTAAAAAAAAAACGAAAAACCCCGCAAAAAAAGCAAAAAAGGGCGCTTCCGTATTTATCCCAGACCTGGGCCCCTGGCCCGGGCCCCCGGGAGCAGAAAGACTCAGAACTCATCAAAATTTTATCACAGGTGGAAAAATTTAAATTAGGATGTTTAAAGGGTGAGAAACCAGATTAAAAGTGGCTGGTAGGGGAAAATAAATTGGATGTAAGGGAGAATACCAAAATTTCACACTGGGGTGGTTGGAAAGAAAATTACGAAAGTAAAGGGTGGGAAAGGGAAAAAAAAAAACCCAAAATAAACATTTGGGTGGTAGGAAAGTAAGTTTGGATGTAAGGCTGAGAATCCAGGGGTACCCCACTGGTGGTAGGAAAGTAAGTTTGGATGTAAGGCTGAGAATACCAGGGTACACACTGGTTTGGGGGAAAATAAGTTAGGATGTAAGGCCCGAGAAAACCAGGGTACACAAATGGCTGGTAGGAAAGCAAGTTCGATGTAAGGCTGAGAAAACCCGGGTACACCTGGGGTGGTAGGAAAGTAAGTTTTGGATTTTAAAAGGGTGAGAATACCGATACACACTGGTGGTAGGAAAATAAGTTAGGTTTTAAGGTGAGAATACAGATACAACTGGCTGGTAGGAAAGTAAGTTAGGTGTAAGGCTGGAATACCCCGATCACACGGCTTTGGGAGGAAAGCATTTTAAATTGCTACATTATAAAATTTTTGTGAAAGAAAAAATTTTATTTTACCCTTTAACCCGAGAAAAATTATAAAGGGGGAAAAAAAGGGATAGTTTTTTTTTAAAATGTTTGTGTTTTAAAAATTGTCAGCGGAGGCGCAAGTGCTTCAAAATACTGGGGGTAATGATGAAAAATTTTTAAAAAATTTCAAAAACTGCGCGTTTTTCTTTGCTCTTTGGTACTAAAACAGGTATTACATGGAAAACCCCCCTTAAGCCTTTTTTAAAGTAGCAACGTTTCGTCAGGGCATTTAGGGTTTCTTAAGGGTATAAAATTCTTAAGGATCCCCCCCAATGGGCCGTATATATATTTTAATGGGTGTGTACCGCCCGGGGTTTCACCCGCACATAAAACATGGCGAAGCAGGATCGATCCCGGGCCCGCTGGGTTTGTTTTTTGATTCAAAATCAGTGTTTCGTGATTTAAAAATTTTCTTTTTTTTTTATTGTATAAATTTCTTTGCTGGGGAAAGGGGAAAATAATGACAATAAGTGCAGGTTTGTAAATTTTCATTTTCCCTTTGCCCGCAAATTTTAAAATTTATATTTTTTTTTATAATGAATTATGAGAGGGTGGGGGACGGGGTTGCGGGGCACGGGGTGATGCAACCGCAGCGTCCCACTGGAGTGGCCTCATACCCACCTCCAACACCCTTTTTTGGGTCTTCCCGCCCTGGCACCAGTCCCCAGAGCAGTGGCCTTCCCCTTCCTTCCCTCCCTCCCCCAACACCCCCCCTCCCTTTACACCCGACACAGGACCCCCTTCAGCCCCCTGGACACCCCTTGCACTGGACACCCCTTGCACTGGACACCCCTTGCACTGGACACCCCTTGCACTGGACACCCCTTGCACTGGACACTCCTCGCACTGGACACTCCTCATACTGGACACTCCTCATACTGGACACCCCTCGCACTGGACACCCTCACACAAGCAACTACTTAACTTGACACCGGACACCACTCTCTCCCTAATCACCAATCTTAACGACACTACTGAAAAATACAAGATACAATCTTGCGCATACTTACAGGTGTGTGTGTATGTTCCTCTGTGTATCAAGTTGTATAATTTTTCTCTATGCAAATTCAGCCTCTTTTCGGTAGAATGGTTATCAAAATGATGGGTTTTTCAGGCTAAGATTAGTGTACAGATCAAATTTCACATTCCCTTTGTAGGTATTGATCGTTGATATGGGCTGGACATTATTTTACGTGAGCCAAGTTTGGTTTCAGTTCCAGGCAGTGGAGGAGACTTAGGTGTTTATTATGTCACTTTTTCAATAGGGTTTTACTGCCCATTTCTAAGTTGGGATGGGTTAGGTTGGGTTGCATTCGGTAGGTTAAGTTAGATTATAACGGAAAAACTATAAACATAAGATTTTTTTTTTATATTTTATTTAAAACATGACATTACAAAATATAATATGTAAAACTCATTTAAGTCTATAAATTAACACAATCCTCCCTACAGCTAATATTTTTTTTTTTTTTTTTTTTATATTTTATTTAAAACAATACAATACATTAAATAGATAAAAGAACACATTATCAGTTCTTATACAGAATTATAAATTTCATTAACAAAACATACAGACATTTAACTTTGTGCTAACACAAACTGTCCCTCATCCCCAATGCATTATATCCCATGCACCTATGTTAAGCAAGGACACCACTACATTACAATATGCATTGTTATTATTATTAACAAAGACGCACCATGCCTACAATATGCATTTATTTTCCACTTTATTTATATATTAATAATCCTTGTACGTTTATAGATTAACGTATGTTATTGAAAGTAAATGCAAATACAAGATGATTATAAAACACAGAACAATTAATACACAAGAAATCCAACACTGACACCTCAACCAGGTCTTCTAAATACATGCAAAAGAGTAATATTACATTGAACAATGTCACACTGCCAAGTCAAACACATACAGTGGTATTACACTCCCCAGACTTTTATATTTTTATTAGAAACCTTACAAAAGTACAAAGGATGCATAATAAAGTACAGGAATACAAAACATTCTTTTGTTCTACTAGTACCAGGTTATTCCTGGCGGGAACAAGTATTATAACATCTTGTTATAACAAAACAATACACGCTAAGACAAACCTCATTAAAGTTTATCAGTCATTAATAGTTGCCGCCAAGCCATTGTACCCAAAGAAAACGCACCAAAAAGAAACTTTACATAGTTTAACAATATAAAATGAATACCTGACATGTCCTATTACAACAAAAACATCATACAAATGTACAACATCACAAGATTAACCAAAACTACCATAACCTCTACAAAACAAAACAAAACCCTAACATACCCGCTATAACAGGGTACAGATTATTGGTTAAGTTATGGTACATTAGATCCTAACCAATAGGAAACCGGAAGGAACATGATTCCTTACACAATAACCATAGAGAAACAGTATTTTACTATTATTAATATGTTAACCCTCTAATACAATAATGTTGATACAGAAAACAGAACAACATACATGTAAAATACAATAATAAAAGAATCCAAAACAAGTATTTATAACAAACCTCGGCACATTAAAGGGTTTAAAACCAAACCCTATACATAATTATACCTCCCACATATGTATATAAACCGAAAATTTTGTCCACAAGACTTTGTTTGTTTAACCCCATAAAAAAATGGTATAGACCCAAAACCTATACATACACTTAAATTTTTTCACATAGAACCTTCATCTGACAATAAAAGTTAAACATAAGACAAAAGAAGTAATAAGGATAAGACAGCTGTAATTTACCAGTCCCAAAAGAACTGACACGTATCTCAGAAAATTTTTTGTTGATACCAACGTGCCAATCTAATTACTTAAAAACGAGATCCTAAGGGCTCGGTATCCTGGCTTTCAAGGAAATTTTAAACCCAGTGAACATAACCATCAGGCTTAGAAATGTAACCCTGGAAACCACACTTATATCTCACTATGACAAACATTCACGTGAAACATGGCGTACCATCCATACCTAATTCTCACTACCTTCCTCTTACACACTACATCAGTTCCAGAGAAAACCAATAACAACCCCCCCACTTTACATCCCCCCATAAGGAGACCACTCCTTTGTTCACACTCAGGACCCCGGCCTAAGGAACCCTCAGTGAGGTTCCTATAACCTTCCGGGAAACTTTTTCCAGACGTCCCCATAAACCAAGCCTATTCCTACAACTTCGCCCTATAGAATCTAGCCGCCAATGCCTTTTAATCCTCATATTCGCCCCTTATGCCCCTCATTCCCCCCATGAAATGTGTCAGATAATCCACTAAGATATACATTATTGCCCTTCCAACACCTAGGCACTCCCTACATCTAGTAGTAAAGCCCTTAAAAAAGCGGCAAACGATCCCCCCCCCAACAGTCTGATAACCCCACCCATCCAAGATCTCACCCCCTCCAAGGAGGCACAAAAGAAGACCACATGAAACGCCGTTTCAACACACCACAAAAACAGACAAAAAGCCTCTTCCACATAACCCATACTACGAAACCACCTCCTTGGAAGCCAAAATCCCCATGAAAAACCATATACTAATTCTCTTACTCTAGCCGTATCCGAAGCTTACTAAAATCTTTCCAATAACTACCCCAATGCATTTCACCGCTGTGGATACACCGGCCTACCCCTTGCATAATTCCTTGACCTTTCACTACCCTCACCAACCTTTACATTTTTGATTTTATCGCACCTGTTGCACGTCAATAAAAAAATCTCAACATATCTTCACAAACCCTCAATTCCTTCCCACTCCACCGTTTACGTGCCTCCTCCATAATACTCTTCCTACTTTAAGCGCCCCTCACAACCCCTTCCCCACATATACCTCCCACTTGATATATACAGCCATTACTCTCAGTCCTAAGGCAACAAACCTAAACCCCCTCTCCGAACATCCCGTCATACCTACCCCTTCCTTACTTAACCATGGCCCTCCCAAAATCCCCACAACAAACTGTCAGCACCCTCCTTATGCATTTCACAATATCTCGTACCTCCATGGGAAAACCTCTGCCACCCCCCATACCTTGCTATAGACAAGTGAATTTACCACCACTACCCTCTTGATGTAAAGCTAAGTCCCTCACACTTTAAACTCCTAGTCCTACATAAAAACCTTACCCGTGACAGACCTCCCGAATTTACCCTTACTGCATGCCTTCTCCTTTCCGCCAAATAACATAGATCCCACACATACCTGTTTCCTGTCAACCACAGTCATCCTAACCCCATCCCCAAGCCCCCCCCCTATCCAATTACCGACCTCTAGAAACCTTGATTTCACCGTATTATCTCTCCATTTCCGGTATTCAATACCAACATCTGAATCACTCTACTACCCACCCTCCTTAACTCCTCCTTACCCCTTAGCAAACAGTAGTATCATCCACATACCCAACGATGCCCCCTTTGGTCACCCCCCTTGATCCATCTCCTGATTGTTCATCACCCTCTCAAGACAGACTCATATAAAGAATCTGCACACATGCAAAAGACTGTTGACATATCTGACAAGTCCTGCCTCAAAACCTCTCTCCATTGGTACACTTTCAAACCCAACCTCCCATTTGACCTGTACCCCTCACCTCTGCCCAATTCAAACAGGGTGGTTCAACCCACCTCAGCTACCCCCTCCCCCAAACCCCAATCTCTCTAAGCAAACCCCTAAGAAATCTCTGCCCACGAAATCAAAAGCATTCCCCAATTTTAACCTAGTATTCCCCCTCCCGTAATTCTCTAGAAAATCCCTAATAAAACCATGTCCATCCCCATCCTTCTTCCCCCAAATTCCCAATGCCCCCATGTAACCAAAAACCCAACACTTTCCTCATTCTTTTCCCCAAAAACCCTTAGCAAAAATCTTGTAATCCAGCACTTAACGTAATCGCACGGTAATCTTTTAAAACCCCGGCTTTCCCTTTCTTTTTGGGCACTAAAACCCGGACCCCGTTCTTTGTGTTTCCCCCATCCTCCCCTCTTAACATAAACTCAAAACCCCCCCCCGAAAGCCCCACACTCCCCCAATGATACCTAAAAAAATCGTTTTGGGAGCCGTCTATGCCCGGGGTTTTTTCCCCGGCACATCCCCAAAAAAAAAAAAATTCCTCCCACCTCCTCTACACTAATATTTCCCCCGAGTCGTCACTGTCCCCGCTCACTTATACCTATTAAACCCTTCATCCCCAAACCGTCCCCCCACCCACCCCCCGCCAACCTCCTCCCCTCCCTAAAACCAAAAAAAACTCATACAAAAAATAAAATTTTTTTTGTTTTGGGTTTGGCCTTGACCCCCCCAAAAACCACCCCCCCCAGTACCTGCCTCAAAATCGCCAAGGTGGTCTTCGCTGCCGTTCCTTTAAACCCTTCCCTTTTGAGGGGCGACGGGCCCCTTTCCCAAATCGTTTCAGGGTCGGCCAAATTTTCAAAAAAAAAAAAAAAATTATTTTTTCTTATGAAAAAATAGTTTTTTTTTTAAAATTATGTTTAAAAAAAAAAATTTTAAGCAATACTTACCGAGATATGGAGGTTTTGAAATTTTTCCCAAAAGTAAACAAATTTGGTACTCCCCGACTCCCGCACCCGGTATTTTTTATTTACTTTTTTATGTACATTTTTCAATTTTTTTTCAATTTTTTTTTTCTAGTAACTTTATGGCCTCTGGGGCCAACAGATCAGTTTTTTGTAAGTTTTTTCTTTTTCATACTACCAATAAGGGCGTAAACACGGTTTATTTTTTTTACAGAAAATTTTTTTACACAAACAAAAATATGAAATGTTGTTTATTACTTTTTTTCTTATTTTTATACAATATACAGTCACGGGAAAAGTTTCTAAAAGTTCTGCACCTGTGGAACTTTTTAAAACGTGCATCACAGTGGAGTTTTGCACTCCCACACTAAAACGAGTGTCTCTGCTTGTTGTGGGGTTTTTTTTTTTGTTGTGAACAACTAACCCCTCTTTGAGCTTTTTCTTAAAAAGCGTAGCGGGCGTTTTACCAGGAATGATCCCCTTGCTTCAAGGGGTAGTTGTTGTAATTTGGTGGGCGGTCAATTGCGGTGCATTTCCTTGTACTTAAATACTATTTGTCTGTGAAGACAAACAGAATTGCCGTACTGGGTTTGTTTTGGGCTCATTTTTCATATTAAAAGCATTGGCATGGAAATGCCCAGAAGAGGGAAAAAAAACATTTTGATGTCCCACTTATAACTCTTGCGAACAAAATCGCAAACCCAATCTGCATGCACATTTTCCACTGAACGCATGTTAAAGGTTTTTTTTAAATCACGTGGGGTTTTTAGAAGGGGTTCATTTCTCTCTTTGGCCTGCCACTGTCTCCCTTTTCATTGGGTGAATTGATGAAACGTGTGACATTCGTTGCATCCCCACCGAAATGCCATGATGTCTTGGCAGAAAGCCTGCCCCTCCCCTCTGCGAGTGCCGCATAAAACCGGGCTATGTTTTCGATTTGCAGCACTGTCCACACACATCTGTCATTTCACTCGAAAAAAAATCATGAGTGAGGGGCTTGTTCCAGTTTTTGTATTAATAAGCCCCTTACCAAGGTATGGTTCTTTTTGTTCGAACCACATCCCCTGAGATCCCCAATAATTTCCCCTGGTATTTTGCAATGATAACTTCCAGTGACACAATAATATCCAATACCAGACCACGTAAAAATCCAAAGCCAAACAACTTTTACCAAAGGTTTCCTTTTGCTTGGTATGTACTGCTTGAAAGGGTCTTCCTTTGAACGTCAAAGACTCGTCAATTACAAGTTTCCCTGAAGGGATAAAAAGGTACGGGAATTTTTGTTTCAGTACAAAAACACTTTCTAATCTTTATAACGTCGTTCTGTCGGGCCGGGGTTTTATCTGAGAAGGAAGCATACGTAACATTAGCACAAATCGATTCATGGCATTATACACTGAAATGGTGTTGAATAGGGGGCTGTTGACCAGTATGATTTCCTTTGTGTTTAACATTGGGATAAAACATTATTTTGGGGAAAAAAAAGATACATCTAGCCACTTTCCTCCTTCCCTTGGTTTAAGCGTGTTTTGGGGAAAATATTGTGTTTGCATGGTGACTGTGTATGTGTTGCTTTCCGAAATACTTTTAAACTGGTTTGTCAAAGAATAACTCGAAATTCCCGTTAAATGGAATTGTTCCCAAGTGACAAGTTGGCCGTTTTCATTTGGGTGCCTAAACGGTGGGGATTTGGAACAAAAATTGACAGCCCTGCCAATCCCGTGCCCGGGCTGCTGGTGGGGAATGGGCATGAAGGTGGTTGTGGAGGGTTTTGGTTGTGGAGGTTTGGTTTTGGGGGGGGTGTGGTGGGGGAGGGGGGATGGTGGCCTTTGTTTTAGATCACTGAGGCACGGCGGGGGGGGCAGGTGGGTAGCATGGCCCCCTCTGGTGCCCCACCCCCGGGACCACTACCACCAGCCCCTTTTTCCCCCCAATTGCACATTTCTTCGTCATTTTCATGTCTGTTCCGTTGTACAGCCACGGGTGTACTCCCAGATACCTCCTTTCCCCCTTTTGGGACCAAAAATGGGCCCTTCCCGACGATTTAAGTCGTATTTAATGACGCCCTGGGGGGTATTGCACTTCCTACAACGGAAGTAGTTTGAAGGTTGTAGTTCTATTCACTATCACTATTCACCCCCTGCTCTCTTTTGAGTCGGGTTTGGGAAAATAGAAGTTTCCTCTTGGGTTTTTGGAACAACTGAAGTGACCCGGGGCCCCCCAGAGGTGGAAAGGGTGAGGGTGTCTGGGTTTTCTTCACTATTCCCTATTATGGTCTTTTGTTTCGGTCAAAAACCCCACTAAAAACCCCGAAACTCCTTTCCCGCCCTTCATCACATTAGAACTGTCACTGGGGAACAATGTCCAAAATTCGCCGGGAGTGAGGGGCTTCTTACCCCGAGGCATGGTGGACATTGTTTACTAAAGGGCTTCCCCAATGCACATGGGGCCCCGATTTTTTTTTTACCCCGACACTGACCCCGCAGACCCATTTTTCACACCTAGGGCCTACCGCCTTTCGCGGGGGGTTTGGGCCCCTGATTTATGCTACTTACTCAAAAACCCCCAAGCGTAAACTTTTCTAGCGACGAAACCCTCAAAGGGTTTAAAACCAAACCCCCGATGGCCCTTTCCCCCCTTAAAAAATCCTCCAAACCCCCCCCTAACTCGAATTGCCTCAATTTTTTTTTGTGAATTTCCGCCAACCCATTTGCAAACGTTCCATGTCCTCACTCCGCCCCCCCTTCCTCTGCATAACAGTCATTTAACTGACCCTCAAGATACTTTTGTAGGCCATAGCTCCACCTCGCTCATCTCTTTACCCGTACTTTAAAAAAATTTCGCGATTTCAACTTTAGCTCCATCATTTCCCACACATCCAAACATATCCATTTACATATTCTAGGTCTCCCAAAGGGATTTCCACCAATTTTCAATACCATGTAGCGGTCACCATTGCCCTAAGTAGCTCACATTTATTTACAAGTAATCCTGCATAAACTCTCACTTGCCATCTACCTCTAAATCGGCTATAACAGCCGTGATCCAGAAACACCACATCGATTGTCCTCAACTCTCCAACTATGCCTGCCTAAATATATCCTATCTTATCGTGCCTCATATCCCCTTCGAATTAAAAGTGATGCTCCACTCATATGCCCCTTAACTTCCCACAACATCTACACTCCAAATCTCGCAATAAAAACATCCCGCAGAACCCCAATAACACAACCCGCCCCCTCGGAATCCACATCACCATTCCTAATGACACAATTCCAATCCCCCCAATCACCGTATAAAGCAGCGTAAACTCGCAAGTGGAATACATCCAGAACTCGCGTCAAAGATCCACTTCACCTAGCGTTACTGTTGCTGGGCATGTTACTCAACTACAAGAAAAACTACCCTACCTGTTCCCAAAACCCATCCAACCATGACAACCTCCACCCACCCCCTCCTCCCACCCAGGGTACGCCAAGGATGGTTCTCCTTTACCGCCACAGCCACACCTCCTTTCAACCTCAAAGCATTCAATGTCAAACATACCTATAACCTTTCAACTCAACAACTCACTTCCTAACCCAATGGTTTGTTCCTGCGCAAAAAACAGGACTTCAATATAAATTCCTCAAAAACCCACTATAACCATACCCCACTTGACCTCGGTTTTAAGACCGGGTACCATGATAAGGTCTACACACCTGAATTTTACAAGAATGGCGGCTTACCCCTGTGCGCTGGAGCTTACTTGGTTCCTCCTTTCTCATAGGTTTCGGTTCTTCTCTATCTATCCCTCGTTCCTGCCCTCCAACCCCTCCTGGTCCCTTCACCGCTAGCTTTCCCACTGCCCCCCCTCTCCCGAACTTGTCTGTGCTACCACTGCTGCCAACATCTTCTTCCAGCCCCCCCTGCCGCTGTGTGAGGACTTCAGTCCATGTGCTGATGCACTCGTGATCTCTTGCGGAGCTTACCTTACACACATTCTTCTGCAACACATCTTCTTGATGGCACCTCCACATACCATTGCTCTCCTTTCGAAACCTATCAAGTCTTCCTTACCCTGCTTCTGTTCATCATAACTTGTCTTCACCTGACCTCAATCACTTTCCACAACCATGGCCCTTTTTTTCCGACGCTTCCAAAAAAATCCTTAGGACTCAGCCTCCAAAATCCGTCCTGAGCTGGACTCTGCAGTACCTAACGGTCTGCTTGACAGCGATATTCCCTCCCCCCCGTTTCCATGGTAGCTGTAAAACAGTCTCCAAAACCACTCCTCTGCCCTGTCGTCCTCCTCACTCCATTAGTACGGTACCCGCTTACCAATTCACCCGTCAAACGTCCGCGCTTCTAAATGGGTATCACAGAAGCTGTCTCTGACGCTTAGGGCCTGTCTCCTGGGGAATTGGTGCCACCATGTGCTCATACGTCACATTAAACGGCACGTCTCCCTCTGCCCTCCGCATAAGTGTACAAAAACTCCTGTGTTCTATGGTTATGCAAAGTAAACATATGATGGTATTCGGCCTCCTCAGGCGTCATTTTCAGCGTGTAGATCCTTTCCGGCATCCCCTCAATAAGGGCCGTCCCTCCACATACCCATGCTCGTCGAGTGTACAGTTCATAACCCCCCATGAACCCCATTTGTAGGCTGTATGCTGTTGCTACAAAAAGGTACATTCCTACCTTCACCCAAGTTAAAATACTTTGACACACTCATTGCATGCAATACTTCACTGCCGAATTGATATTCATCCGTCTTTCTTGAAATTCGTCTACGATGGTAGAGTAGAAGTCAGCCCTCATGAACTTCACGAAGACCCTTGACATTCCATTCAGTGCCACTCCATACAGCTCTTCATTGGGGATGCCATAACAGTCCCTGATAATGCTTGGCAGGAGAACGTTCATCGTGGCGTTGCTTAAAAATCCTCTAACCAGCTGAATGCAGACAGTATTTATGCGCCGGTACAGTTGGTCCGCCATCTTGGTGCTAATGCTATGTTTTCCTCACCAGGTGGCGTGCAAGAGAACCTGTAGAAGCGTCCTCTCTCCCCGCAGGTCGAGAGACGAGTTAAACATAAGATAGACGATAAATTAATTTGCAGCACGAACAGAAAGCAGGCAGCCATTGCACGCGGCTCATGTAACTATTTAATATACAATTATTAATATTTCAACAGTTTAAGTTTCCGTCAACAGTCACCCCTTTGACTTTTTAAAAGTGACATGATGTCTGTGGTTCAAAAGGTGAGGTGGGGTAGTGGTGGTGGTGATCGTGATCCTCCTCTTCTTCCTCTACGAGTATTATATTCCTCCCAGTTCCTGGACAAGTCTTGTTTCAAACATTTGGAACTAATTTAGCTTTTATATGTTCTTGAAGAGCCTTGCTGGGACCAAGAACTGAAGGATGGCTTCTCTTGAGCTCCTTCCACCGGCGTTACTGGTTCCAAAACACTCTTGGATTTGACCATATTTACTCTTGAAACTGTGTATTGAATTTGCCTCCACCACTTTCTTATCGAATTTGTTTTACTCTTCTACCATCCTGAGACACAGTGCTTGCTTCCTAACGTCTCTATATCCCTCTTCAGTCTCCACTTGCATCTCCTTGTTCCTACTCCTCTTCAAACAGATTTAACTCGATCTGCCCTAACAATTCCTTTTTATATTTTGCTGTGTCGTAGTCATATCCCGTCTAATCTTCCTCTCCTATACTAATTAGGCTCATTTGATCCAGCCTTCCGTTATAGAACGTTACTCCTTGTTCTGGGTATGAGTTACAAACATTCCCTGGCTTGTGAACATTCTTGACCAGGTGAGGACTCCTCACTGGGACAAGGTATTCGATCATAGGCTGTGTATGAAATATTGTATAATTCTTTGTTGAAATTTTTAACTGCTGTTCGGTTTGTTTGTCCTACATATGTCGTTGAAATACGGCAATTTTTATTAGTGTATTGTTTATCTCCAATTTTTTTTTCTACAACATTTTACCTATTTTTTAGCTTTTTATTGTCCTAGTGTTACGCCTTATTGTGATAAATTGTATTACAAAATATGGTGTTAACAGTGTTTAAAAATGTGTTCCATAACTTCATATATCATGTCTTTTTTTTTTTTTTTTTTTTTTTTTTTTTTTTTTTTTTAGTCTGACGACTGTCACGGCGTCACGAGAGTGGAGCGTTGGGGACATGGCGCCGAAGTGCCTTTGGTTATTTTGTGATGCTCAGGCCATAGGTTGTGTTTAGTTTTGGTTTTGTGCTCCTATGAACCCTGGGAGGGGCATGTGGAGAGTACAGAAATAATATAGTACCAGCAGGCAGGGAGTATGCAGGCCAACTGGGGTCACTGCTCATGTTAATTTTCTTACAGCCTAGTTTTAATCACTTACTAAAAGTTTACGAGTGTATTACTTATGGTTGAAAGCGGGTTTATGTTGTGCGACTGTTGGGTATTATATGTTTATTTTTCTAAGACAGTTTAATTAACCTTCCTAGAAGATAAAACCTTAGGTCATTACTAACGGTATTGACTATTTGTCCAGCGCTCTCGTAACTTTAAGAGGGTGTGAGGCCCTATGGTGATTTTATTTTAATAATTTTGTGTGTCAAACCACAACGAATGTTTTTAACCCCCCAGGGTCCCCACTTCATAACACCTGTGTTAGTTTATTTAATGGTAGTTTAATATGGTTTTTATGTAAGTAAATAAGTAAGTAAATTTATTTCAGGTATACACAATACAGTTTACATAGAAATTAACATGACAATAGCATCATATGTGTAAGAACCTATGATAACCCAAAAAAGTCAGACAGAGTGGACTATTTCCAATTGGGGTCCTTTTCCCTTATTATTATAATCGAGGTTTTATTATGCACCCCATAACCCATCCTGTGGGCGTTATCAAAGATTACAGAGTACATAATTGGTCAAGGGACTGTACTTCCAAAGTTTTGGATACTGACAAGTTACAGAGGTAATGAACTCACCATTTACAAAGGTAATGACTCACAATTTACAAAGTTAATGAACTCACAATTTACAAAGTAATGAAACTCAACAATTTCCACATGGAATGAACTCGCAGGTTAATTCTGTTTCCCCAACATGACAAAGTTAACAAAGCGGTATTAACAGATTACAGAGGACGTAATAGATATTGTATTCCAATTCTCCCTGGTGGATAGTTCAAACGGAAACGTCCTTAATGTTTGCTCACCTTATCAACATGAAACTTGTTGCACAGTGACTTGCTTGTATAGTTCCGTATAAAACCTGTTTATACACTGTCTCCCTCTCCTCCACTCCGCAAGAACATTGTTGTTGGATTGAACTGCGGCAACTACTATATGTACTGTTCTATTTCCTCTGTATATATATCATAGATATGTTCGGTCATTTTCATAAATGTTAGCATTAACAATTCATGAGATAAGTGATCCTTATGGGACCTACTTATTACACCCTTTCACTTTCCTTTTCAGACTGCATTTTTCTTTGATTTCTTGTTGGTAGCACTTTACCCTTTTTTTTTATTCCTTCCTGTTCTAGTTTCTGGTGGCGGAAAGATATAACTTGTTTCTTGCAGCAGCAATGAAGTGTCTTCCCACCATCCACATCGTGTTTTAACTATACTGTCACAAAATTCAAATCCCAAAATCCATACTATTTTATTATTTGGCATACCCTTTTCTAGTCGCCTTCTCACAATCAGTGCGAAACCGTTTGGTATTGTGAAGTTAGAAATAATGGCCAGTAGCGCACTAACACACACAACACACACGCACACACACACACACACACACACACACACACGATGTTTAGTATTCCAGAGCTAAGGGGAATGTCCCAATGAAGAAAGAATACTGAGAAATTCGGCCTGACGACACAAGGAGACAGGGGGTCATGTAGACATGGGAAATAAAAAAACGACAAATAAAATACAGCGTGGAATAGACAAGGTGACAAGGACAGATGTTTTCCCTGAGGGACACAGAAACAAGAGGCCACAATATGAAGCTGAAGACATCAAATGAGTCAGAAGATAGTAGGAAGTATTTCTTTAGTCATAGAGTTGTAAGCAGTGGAATAGCCAAGAATACATGACGTAGTGGAGGCAGGCACCATACACAGGATTAATACGAGGTTTGATAAAGCACATGGAGCGGGGATAGAGAGGGCTAGTACAACCTGGAGAAGAGGCGGGTGCCCAGGAGCTAGGACTCGACCCCTGCAAAACCACTAATGAGTGAGTACAAATATGTGAGTACGACACACACACACACACATTATAGGACGCGCGCGCGCGCGCGCGTGTGTTGCAATTGAGTAAAACATCCATGAGTTAATAAGGAAGGGGGAGGGATGCCATTAGTAACACTCACAGTATCTCTAACTGGGAGTATCTGTTAAGATATTTTTTACCAAGACCACCAAGGTGGTAATGTGTGCTCATGAAGTACTGTAGTAGTTCGCCTGGTCTTGTCCCGGCCCGGGTCTTTTCCAGTGGTGACCCTGGCGGGTGGTCACGTGAGAGCAATAAAAGGGGTTGAATCTGTCCCCAACGTCTGTTAGTATAGTTCAAACACATCGGCCAGTATTGGCTGTTTCTCAAACTCCTTTGCGCAAAAAGCTTAGCGCGTTCTTTTTGATTATATAATAATAATATAATAATTTTCCTGCAAAAAAAAAGCTGACCTCCAACCCCCCAAGATATTTGTAAGGTTTTACCCTTTTCCATTTTATATCGACTCGCCAGGAGGTGTTCTGTAGTTATTTCTACTCATCATGATTATATTCCCCTGCAGTTATTTCACTGCATGCTATGATATAATGTGCATTTATTATTCACTACATCTATGAATATACTGCAGTTTATTTCACTCGTCTATAATACTGCAGTTATTTTCACTCGTCAATGAATATACTGCAGTATAGTTTCAAATCATCTATGATCTCCGATACTGTCAGGTTTATTTTCCACTCGTCCTATGATATACTTGCAGTTATTATTTCACCTCGTCTAATGATATACTGCAAGTTTAGTTTCCACTCGTCTATGATATACTGCAGTTATGTCACATCGTCAATATATACTGCAGTTATTTTCACTCTCTATGATATACTGCAGTTATTTAATCGCCTACGTCCATAGATATACTGCAGTTTAATCTTTCACATCAACCAGGAGATAAATTTTCTCCACTAACAAATTGACATCATATAGTACAAAAACATTCTAGGTTCAATTTTCGTTCTGCCTTTAATTCATTGCTTTTGCTTTCATCACTTCTTTTCGCTGCGTATATTATTCCAACACATTATCACCTTTATTGTGTACATTTACCGATTTATATTGTGCGGAGTCGAGACTCCGCTCCTACTCCACTTCCCGAACCTAGCTCACACATGCCATAACTGTATGTGTCTGACCTGAGTTGGGGCCAAGTCGAACTACTTTCAAGCTATGTTATTGACAAGAGCTAAAATCCAGAGGCATTAGGAAAGTCAAAAGCTACATTACCCCAAGGCCAGGGTCCTCGTGCCTATACTGTATATCCTCATAGCAAACATCCAATAGCATTTCGCGCCACAGTTTGGTACTAACATTTTGCAGATTCCAGATAAGCATGAAAATCAACCTCGGTAACGGACAGCGAAGAAAATTTGGGCAAAGTAGTAGGGGAAGTAGGAAAAATTTCGAAACCTTTCTCAGTATATTAAAAATAAAGACAACAGGAAAAAATTGCAAGAAGTAGGGGGTAGGAAAATTCTAGAGAACACTCTTACAAAAGTATATCAAGTCCCAAGGTAAACCACTGCCTCATTTAACCACCCTCAGACTGAAGAAATATTTCTTTATATCGCTATGAGCTCGTGTGTCTTCAGCTACCATATCCTGGCCCCCTTGATCCTGGTCATCTAAATTCAATCTGTTGTTTAATTTACCAGATGACAAAGGCAAATAATCGATAGACACTTGGCCTGATGTAGGACGCTGCTGCTTTGATTGTGTGTTTGAGCACGTATGAATACGTGCATGTGTGTTTAATTGGCTTAAAAGGAGCCTGCAAACCTTGATCAAGTTCCCAGGTCCGAAGCGTTTTTCCTAATAAATAAGTTGTAGTGTTTGTTCGTGTAATCAGATAATCAAGGTTTATACGCCCATGTTTTGTGTGTGTGACAGCATGAAAGTGTGGTCAGAGAGAGAGAGAGAGAGAGATAAAGAGAGAGAGATAGGTGGTGTCCCGGATAGGAGTTCGAACCCTTACGTGGTGACTCATAAACAGGGTTCACAGTGATTGTGTCCGGGTGCTAGTTTCTCTGGAGGAAGGGTCGACAACAACTACACTACATTAGTAGTAATAGTATTGGAGTAAAAGGGTACGGATGGTGAAGTGGTGATAACCCCATGACTGGCTAACATCCACCTGAGTGTTCACTGGAGCCAACAAGTGGCACAGTCCTGTTGTTTGCTCTCTCATCCTATAACCGCCAACCACGCCTCCACCCTTACTCCTCCCTGCCCTCGTGGATCGACGACCCGCCCGGTTCCTTTTGCAATGGTCGGCTACCACTCCGAGTCCCGCATCGTTGCTGATGACAGATGATAGCAAAGACGGTATCTGTCAGTCGAGAACATGATATTCAGTGGCAGATGAATGATATATTTTTAAAAAGTGGTATCATACACATGTAAAAGCACATTGTGGGTCATTCAGGACAAGTCGTAGTGAAACTCGATCCACAGTCTACTGACGCGAGACAGTACCAATTCATTATAACCTCACTCCTACATGTAATACAAGAAGCATTAAATTTTTTGGCATTTCGCTTAATATTGAGCTTTAGAAATTTGCAGACTTGAGAAGATAGTTTGTGATCAAATCTCTGAAGCCAGCAATAAGTACATTGTTTTTTTTAAAGCTATTGGTAAATGTGTACAATAAAGTTGCCACCCAAGGCACAGTAACTATACCCGCTTATTTTCTTCAGTGAGCTAGCTGACAATGTTATTTTCCCAAGGCACAGTACTACTACCCACTTATTTTTCTTCTAGTGGGCCACAGACACTGTGTATTTTCCCATAGGCACAGTACTAAATCCCGCTTATTTTTCCTTCTAGTGGGCTACTGACTCAGTGATGTTCCCAAGGCAACAGTACTAAACCCCTTATATTTTTTTCTTCTAGTGGGCTACTGACACTGTGATGTATCCCAATGCACAGTAACTATACCGCGCTTATTATTCTTCTAGTGGGCTCTGACACAGTGAGTTTCCCAGGCAAGTACTATAAACCCGCCTTATTGTTTCTTCTAGAGGGCTAACAAACACTGTGATGTTTCTCCAAGGCACAGTACTATCCCGCTTATTTTTCTTCTATTGGGCTACTTGACACTGTGATGTTCCCAGGCATACAGTACTATACCCCATTAAATTTCTTCTAGAGGGCTACTGACAACTGTGATGTTTCCCAGTCCACAGTACTAAACCCCTTAATTTTTCCTCTAGTTGGGCTAACAGACACACTGTGATGTTTTCCCAAGTCCCTAGTACTAAACCAAACCCCGCTTAATTTTCTTCTAGTGGGCTACTGACACTGTGATGTTTCCCAAGGCACAGTACTATACCCGCTTATTTTTCTTCTAGTGGGCTACTGACACTGTGATGTTTCCCAAGGCACAGTACTATACCCGCTTATTTTTCTTCTAGTAGGCTACTGAGCTCTGTTGAGTGTTCCAAGAGCCAGTCTATACCCGCTTTATTTTATCTTCTATTGGCTACTGACATCTGAGATGTTTCCCTAAGGCACAGTACTATACGCTCTAATTTTCTTCTTAGTGGGTACTGACACTGTGATTTCGCCCCCCAAGGCACCTACTATACCCCTTATTTTTCTTCTAGTGGGCACTGCGACTGTGGATGTTTCCCAAGGCACAGTAACTATCCCGCGAAATTTTTCTTCTAGATGGCTACGAACTACTGTGAATTTCCCAGATGCACAGTACTACACCCGCTTATTGTTTCTTCTAGTGGGCTACTGACAATTAGTGTATGATTCCCCAAGGGGCACAGTACCAAACCCGCTTAATTTTCTTCTGTGTGGCTTACTGACACTGTGATGTATCCCAAGGCACAGTACTATCCCCGCTTATCTTTCTTCTATGAGGTCTACTGACACTGTGATGTTTTCCCAAGGCACAGTTACTATACAACCCCGCTTATTTTTCTTCTTAGTGAGGGCTTCTGACACTGTGATGTTTCCCAAGGCACAGTACTATACCCGCTTATTTTTCTTCTAGTGGGCTACTGACACTGTGATGTTTCCCAAGGCACAGTACTATACCCGCTTATTTTTCTTCTAGTGGGCTACTGACACTGTGATGTTTCCCAAGGCACAGTACTATACCCGCTTATTTTCATTCTATATGGGCACAGAACTGGTGGAAGTATCCCAATGCACAGTATAATACCCGCTTATTTTTCTTCTAGTGGGCTACTGACACTGTGATGTTTCCCAAGGCACAGTACTATACCCGCTTATTTTTCTTCTAGTGGGCTACTGACACTGTGATGTTCCCAAGGCACAGTACTATACCCGCTTATTTTTCTTCTAGTGGGCTACTGACACTGTGATGTTTCCCAAGGCACAGTACTATACCCGCTTATTTTTCTTCTAGTGGGCTACTGACACTGTGATGTTTCCCAAGGCACAGTACTATACCCGCTTATTTTTCTTCTAGTGGGCTACTGACACTGTGATGTTTCCCAAGGCACAGTACTATACCCGCTTATTTTTCTTCTAGTGGGCTACTGACACTGTGATGTTTCCCAAGGCACAGTACTATACCCGCTTATTTTTCTTCTAGTGGGCTACTGACACTGTGATGTTTCCCAAGGCACAGTACTATACCCGCTTATTTTTCTTCTAGTGGGCTACTGACACTGTGATGTTTCCCAAGGCACAGTACTATACCCGCTTATTTTTCTTCTAGTGGGCTACTGACTCTGTGATGTTCCCAAGGCACAGTACTATACCCGCTTATTTTTCTTCTAGTGGGCTACTGACACTAGTGATGTTTCCCAAAGGCACAGTACTATACCTCCTTATTTTCTTCTAGTGGGCTACAGACACTGTGATTCTCCCATAGGCAGCAGTACTATACCGCTTAATTTTCTTCTAGTGGGCTACTGACAATGTGAAGTTTCTCCCAAGGCAGCAGTACTATACCGCGCTTATTTTCTCTAGAGGGCTACTGACTCTGTGATTGTTTCCAAGGCACATACTAACCCGTTATTTTTCTTCTAGTAGGTCTACTGACTACTGTATGTTTCCCAGGCACAGTACTAATACCCGATATTTATCTTTCTAGTGGTCCTACTGAGAGACACTGTGATGTTTCCCAGGCACAGTACTATACCCGCTTATTTTTTCTTCTAGTGGCTACTCTACACTGTGATGTTCCCAAGGCAACAGTACTAAGCCCCGCTTTATTTTCTTCTAGTGGGCTAACTGACTCTGTGATGTTCCCAAGGCACATTACTAATAAAAACCCGCTTATATTTCTTCTAGTGTGTGCTACTGACAACCTGAGAATGAATCCCTAGGCACAGTATATAAACCGCGCCTTATTTATCCTACTGTGGTCTACTGACACTGTGATGTTCCAAGGTGTGTGGGGGGGGGGGTGTGGTTGGGGTGGTTGGTGGGGGGGGGGTGGGGGGGGTAGGGGGGGGTTGGGGGTATGGGGGTAAAGCAATGCACAGGAACTATACCGATAACCGCTAATTTTCTTCTAGTGGGCTACTGACACTGATGTTTCCAAAGGCAACAGTTACTATCCCGCTTATTTTTCTCTAGTGGGCAACTTAGCACGTGATGTTACCCATGGCACAAGTACTATACCCGCTTATTTTTCTTCTAGTGGGCTACTGACACTCTGATGTTTCCCAAGGCACAGTACTATACCCGCTTATTTTTCTTCTAGTGGGCTACTGACACTGGGGGGGGGGGGGGGGGTGGATGGTTTCCCAAGGCACAGTACTATACCCGCTTATTTTTCTTCTAGTGGGCTACTGACACTGTGATGTTCCCAAGGCACAGTACTATACCCGCTTATTTTTCTTCTAGTGGGCTACTTACACTGTGATGTTTCCCAAGCACAGTATGTTGGGGGTGGTTTTTTTTTGTTTTGGGGGGGGTCATACACGCTTATTTTTCTTCTGTGGGGCTTCTTGACTCTGTGGTTCCAAGCCAGTACTATACCCGCTATTTTTCCCCCTTTAGTGGCCTACTGACACTGTGATGTTTCCCAAGGCACAGTACTATACCCGCTTATTTTTCTTCTAGTGGGCTACTGACACTGTGATGTTTCCCAAGGCACAGTACTATACCCGCTTATTTTTCTTCTAGTGGGCTACTGACACTGTGATGTTTCCCAAGGCACAGTACTATACCCGCTTATTTTTCGTTCTAGTGGCTACAGACATCTGTGATGTTTCCCAGAGGCAAAGTACTATACCCCGCTTATTTTTCTTCCAGTGGGTACTACACTGAGTGTCCCAAGGCACAGTACTATAACCACCGTTATTTTTCTTCTAGTGTCTACTGACACTGTGAATGTTACCCAAGGCACCGGTACTATACTCGCCTTTAATTTTTTTCTATTGGGCACTGACACTGTGGAGTTTCCCAAGCACAGTACTATACCCCACGCTTTATTTTTCTTGCTAGTGTTCTATAACTGACACCTGCATGGATGAGTTAATATTCCCAGGCATCAGTACAAAAACCCGCCTATTTTTCTTCTAGGGCTACTGACACCGTATGTTTCCCAAGGCACAGTACTATACCCAGCTTATTTTTTCTTCAGAGGTCTAGCTACTGACACTGTGATGTTTCCCAAGGCACAGTACTATACCCGCTTATTTTTCTTCTAGTGGGCTACTGACACTGTGATGTTTCCCAAGGCACAGACTATACCACCCCTTATTTTTCCTTCAAGAGTGCCTACTGACACTGTATTTTCCCAAGCACAGTACAAACCCTCATATTTTCTTCTAGTGGGCGTAACTGACACTGTGAAGTTTCCCAAGGCACAGTACTATACCCGCTTATTTTTCTTCTAGTGGGCTACTGACACTGTGATGTTTCCCAAGGCACAGTACTATACCCGCTTATTTTTCTTCTAGTGGGCTACTGACACTGTGATGTTTCCCAAGGACGATTTTCAGTTATTACGTTACAGAAGGATTGGGTAAATTAACAAGATTGTAGTACAGAAACTCGTATCATTCAATGGAGTGTAAGTTTAATATGAGAGACCTACCTGCAGTCTACCTGGAAAGTATACCGAGGGTCAACACCCCTCGCTGTCCGGTGGATCAGGGCCTGATCAATCATGCTGTTAGTAGCTGGTCCGTGCTCATCCAACTTACTAACCACAGTCCTTGGTTAGTTAGCGAACTCGACTTTTATGAGAATCCTGTCCAATTCCACTTCTAAAAAACGGGGGGGGTCTGTTTGTAAGACCCTTACATAAGGTATGGAGAACCTGATTGAATAATTTCGGGGGTCCATACACTTTGGTTTGTCTGTTGTTCTCATGGCACCGCATGCTTTTCGTTGGGATATAATGCAAAGCCTGCAAGCCATATGCTCCTGTAGGGATGATTTTCCGTGCGAAGATTTGGGACCCATATCCTCTATTATTTCCCAGAATGTAAAATTATTATTATGCGTTCTCGTTTCCTGCTTTCTAATAGTACACGTAAAGGACCTTCACACAGTCCCATATTCAAAGATGCTTTGACAGAACTATGCACGTGCAATGAGAGCAATCTGTACTTACTCCAAGATCATTGAAACTAAACCCTTAGAACGTAATCGAGAAAGGTATACGATAATTTACACCACGGAAAGTTTCCGAGGGATCGGTTCCAAATTACATAACCGAAATCAACTAAAGAATGAACACAGGCTTGGTGAAACAGGGGAAGGAATGAGCACACAGAGAAAACTCAATAATGTAAGGGAACCAATACTTCTCAACACCCTTTATCATAAGGGCGGTTACCAGCATACCTCTGACTCTCAAGAGGAAACATTGGACAAATTCTTCAATTTCCTCTCAGTTTATAGGTAGTGGTCCATACATCAGGCTTGCGGGCATCGGTAAAGGCAAATTGATATGAATTTCTAACAGAATTGAACACAAGTATAACAAGCAAAAATAAAATCTAGCATTAAAATAATAAAAAATACGGTACGCACAAGGCCACGGTCACTTGTGCTTTTACTGTTTGTCATACACCATAGCACATATAAACATTGTACAGTTTTGTATTATTTGTGGATGATACCAAAATATGGATGAAAATTACCTCGGTATAAGAAATGGAAAAATTGCGGGAATATACATACAAAGTCTTCCAATGTGCAGTGGAGAATATAATGACGTTCAGTGGTGAAAAATTCCAACAGTTTAGACATGAAAAGACTAAGGAACTCAAAAAGGACACTGTTTACGGAATGCAAGAACAACCCCAAATAGAATGAAATAAGTAATGTCAGTTAAGCTGTGTTCTAAAGAATAAAATAAAGCAAATGCCGCAACAACCCTGAAAATAACTGGGTTGGATAATGAGAACTTTAAAACTATTTTATTCAAGGCAGGAGAGATACCGGTGCTTGAACACATACACAGATCCTTTACGACCCACTTTCAGCCAGTAAAGCATTTACTGGACATTAATGGGAACTCCTCAGAATCCTAATTATACACTCCCTGGTGTGGAGTATACCTGGAGAGGGTTTCGGGGGTCAGAGCCCCCGCGGCTCTGTCTGAGACCAGGCCTCGTGGTGGATCAGGGTCTCATCAACCAGGCTGTTACTGCTGGCCGCACGCAAACTGACGTACGAACCACAGCCCGGCTGATCAGGTACTGACTTTGAGGAGAGAGATGCATGATAATTTATACATGGAAGATACTCGAGGGCATGGTCCCAAATCTGCATATTACCATAACATCCTGGAATGAGGGAAAATGCAAAATAAAACCAATAAAACGTTGGGGTACCGTGAGGACAATAAGAGAACATTTTATGAATATTTGTGGACCAAACTATTTAATACACTTCCAGAGGATATCAGAAACACTGCCGAGACAAGTGTAGAAGTCTTCAAGAGGAAACTCGACAAGTATCTTCAAGTGCCAGATCAACTAGGCTGTGATGGATAAATGGGCGGCCAGGCAAGTACCAGATAAGCCTGGCCCAGGGCTGTTCTGCGGGACTAGTAACACTCTAGAAACCTTGTCAAAGGTATATCAAAGGTAAAGATTGAGATAGGCCTATTATCAGTTCTGTTGGGTTGAGAAAATCTCTTGTTAAAGTCTGAGGCTTGATAAAAACTGTCCTGAACGATACGTCGTCAACATTGATCATGTTTTCACTTGAGTATTATACAGTTTAAGGATAGTTGATTTTTAATATTGGGTACATCAGCTGCTTATTACTGCTATATTACATTTAAAGTTTGCTGCCGAAGAGGCTAGTTTGTTCACCCGATATCCATGTATGTATAATGTTCGCCAAGACCGTAGTCCTGGCACGGGTCTCAATCTTGCGATGACCCATCTCTGGCTCCCGAGGGAGAAAGGTTTCTGCAATGATGCGACATATGCTGTTCAAGCACTCTTCTGGTCAGTTCAACTGGTGCATCTCATTAGCGACAACACCGTATTACTCCTAACTATGGACACTACGAGGAGGAGGATATGTCGTTTATCACAGGAAACCAGCTTGTCTGGCTCTTTGACTCCATGGTACACTAGTGTGGCCGCAGTCATCTCGGGTTCCCTCTTCGGGAGGAATATCACTCCTAGTTGCCTGCGGAGTGTCCTCAGTAACTTCGCACTCCAGAAGATAGTGGGGTTTGGGGGCCGCTGGACAACGTGCGACAGTACTGGCACATCTCCTCAGCCTTGTCTACCATCATCTTGGCTGGGGGAAAGCCCAAACAAGCCGATGGATGGGGGTAAAACTGCGCTCTGGACCAGCTTCTATCATATGGAGGGGGTTCTCCCTGAATCGCTGCTCGGTACCACTGTTGAGAGGGGGTATCACTTAAGACCTCCCCCATAAGTTTCGGGCTCGGGCAGCCACCAGTTTGGTCTGTCGTAGGCTGATTGGACAGTAATCCCAACATGTGGATATCTGTTGCTGCCTTGGCTGCATCATCTGCCGCCTCTTTTCCCCCCCGATGCCAGCATGGCTGGGATCCAGTTTAATGTCGATCTGTTTACCTGAACTTCTAAGGCTGTCATTATGCTCAGGATCGATGGATGAGGTGAACATTGATGTAATGGGGTGAACATATCCAGCATGTCACGGCAGTATAACTTTATTGTGCACCTCAGGGTCGATCAGATCACATTGGTACACATAAGTAAAAGAATTAGGGGCCAAAAAAGTTAACTGGAGTACTACTAATATATATTATTTACACGTTGTTATTTTCTCTTTGAAACAAATTTAGGAATCTTGATCAGAATTTCTTGTGCCCAATTTTTCAGTAATGAGATACCTTGAAATAAACGACAGAGGTACATGGTGGGAACAAAACCCATTTCCCATCCTTGTCATTTTTCACTCCCAACTCAAGCTGACTCATGTTGGCTTGAGTTGGGAAACTTCAGTAAGGAAATAAGGGGTTTATCTGGTATTGTTAATCATTCCATCTGTGAGTTCAGCGCTACAGTAGCTTCAAAACTTTCGTTCCAGCAGAGCTGCAAAACTTTATTATTACCTGGGTAATACCATCTTTCAGGATTGTCTGTCACATACTCAAGATTTTTTTACAATTCATATGTGCATACACGCATGCCTTTTACCCAACATTTGAATTCGCCAGCAAGTACTGGAGTTCTTAATACAAAACCGAAGTGTTTTCTTACACAAGATACAACACTCCAGAAGAACTAGTTTCCTAACACATTTTTTTTCCGGATGCGACACACAACAGTTGGCTGACACACGGGTATTTGTTTTTATTCCTAGGTAGGCAGGGGAAAAAGGAAACTTGTCCATATGATTCTCCGCAGCTCGTCCTCTTAACCACGGACATCATGGCACTGTTGTGGAAAACAGTCAGTTGGGTGTCTGTTAAAGGCTACCTTGAACAGTTGAAACAGTGACAATCCATTTTCTGTATGCGCAAGATTTTTTTAAATCGCCTTTTATCTTACATAGCTAGGTCTTTCGTTATAGTAATCATATTTTTTTATGGATTCAAGACATCCTAACCTAACTTAGATATTGCTGGCAAACCGTATAAGAAGCTACTTAATTCCTGGAAGGACATGTCACAAGGAGAGACCTTGCCAGTGAGAGTCGGTTTGGAAAGGGTTTTTGTCAGGAAAGAAGACAAGTGTTTCCTGACGCAGGTCTTAGTCATGATAACCCGCCGTTGGAACTTTTGGTCATCTGACCGAGGCCTTCCACTGGCTTATCAGTCCACCCTTTAAAAAAATTATGATCAGTTAAAACCATTTAGTAATAGTGAGAGTCGAGTGCTTTTGTTTGTGAGCTACGTGGCACATTCTTTTAAAGAAAGAGGTATGTAGTTTGGTGGATGAATGTTAGGTTATATTAAGTTTGTTGTATTTTCGGGGATCAAAGACCAAGCAGTCATTGTTGTTGCTTGCAGTTCTCACTCATTGGGGTATGATAGAAGGTGAAGTGGTGTTGGATGGAGACGTTGTAATGGAGATAGTGGCGCGTAACTTGGCGGAATGTTTGTTGTTACGGGCAGAGACCAAGAAACGTAGTTCAAATGACGCATAGGGAAGCAAATTGCTGTAGTGTGGATTGATGTGGTGAGGAATGGGGAAAGATGGGTGTTGTAGTGGAGAGAGGTAGATTGGTGGGATAGAGGAAGTATTGTAGTGGCATGAGAGCAAGAGGCAGACAAGTGTTGGGGGATGGAAGGAGTGGGAGTGGGGGGAAATGATTGACGTGGGGGGTGTATGGGTACGGGGAATGGTAGGGGGAGGTCATGACATTTATCACTCAGGTCAAATTTAGCTTTATCACCCCCTCCCCTCTTTCCCCTTCCTCTGGTGACCGACCCCTTATTGTCGTGACAACTTAGTGGCGATTCTGAACCCATGTTACCTGCCTGTGTGGTGTGCTGGTTGAATGAGTAATTTAGGTAACGTTAATATGACAGGAGCGAAAAGATATATGTAGTAGGTCTATTAGTCTATGGAATGGTGATTGTAAACCCCCTGCTATTAGCCTGTGTGGTGTGGTGATTAAATGGGGACTATAGTTTGAGGTAATCAATCCCTCTGCCTTGATGAAAGACTGTCAGTCTCTTAGCAAAGTGACTGACCATCTTCCATCAAGGCTGAAGGGCTAGTTAGCTTAGACTACCTCTCTACTTCTGCTCTTTGCAAGAATGCAAATGAGAAATACTCGAAGTTAGGTAAATATGATTAAATGAATAATAATGAGTGATAAAATCAGATCTCACGTTGAAGGAATACAACGTTATCACAACTACAAGAAAAATGGTATGTTTGATAACTGGAACCTTCAGAACAAGAGATGCCAAGTCAGTGATAATCTTCAGGTCACTCGTTCTCTCTAAACTGGAACACTGTTAGTACTAACTGTACTAACGGCTCACTTCATGGTGAGATTGCTGAGCTGGCAAACGTTCAGATAACCTGGAGGTTACCTGGAGGTTATTCCGGGGATCAACGCCCCCGCGGCCCGGTCCACGACCAGGCCTCCCGATGGATCAGGGCCTGATCAACTAGGCTGTTACTGCTGGCCGCACGCAGTCCGACGTACGAGCCACAGCCCGGCTGATCCGGCACTGACTTTAGGTATCTGTCCAGCTCTCTCTTGAAGGCAGCCAGGGGTTTATTGGCAATTCCCCTAATGCTTGATGGGAGGCTGTTGAACAGTTTTGGGCCCCGGACACTTATGGTGTTTTCTCTTAGTGTACCAATGGCGCCCCTACTTTTTATTGGCGGCATTTTGCATCGCCTGCCCAGTCTTTTACTTTCGTGGGGAGTGATTTCTGTGTGCAATTTGGGACCATTCCTTCCAAGATTTTCCAAGTGTAGATTTTTGATATATCTCTCTCCTCCTGCGTTCCAACGAGTCCCAAGTCAAGTGCTTTCAAGCGTTCCCAGTATTTTAAGGTGCTTGACAGAACTTATACGTGCAGTAAAGGATCTCTGTACACTCTCTAGATCTGCGATTTTCACCTGCTTTGTATGGAGATGTTAATGTACAGCAGTATTCCAGCCTAGAGAGAACAAGTGATTTAAAAAGGATCATCAGGGGTTTGGCATCTCTCTTTTTGAAATTTCTCATTATCCATCCTATCATTTTCTTTGCACGTGCAAATCGTGGCACTTTTTTGGATCCTTGAAAGTGAGATCCTCAGACATTACTACTCCCGGGTCCCTTACATTATTTTTCCGCTCTATGTATGGCCGGAGTCAGTAGTATACTCTGTTCTAGTTTTTAAATCTCCTCCAGTTTTCCATAAGGGAGTAGTTGGAATTTGTCCTCATTGAACATCATATTGTTTACCGTTGCCCACTGGAAAACTTTGTTTTTTATCTTCTTGGAGGTTAACCGCTCCTCAGCAGATGACAGCCTCATGCAGATCCTAGTATCATCCGCAAAGGATGATACGGTGCTGTGGTGTATATCTCTGTTTATGCTGTATGAGGATAAGGAATAAGATGGGGCGAGTACTGTGCCTTGTGGAACAGAGCTCTTCACTAGGGCAGCCTCCGATTTAACTCTGTTGACCACTACTCTTTGTGTTCGATTTGTTAGGAAGTTGAAGATCCATCTCCCCACTTTCCCCGTTATTCCTTTAGCACGTATTTTATGGGCTATTACGCCCTGATCGCATTTGTCAAATGCTTTTTTCAAAGTCGTGTATATTACATCTGCATTCTGATTTCTTCCAGTGCATCCAAGGCCATGTCATAGTGATCCAGTAGTTGTGAGAGGCAGGAGCGACCTGCCCTGAAAACCCCTGTTGCCCTGGATTGTGCAGATTTTGGGAATCCAGGTGATTTGCAATCCTGCTTCTTAGCACTCTTTCAAAGATTTTTATGATGTGGGGACGTCAGAGCTATTGGTCTATAGTTCTTAGCTAATGCTTTTGCTGCCACCTTTAAAGAGCGGGGCTATATCCGTTGTTTAAGTGACTGGGGGAAAATTTTACCCATGTCCAAGCTCCTCCTCCATAGTGTACTTAGGGCACGTGAGAGGGGTTTCTTGCAGTTCTTAATAAAACAGAGTTCCACGAGTCTGGGCCCGGGCTGAGTGCATAGGCATGTTGTCAATGGGTTTTTCGAAATCTATCGGGGTTAGGGTAATGTCGGAAATCTGGCATACATTTATGGGTTTTGAGGCTCATTCATGAAGAAATCATTTGGGGTCGTCGATCCTCAGACCGATTAGTGGTTCACTAAACACAGAGTCGTACTGGGGTTTCAATATTTCACTCATTTCCTTGTTGTCGTCTGTGTAAGTCCCATCCTGTCTGAGTAAGGGCCCCATACTAGATGTGGTATTTGCCTTGTTTTTGGCATATGAAAAGAAATATTTGGAATTTCTTTCAATTTCACTAATAGCTTTAAGCCCCCCCTGCCTCTCCTGGTTCCTGTAAGAGTCATTTAGCTTAAGTTCGATAGTTTCCACTTCCCTGGTCAGCGCCTCCTTTCGTGTATCAGATATTCTAGCACTCCTGAGGAGCTCAGTGACTCTTCGTCGTCTTCTGTAGAGGGAGCGTCTTTTTCTCTCCAGTTTACTCCTGCTCTTCTTCTTTCTTAGGGGGAAAATGCCTAGAACATGCTTCGGCTACCAGGAAAGTTGATCCTTTCAAGGCACTGGTTTGGGTCCATGTCATTTAAGACATCTTTTCCCAACATGTTTCGTTTGGGGCATGGTTTACCTGGGCCCAGTTGATGTTCTTGTTGTTGAAATTTTATTTTGTGAAGACACCTTTACCGGTACATGCATTCTGCTGTTCAGACCCCTATGCAATGTACGTCTGGACTTTTGATTAGATTGTGATCGAATTAGTTGTTTTTGATATTCTTATGTCTCTTATCAGGTCCTCATTATTTGTGAAGATAAGGTCAAGTGTGTTTTTTATCTTGTTGGCTCCACTATCTGCTGGCTTAAGGTGTGTTTTTCGCAGAGACTTAGTAGCTCATGTGTGTGTGACCTTTCTCTGCGCTACCTCCGGGGATTGTTTTCAGCTTTAACATTATTTGCTACAAATTTTTTTATTTTGTATTCCTTAGGTTGAAATCACCAAGCAGTAAGAATGTTGGGGATGGAGCTGGAAGGGTTTCCCCAAAAAGTAATCGATTTTCAGTAGCTGTTCTTGAACTGTTGGGGGTTGTATCTGGTGGCTTGTATACAACCACAATGCTAGGTTTTGGTTCTCGATCTTTATTGATAGAACTTCAACTACCTCATTTGTGGTGTTCAGCAACTCCGTGCAGATAAGGGACTCTTTGACATACAGGCCAACCCCCCCTTGTTGCCTGTTTTTTCTGTCGCATCTAAAAAGGTTGTAACCACTTATCCATATTTCACTGTCCAAAGTGATCTTTTGTGTGAGTCTCTGTGAAGGCTGCAAACATTGCATTAGACTCCACTAGAAGTCCACTGATAAAAAAGGGATTTTGTTTTTTGGTGGGTGGCTTAAGGCCCTGTATATAGCAAATATGAACGAGGTTGCATTCTGTGTTTGTTGGGGGGATTTTGTTATTGGCATCAGTATTGTAATTCTGGAGGGGCCCTGGGTGGCCCCTGGCTGGCCTCCAGTCCAACAAGGCTCCAAGGTGGTGGACTATTTTTGTTATTTCCTTCCATTTTTTTTTTCGTTTCCTGCCACTAAAAAATCACCCGGAGTTGGGTAGTCGTAGCTACTATTGTTTGTCCTGTGGGGTCTGGCCTTTCCCGGTCCCTTTTAGATGGTATGCAGGGCACTCGATGTTGTAACACTGCTTCTGGAGGAAACCGAGGAGTGGCACATTTTTGGGTGAAAGAAAGTACAGGAAGAAGAGCGACACACTCCTTTAGACAGGAGGTCGCTACATTTTTTTGGGATGGTCAAAATTGCATGTCCCCATTTTTTTCCCCTGTTATTCCATGCTTAAAAGATGCCCCAAGCATAATATTTGCACAAATTCACCTTTGGTTGAGAATTGTTGGGAGGTGTGTTGTCAATTTCTGCAGGTTCTGGGACTGCACTATAATCCTCAGTATCCCAGCCAGGCCACCCCGTCCTGGATTCCATCTACTTTCCCCAGTAGAGGAAGGAGACTCCTCTCCAACATCTGTACTGTGGCCACGGTCTTGTGCAATGATGGTTGTATATTTACTTTTTTGTGGTGGTTGGGGAGTGTCCCCCAGGAGAGTCTTGGCTGGCAGTAAGGCTGGGGGCTGGGTCTGGGTCAGCAAATGGGGCTGGGGGATGGGGCTGGGGCTATGACTGTGATGGTTGCAGAAGAGTCTACTCCAGAGGAGGGCTCCTCTACTACATCTGTACTAGGGGATAATGACATTGGTAGCTGTGGAGGAGTCTTTAACTGAATCCAATTTTTACAATGGCTGGGGCTGGGTCTGGGTCAGCCCTAAGGTGGGCACTGAACTACTGTTGTTTTTGTTTCCCGTGTTTTTTCTAGTGTGTTCTGCTTATTTTTGGGTCAGTTTTTTGTAACTGGCATTCTCTGTGTTAGACTTTTACTCCTCTCCTATCTTCCCATGCTCTATATATTCCAGGTAGACTATTCAATAGTTCCTCCTTTTTCTCGTGTTTATTGTTTATTAACCTCCTGAGTGCTTTCCGATATCTATCCATAGTTCCACATCCTGTTGCAGATCCAGAAACACCTATCTAGATAGATGTCATTTTTGTTGCAGTGTTTATTCTTGCACAGGTAACATGATGTTTTGAAAAACAAAGGTTGCATGTGATTCTAGATTGTTTCCCAAGAGCCCTTTCCCCATGTCCCACAGGTATACTGTACTGCCATCCTGCCTGTATCCTATTTGCAACTGGGTACCACAAGAGCTTATCTTCACTTTACCTTTCAGCTCTGCACGCAGGTGTGGGTGTTATAGGTCAATACATGGGTATGTGGGATGTAATTAGCATGGGACTTATTACCCATTAAAAACTTTTATGTTGTATAACATCATATATCATACATCCTACAGCATCTGATTCCTGTCATGATCACTGCTGTTTATCTTGTCCTGGACAGTTATATGTATGGTGGTGGGTGGGTTTCGGTGATGAAAGGTAGTTCGGGGGGCCAGGAGAATTGGGTATGGGTGCCAATAGGGGGGTGAGACCATCCCTTCGGTTGGGTGTCGGAGGGGGAGGGTGGCGAGAGGATTTGGTGGTGGTTTATCCTTTTCCACTATCCAGTCACTGCATGTTCACTGTTTCCCTGCACATCAATCAACTATCTCTTATTTTATTATTTCTACTATGGCTTAATACTTATCCAGTTTGTATCCCCACGATAACCTTCCCAAAACTTCTATAAACCCCAGCTAAGCGTCTAAATAACTGTGAGTGATTCAAGTCCTAGAGTGCAGGCGATAAAGACACGTCATTATTTTCATCTGTAAGGTACTGGAGGATTTGGTTCTAAACCTACACACTGAAATTGCTACATATAAACATGCGAGGTTTGGCAGTCGAGAACTTTAAAAAGTGTTAATGCAAATATCCAATCAGCCAATCACGTGGCAGCACCTCAATGCCTAAAAGCACGCAAGCATGGTCCCCGAGTTTTTTGTTTTAGACAGAAAATCATAATGGGGAAGAAACGTGATTTAAGTGACTTAGAACGTGGAATGATTGTTGGAGCCGGACTGAGTGGTTTGAGCATCTCAGAATCTGCTGATCTACTGAGATTTTCACACAGTCTCTAGAGCTTGCTGTGAATGGTGTGAATAACACAAAACGTCCAGTAAGTGGTTTTGTTAGCGAGAAAGAGGTCAGAGGAGAATGGTAAATTGGTTTAAGCTGACAGGCAGATGACAGTAACTCAAATAACCATACATTACACCAGTGGTATGCAAAAGGGCATCTCTGAATGCACATGTCGAACCTTTCTGTAAACTCAACATTGTAATCCTTATAGAGAATAAACTTTGAATTTAAAGTGAATGAGCTACAGCAGCAGAAGACCAGACCGGGTCCCACAGGGGGCACAGGCTCACTAAAACGATAGTTAAGAGATTGGAAAATGTCATCTGGACTGACTAATCACGATTTCTTTTGCGACATGCAGATAGTAGAGTCAGAATTTGGCGTAAACCTTAGGAATGTGGTGGAATGGGAGATTCGCAACTGCGTGATGCTATCATGACAACAGGGACTTGACTCTCCAAGGAATGTTTTTCTTGTTAAATCCATGCCATGAAGAATTCAGGCTGTTTTGGGGGCAAAGGGAGGCCTTACCCAGTACTAGAAGGTGTACTTAATAAAGTGGCCTCTTTGTGTGTGTGTGTGTGTGTGTGTGTGTGTGTTGTTGTGTGTGTGTGTGTGTGTGTGTGTGTGTGTGTACTCACCTATTTGTACTCACCTATTTGTGGTTGCAGGGGTCGAGTCCTAGCTCCTGGCCCCGCCTCTTCACCGGTTGCTACTAGACCCTCTCTCTCCCCGCTCCATGAGCTTTATCAAACCTCGTCTTAAAACTGTGTATGGTTCCTGCCTCCACTACGTCATTTTCTAGGCTATTCCACTGCCTTACAACTCTATGACTGAAGAAATACTTCCTACTATCTCTCTGACTCATTTGTGTCTTCAACTTCCAATTGTGGCCTCTTGTTTCTGTGTCCCCTCCCTGGAACATCCTGTCCTTGTCCACCTTGTCTATTCCACGCAGTATTTTATATGTCGTTATCATGTCTCCCCTGACCCTCCTGTCCTCCATGTCGTCAGGCCGATTTCCCTTAATCTTTCTTCATAGGACATTCCCCTTAGCTCTGGAACTAACCTTGTTGCAAACCTTTGTACTTTCTCTAGTTTCTTGACGTGCTTTATCAAGTGCGGGTTCCAAACAGGTGCTGCATACTCCAGTATGGGCCTGACATACACGGTGTACAGTGTCTTGAATGATTCCTTACTAAGGTGTCGGAATGCTGTTCTCAGGTTTGCCAGGCGCCCATATGCTGCAGCAGTTATCTGATTGATGTGTGCTTCCGGAGACATGCTCGGTGTTATACTCACCCCAAGATCTTTCTCCTTGAGTGAGGTTTGCAGTCTTTGGCCACCTAGCCTATACTCTGTCTGTGGTCTTCTGTGCCCTTCCCCTATCTTCATGACTTTGCATTTGGCAGGATTAAATTCGAGAAGCCATTTGCTGGACCAGGTGTCCAGTCTGTCCAGGTCTCTTTGAAGTCCTGCCTGGTCCTCATCAGATTTAATTCTCCTCATTAACTTCACATCATCTGCAAACAGGGACACTTCTGAGTCTAACCTTTCCGTCATGTCGTTCACATATACCAAAAATAGCACTGGTCCTAGGACCGACCCTGTGGGACCCCGCTCGTCACAGGTGCCCACTGTGATACATCATTACGTACCATGACTCGTTGTTGCCTCCCTGTCAGGTATTCTCTGATCCATTGCAGTGCCCTTCCTGTTATATGCGCCTGATGCTCTAGCTTCTGCACTAATCTCTTGTGAGGAACTGTGTCAAAGGCCTTCTTGCAGTCCAAGAAGATGCAATCAACCCACCCCTCTCTCTCTTGTCTTACTTCTGTTATTTTATCATAAAACTCCAGAAGGTTTGTGACACAGGATTTGCCTTCCGTGAATCCGTGCTGGTTACTCCTGTTCCGTTCCAGGTGCTCCACCACTCTCCTCCTGATAATCTTCTCCATAATTTTGCATACTATACACGTCAATGACACAGGTCTATAGTTTAGTGCCTCTTTTCTGTCTCCTTTTTTGAAAATGGGAACTACATTTGCCGTCTTCCATACCTCAGGTAGTTGCCCAGTTTCCAGGGATGTGTTGAAGATTGTGGTAAGTGGTATGCACAACATATCTGCTCCCTCTCTAAGGACCCATGGAGAGATGTCCGGTCCCATTGTGTGTGTGTGTGTGTGTGTGTGTCTGTCTGTCTGTCTGTCTGTCTGTCTTTGAGTGCACCCTGGAGAAAGAGCGGAGATGTATGCAAAGAAAGATTGCTGTCAGCCACATGTGAATAACTTTCGAACCCATGTTTGAACGCTGTTCACGTGTGGCCTACATGACGCCTTAGACCACTCGGCTACAGATGCCTCAGAATGCTAGGTAGCCTAGTTACAAGCCATGTTTCTTACTAATGCAGGACACACCAGTGATTCAACAGTTATACTCTAGAGAATAAAGTAGCAGATCATGCTTGAGGGTTATTGATGTGCCCAGGGGTAGGAAGAAACAGGGCTGGAACCCAGGCTCCAGCTTTTTTGGGATTGTAGTGAGCGGTTAAGTGTCATTTAGGTAGTAAACACGGGATATGCCCGAATGGGATTCAAATACTGCTGATTCCATTTTCGAAAAAAGCGTGCTTGTTTTCTGTGATAGGTCATCACAAGAAGGGGGTTTTTTACATTACGGAAAATGTGTTAGCTTGAGCTGGGAACGTGGGACGATTTTTCGGGTTTTAAGGAAGCAAAAAGAGAAATAGACACTGAAATTTTTTTAAAAAAACACAAAATATAATATAAATTCTGTCTTTTGTGCAGTTACTTTGTAAGTGACATTTTATTTCTATAAAAAAGAATATTTTTTCCATTTCTTTAAAGTCCTTTAAAAATGCTGTACCTACCCACCTTCTTTTCACCTTCCTTTCGTTTTTTCTCGTAAGGTAGGGACACAGTCTGTTTCGCCCCCCTACCGTTTTTTTTTTTTTTAGTATGGGGATACCCCTCTTGGAAAGTAAGACGGATGTAGATAGCGAGTGTATAATTTTTTCAAAGTGGTGCGAGGAGGGTAGGTCCCGGGGGTGGTGTTTTACGGTGATGGATCACTGTGAGGTATCCCCCTCCCACCCATACCCACACACCACCCCCCCACCCACCACCACACTACACCACCAATACTCCCCACACCGCACCACACATTACCCCCCCCACCACACCCCACCACCCCACACTCCCCACACCCCCACCTTATCACCCCAACCCTCACCCCACCTTTAAACTAACCCCACACCCTACACCCCCATTACAAAACCCAAACCCCCTCAAAACCACCTTTTCACAAACCCCCTACCCCAAACCACCATTCCTTAACCCCATCCCCTCATACCATTACAAAAACCCACTCCCCTTTCACCACCACCACACTCCCCCAAATCCCCCTCCCCTCCCAATTTCCCCCTGCCCTCCCACCACACTACCCCCCCCACCCACTACCTTCATACCCTTCAAAATTTTCCTTTTGCCACACTCATCCCCTGCCACACATTCCCCCCACTAAACTTGTCAAGGGGGGGGAGGGGGGAGGGGGGGTAAAACAAATTAACCTCCCGGTACCGATTACTGAAACCCTCGAGGTACGAGTTACCATGTAACCTCCGCGGACCGAGTTACCAGTAACCCCCGCGGGTCCCGAGTTCCCATTAACCTCCCGGTACCGATTTACCATATAACCCCGTGGTACCGAGTTACCATGTAACCTCCGCGGTACCGATTACCATGAAAACCCCGCGGTCCGAGTTCCATTAACCTCGCGGTCCCGATTACCTTAACTTGCATTACCGATTTTACCTGAAACCCTCCGCGGTCCCGGGTTTACCAGTAACCCCCCCCAGTACGGGTCCGCCCCTGAGTGCCTTGGGGATTAGTGTGGCGGTTAAAAAGCATGGTTGCTTCTGCGGGTTTTTTAAAAATTGAGGTTGGAGATTTGAAGGAGGGGTTTGTTCTCCAGGAGGAGATTAGGAGGGAAGGTCCACCTAAAGGGGTCTGGAAGAGATTTGGGGGAGGTGGCTGGGTTGGGGGGGAATGGGCTTCTAGCAGCGAGGTGCAGTCTGCTCTCGCTGTGAGGAGGCTGTGTTGGGGAGGCGCAAGGGCTACCAGCAGTGAGGTGCACCCCAGCCCCTGCTACAAGGGGCGAAGTTCACAGAAATGGAAGGGATCAGAGAAGGAAATTAAGAGTGAAGATCGAAGGGTAGGAAATCGTTTCTCTGTTCTCGGAGAATGTATTTCAGTGGCAGTGAAGGAAGGGTTACCCCCCTCAAATGGAGGAAAAGCGAAATTTTTTTGGGGTTTGGGTGACTCTCAGGAAAGATACATTGACCGTGCTTTTGTAATGGAATAAGAAAGAGAGATGGTGTCTTCCCTGGAGTGGTTTTGGGGGGACTTTGTCAACGGGCTGGTAATATCTGTCAGGTAATGGGAGCAAGCCCATTATCTGTCTCAGTGCTGGGGAAATGATATTGGGAAGGGTGGGAGAGAAGAGCTGCAATAATACAGGTCACTATAGATTTATTAAGTCTAAGGGAGGGATCCCAATCATATGTACATCTTCCCTAGAAGGGGGAGGAAATGAATGGTTGTCTGGGGAAAATTTGTGTAAATTGCTGGCTAACAGATACTGCAAGGAAGGGGGCAATCCCTTTCTTGACAACTGGAACAATTTTATGGAAAAAACTTGATATGTAAAAGGGGAATGGGGTACATTCTTGGGGTGGGGTGGTAGACTTGCGATCTTTGGAAAAGGCCATTGGTAAATGCCTATGTTTTTTAAACTGATGGAAGTAGAGGTAAGGGTGTGTGTGGGAAACAAGCAGGTTGAACATTGGTTGGAAACAGTAATGTTAAAAGGTTTTCAGATGAATTATAATAAAGACAATAGATCAGGTCAGAAAAACAAAGGGGGGACAGCAAAGGGCAGCAAGGGATAGCTCCCCTTAAAGGTTTACTATACTAATAGCAGGGGGTGAAGAAAAAAATAGATGAGCTAAGATTAAAGCAAGGAGGAGACATAATATTATGCAAAAACAGGACCCGGCTCAATCTGAAAGATAGAGGGCCCTTGAAGTCACATACAAAGGGTATAAATTATTCCACATGAAGGGTCACAGGAAAGGGGGTGGGTAGCGATGTATGTCAGAACAATTTTAAATTGTTGTGTTAGACAAAATTTAAATTAGAAGCGTCGCCCCTGAATCGTTTGGTTACAGCTTCTCGAGGGGCCGAGAAAAATAAATTTTGGGTGTGATTTACAGGGGGCCCAATTTGATAGGGAGTGAGTAAAATTCTATGGGACAAATTGTAAGGCATCTACTACAAAATGTTTTTTAAAGGGAGATTTCAACTATGACGAATTGATGGAGCAATTTGACAGGGAAATTTTTTAGTCAGGTGACTTTCTGATCGATCCGATTGTTTTTTAAAAAAGTTTTTGCGAGCCAACTAGGGAAATAACCCCCTTGACTTGGTTCTTGCCAGTAGGGAAACACAATTAATAATCTTGAGGTTAATGTTGGGTTGGGGAAAGTGATCAAATCATCATTTTATACATGGAATTCCCCTAATAATGGGAATCAAGCTCCGTCCCTGACTTTCGCTTGGCTGATTTCAAGGACTGAAAAATTACTTAGGGGGGCTGAAATGGAATGACCTGAAAGGGGCGGTAGGGGGTGATGGTTGCCGATTGAGCTTTCCCGGGCAATTTTAGCTGCTCAGCAAAATTTTGTTCCAAATGGGAAATCAGATCAAACAAAAATGTCCTAAAAGGTGAACAATAGATTTAAAAAATCTGATTGGTCAAAAAAGAGCATAATAGGCAAAACAAAAGAGGAGAGGGGAATTAAATCGATATATTCAGTTAAAAAGAGAAATAAAAAAAGGGAATTAGAAAAGCAAAAAAAAGATTTGGGTTAAAGTTGCAAGAGAATCGAAGACTAACCCAAAAGGATTTTTCAGGTATACGAATAAGATCCCGGGGCAAGATAGGCCCCCCCAAAAGTTCCTCGGGCAGTCACTGACGTGATAAGGAAAAAGTGAAATTTTTAACAACTTCCCTCAGTTTTTACACAGGAGGATACCGCGATATTCCAGTAATGAAAATTATGTAAAAAAGGGCGATAATAAACTGTTACTATTAGGGTCACAAGTGACATGGCCTTAGGAAATAGATAAATTAAAACCTAAAAATCCCCCGGCCCTGATGAACTGTATGCAAGGGTTTAAAGAATGTAAAGAGGACTTAGCCACCTTTTTGGGTAAACTTTTTAAAAATATCACTAAAACTAAGGTGCCGATAAGTGGAAAAGGCAAATGTGTACCTATTTCAAAAAGGGACGGTCCTTAGCTTCGAACATAGACCCAAAAAGCCCAACCTCCCTAGTGGGGAAAATTTTTTGGAATCAATAATTTCCGAGGCAGTTCGTAGCCACCTTGAAAAAATAAAATTTTCAACGAATCTCGCATGGTTTTACAAAGGGGGTTCCGCCTTACAATTTATTAACTTTTTTTACAAGGGATTTGAGGGGGTAGATCATGGTAATGAAAATGATATTGTGTTATGGACTTTAGTAAGGCTTTTTACAGGGTCCCACATCAAGGGGCTATTGGGAAAATTAAAGCACATGGAAAGGAGGAGAAATTTTTTCCCGGATAGAGGATGGTTTACAAAATAGGGAGCAGAGAGTTTTCATAAAAGGGGGAAAAACAGAATGGGGGGAAATGTCCGGCGGTGTTCCACAGGGGTCAGTGTTGGGGCCCCTGCGTTCACAATTTACAAAACGACATAGTGGGGCATAAAGACGAATCGGCAAGTTTCCGATGACCCAAATGGCCGTCGAAATTTTTCTGACGGACTTCGAGCAC
>NC_069443.1:33706845-33794936 GCF_026875155.1 Cherax quadricarinatus | reverse complement strand
CCCCTTCTCTCCCTCCCTCTCTCTTCCCTTTCTCTGCCCCTCTTTCTCCTCCCCTCTCTCTGTCTCCGCACATACGAACATCACACACAACCCAAAAAACAAATCAATGCATTGGTGCAGCTGCAAAGAAATGCACGCACGCATGCTCCCTCCCTCCTTCCCTCCCCCTCCTCTGTTCCATCCCCGCTCCCCTCCCTTCTCCCCCTCCTATCCCCCTCCTATCCCCTCCCTCTCCCCTCTCCTATCCCCTTCCCAGCCTCTCCTCTCTCCCTCCTCTTCTCCCTTCCTCCCCCAACTTTACCACTTGTCCTCGGCGGAGGGCAGACGAAGCCACTTTTGGCGCTGTCCTCACATTAAGGTCAAGGTTCATCCTTAAGGCTGTCAGGAGTTGGCGTCTTGCCCAGCACTTGTTCCGGTCACCGGTTTGGTGTGGCGGCGCTGGGATGCATGGACATACAAGTTACCTGGTGCTCCTTCCACCCTGTCCTGCATGGCTCGCCCGTTTGCTAATATATTGAGGCATTTTCCAGCCCTTCGTTTTGGTCACCCGTTTGTTTACTTAATGCATTTCCTGAGCGCCAAACACGAGTGGATCATCCAGCACTAGGATTAGTAGAGGTTCTGTCTTACGTCTGGTTATCTCTCTTTCTCTCTCTCTTCTCTCTCTCTCTCTCTCTCTCTCTCTCTTTTTACACAGGGTTTGACAAGGTTAAGGATCCCTAGCTTTATTGACAAGCTATTTACAGGTTAAGGATTCCTAACTTTATTGACAAGCTAAGAGCTGCTACCTACATCAGCTCATTTGAAAGCATTTTTATTGTTATGAGACATACAAGTATTTTTATTGTTATGAGACACACAAGTAGGCAACAGGATGAAGTTCTCTCTCTCTCTCTCTCTCTCTCTCTCTCTCTCTCTCTCTCTCTCTCTCTCTCTCTCTCTCTCTCTCTCTCTCTCTCTCTCTCTCTCTCTCTCTCATGCTCTCTCTCACGCTCTCTCTCACGCTATCTTTCTCTGAGCATAGTCATGGTTGTAAATGGTATGGTGAAACCGGCAAACTGTGGAAAAGTAAACTTGTGTACAGTTGAGGACATTACAGAAAACGTTTCGCCACTAATGGTTTAATCGGTCCCTAATTAAATAATCACTACGACTGATGAAGCCTCTCGTGGCGAAACTTTTCCTTTAATATCTATCCTGAACTGTACCCAAGTGTCCTTTTCTCACTAGTTAGGATGTTGGTGATCCTAGGTCACGTATTGAATCAAGTTCCCGTAAAACATCACACTCAGGAATAATAATGTCAAATAACTTACTTAAAGACCACAATTAGGCAAATACAGCATAGCCCAGGAAAAATACAAAGTGGGTGATGAGAACTTCCAGGGCAGGGCGAGTCAGGTCTAACATGGTGCTGTTCAGATCGCTTGTGCTCTCACGGCTCGAATAACGTTCCATTCTCACTGTACCTTTCACTGCAGGAGCGATAGCATAGCTCTGTCCAATTACGGTAGTCAGTTAAATATCTAAACTGCGGGGAACGCATCAGAAGCACTTGGAATATGCTCTCTGAACAGAGAATGGATATCTGATATTTACTATAATTGAAGATACTCAAGTGAGAGAAAGATGAAAGTATAAAATAAACACTGACAAAAATATGGGGCCCATATGCACAATAAGAGAACACTGTGTCAGCATCCGTGGTTGAAAACTATTCAACTGGCTACGAGCACATACCAGAAATACTGTCGGAACAAGTGTTAAATGATTTCAAGAATGTGTTTTATTGGGATCTGTTGACTGATATCTTCATGAGAGATTAGTCTCTCGGAAGTGCTAGGTTCTCCTGGAAACCCTATCAGTACCTCAGTCAGATGCCAGATCAGTCAGGCTGTGAAGGTCATGTAGGCCAGCGGGCCGCTGGCAGCAATAGCCTTGTTGGTCAAATAATCAACGAGTAAGCCTGACCTCAGGCTGGGCTGCGGAAGTATAATAACCCTAGAAACTGGTCACAGGTATGCCGTTTCCTATTTCTGACATTGCGGCATTTTCCCGTTGTCCTGACCGTTGATCATCCGTTGGCCACGTATGAGTATCCTTCTGCTGCCATTTTATATTCCCTAAATAAACTTCACATATCCTGAAGACGACAATATACTGTTCCGTTTATTAATCATTATCATACATATTTTGTCACTTGTTTGGTTGATACGTCTTCATTCACTGTTAATTTTTCCCGAGAAAAACTGGTTCTAAACCTACACACTTACGATAACAACGTAATGGAGCGAGAATTTTTTTTTTTTTTATTAACACACTGGCCGATTTCCACCAAGGCAGGGTGGCCCGAAAAAAGAAAAACTTTCATCATCATTCACTCCATCACTGTCTTGCCAGAAGAGTGCTTTACACTACAGTTTTTAAACTGCAACATTAACACCCCTCCTTCAGAGTGCAGGCGAGAAATATGGGAGGAAATGTAAAATAAACCCAGTGAAGAGCAGAGTTGCCCTGAGCACAATGAGCACACTTCCAGTAAGACAGCCATGGAATGAGTGATGGTGAATGCGTTTCCTTTTTTATTTGTTAAAAAGTGGAAGAAAGTCAGAATTAGTGACCTAGATAAAGAGATGGTGACCTGGATACAGCGGTACTTCCTGCTGATGCGCATCACAGGTAACCCTCAGCTCGCTGGCTTGCCCCAGCCAGGAAGTAACAGCAAGATTAGGAAAATTATTATGATTTATTCCTTGTTTTCACAGTCTGAAGATTTAAGTATTGTAGGAATTGTAATGTGTGACTGGGAGTCGTGAGGAAGATAATGGCTGGAAGAGATGAATGGAGATGTGAAAGAGGGAAAGGGCGAGGAGGAACAAATAAAGAGCTAAGGGAAGGGGTAAGAAACTCATGGGTGTGAATGGAAGGATGCCAGGAAAATGGAGCGCTCAAATTAAAGGTGTTAATGAGTCTTCTGTGGGAATGTATAGAGGGGAGGTGTTGGGAGCCGAGCAGCTTCGTAAGTGACGTAAGTGTCCCAGGTAGGACGGGGAACAAACGTAATGACGGAAAACCATTCTGATTCTACGACGTCAATTTTTTAAAACTTTCTGTTTTTTTCTCATGCTATTTTCTTTATTTTATATTATTGTTTAGTTAAATTTGTTAGGCTACATAAATATATTAAAAAATATATATTTAACTATAACAAAAAATCGGTTCGCAGTACGTCTGACAACGAGGCAGCCGAAACAGTGGTAAACAACAACTTTTCCTCACGTGCTGTTAAGAATGGTTATAATTATAACCTCAGTTTTTAAAAGGGTGGACCAGTAAGGCAGTAGAAGGCCTCGGTCAGATAAAAGCTTCAGTGGCGGATTATCATATGACTAAGACCCCCGTCAGGAAACAATTGTCCTGTTTCCTGACTAATCTTACCTAACTTAATCTCAGCTTGCCTATACACAAAACCACCACTAGCATCCCCCTTCCGTTTAGTGTGTACTGTTAACTCAGTAACCAGAATGATTGCGTTTATTTCTAATTTCAGAATTAAATTAGAATCAAAAGATTTCTTCTTGAATTTCTTTCTTTGAAAACTCTGAATCTACATTGCATATTTCCTGGACGACCAGTGATTCAAGATCATTGAGGTCTTCCGCACTCGACATTTTCCTGCCATCTTCATACAAGATTTTATAAGGGGAGCACAGAGAATAATTAGCACTTTTAGAGTCGATACAGCTTTTAAATCATCACTGTTTGACGGTACCTGAGAACACTTCTAGATTACCTAGGCCACCTACATCACTGTCACAGCCACCTAATCCATTATTATGACATTGATTGCTAGGTCTCAGGTTAACGCCAGCCCTGAAGAGAACGCAGGTGTCTACACCATCCCTTGTAGCAGTTGTAATAAAGTATACGTGAGACGGCTAGGGATTAATCCACACGCGGGTGGGTTAGAGAGAGACCTGGCCAGCATGGGCCAGAAAGTGATGATACAATGTGTTGGTTATTGTGTCATCAAATTTTAGCTATATATTACCATTTTATACACGGGTCAGTAGGCCTACTGCAATGTTCCTGTCTTCTTATGTACGTGCGTGTTCAGCTTCCGTCCCCTCGTGACACACAGTAAATATATTTAGACAGTTCGCTTGTGAAAAAAAAAATAAGAGCAACTGTTCCTGACTCCGCATCTTAACTGGCTGTGACTGGGCTCATTCTGTCTTAGACTTGTAGGCCCTATTATACCTATTCATAGAGTTGTGTGCAGTTTGATTTTGTATTCACCGAGTGGTATTGACAGAAATGTTATCTCCTGAAACAGTCTCTGAAACTACAGTCGTCATCACCAGTGGTTCATGGCCTGCTGGGTGATATCACTCCTGCTCCTGCATGGAGTTCGCTTCCACCACTTCCTCAACTAGCGCATTCCACATGTTTATCACTATGAGATTGAAAAATTTCTTGAAATGCCTGTGGCTTTGTGCGTGTGGGAGGAAAGTTTGCGAAAGATAAAGGGAGTGAGGGTGTCAAGGATGAAGGGAGAATGGTAAAGGGGTTCTTGTAATTAAGGGGTGGTTGTTGAGTCCACACAAAACGTGAACAAGACTACCAGGTCCCTTGAGTTTCTTGACCTTTCCACCTTATGTCTGGCAGGTGGCGAGCTTTGTTGGGGCTGTAGGAGTCGGGAAAAAGGGTTCGTGTTGGGTTGGGGTTGGGGTGATAAGGGAAGGGGCAAGAGGTTTGGGGATTTGAGTATTGTGGTATGGAGTGGGAGGGAGAGGAAGGAGAGTGGGGTTTTCTATTACGGTAATTTTTTTAAGGCGTTGTTAGACGGGTTGGGGTTGTCAGAAGGGGTTGCTACTGATGGATAGTTTAAGTGCTGTGGGAAGGGTTGTTGGGGAATGATGAGTTGAGAGAGGGGGGGGTTAGGGTTGTGAGTAGGGGAATGAGAGATAAGTTTGAGGTTTTGAAAAGGACTTTTGGCAACTCTATCACCATTTATTAATAGATGTAAGTTGAAATTACAAATAAAGCAGCAACCAAGTTGTGATGGCGCTAGCAGCAACAACTTTGTTGATCACACAGTCAACAAGGAAATCTGACCTCAGGCTAGGATGCCAGGGTCATACAACCCTCGTGTGTTGCGCTAACATATTTAGTGACAGAAGACACCTACACATGCCAGTAGTTGCACGAATCTTACCTTAGTTATAGTACACCAGTGATAAAAAGTTGAAACCGATCGGATGAGGTGTTCCCAAGTTATAAATAAAAAAGTTGGAGGAAGCAGATAAATGGTTGACCACTTAATTACCCTTCATGGATACCCATAGTAATAATGATTATAATAGTCGTAAAAAGATAATTGCGCATTAGTAATGAAGATTATTTTAATTAACACAAAGCCTATGAGGTAAAAGACATGAGAGAACAGAGAGAAGCTGTGATAGACAAAAAGCAATTAGATTTTAGGTAGTGTGCAATTAGTGCTGAACTACTACTGTGTGAGGAAGTAATAGCACTCAGATGGACGTTCAACACTGAACATTGTGCACAAGGAGCGGATGGAGAAGAGTGTGTGATCTTTGCATGTACATTGTGTGATCTGAGGAAGAACTGTCTGTGATATTTAATATGCATATTGTGTGATCGTGGGATGAGCAGCGTGTGATCGTAGGATGAGCAGCGTGTGATCGTAGGATGAGCAGCGTGTGATCGTGGGATGAGCAGCGTGTGATCGTAGGATGAGCAGCGTGTGATCCTAGGATGAACAGTTACCTTGCTGAACAATTATCTTAGGATTAACAGTGTGTATAGTTCGGAATAACAGCGTGTGATCAGAGGGTGAACAGCGGGTGTGCGTGGCCGGTGTTCCACACCAGTGACTTCCGCAAGAGGGGGGAGGGCAGAATGAGAGGTGTGGGGTGAGAGGAGAAGAGGAAGAGGTGTGGAGTGAGAAGAGAGGAAGTGATGAGGGGGGGATAAGACAACAATGAAACAAGGAGCAAATGGCTCTCTGGCCGCCTGGACTCATGGCTAGGCTTCGAGAGTAATAAGATTCTGGAAACTCATGAAAGGTATATAACAAAGGTAAGGGCGTGAGAAGAGAAGGCGTAGAGCGATAATTAAGGGAAGAAAAGGTGTGTGAGAGAATGATTGGAAGAGGCGGCGTGCGGTAAGACAGGGGAAGAAAAGGTGTGGATGAATAAAAAGTAAAGGAAATGGGAGTGGTGGCTGACAAAGGATGGGAACTGGGAGGATGGGTAAATAAGTGGTAAGGAATAGGGCTGAACAGACAGAAAAGGAAAAGGGGATTGGGAGGTAATAAAAGAATAAGAACGTGAAGTGGGTATTGAAGGTAAGGAAGGGAGGGAGGGAAGAGGGGGGATGAAGGAAAACGAGTAAGGGAGGGAGGTTGGATGTGGTAGGGTAGGTCAGGGGTTGAGGTGGGGTGCAGGTCGCCGGAGCCATGAGCACATCCTCCAACACCTGTATTTATAATCACCTGTGTAGTATTGCTGTGGAATTGCTGTCGCGTTGTACTACTTATCATGTCTTTGTCGGCGTGATGGTGTGTACATGAGCAGCATGGTAAGCCTCTTATAATGTTCACATGTTGAGCATTATATTAAGCCTGTCATCATGGTGTTCACATGTTTATCATCATGGTAAGACTACCATCATGGTGCTCATATGTTTAGCATCATGATTAGCCTGTCATTTTACAAGAAAAATCTACCTATCCTCGCTATTTCCATCAAATTTCTTGATTTATGATCTATGTTAGGTTTATGTTAATGTCGACTAGCAGTCAGAAATACCCAATCATAACATACCTGAAGGCTAATAAATTTATTTTTGTATTCAGGCAAATAAAACAAAAGATGGTCGATCCATGGTCGTTCCTTTTTTTTTTTTTTTTTTTTTTTTTTTTTTTCTTCCAGGTCTCGAGTTTTTGTCCACCTTCATTACAGTTTCATTTAGTGGCGTTGTGGTATCTCATTTTGGCTTAATTTTGATTGAAATAAATAAGTTTTGTCTAACTACGTGTAACTTGACCAAAAATAAATGTGAAATTTGCTGTTAGAGAAACTGCTGAAAATTAATGAAATCACAGAACGGAAAGAACAATTACCAGTACATAGGAGAGAGAGAAGCTTACGAGGAGGTTTCGGTTCGTCGCTGTCCGCCTCGCCAATATATACCGACTCCCTCACTTGATGTTAGTGTGATTTTGTAAGTGGTCCAGGTCGGACCGAAACGTCGTCGTAAGCTTCTCTCTCCTATGTGTGGGTTATTTGTGTATCAGGGAACGGATGGAGCTCGAACCCATGGCAGGAGAGTCCTCCAACTCGCAGGCCAGTGTGCTAGAAAAGAGACTGTAAACAGTCGGAATTACGAATGCTTACCGTCTCGTATTCTTTTATTTGTAACAACGCAAGGAATTCTAAGAAGCTTTCTCCTGCTTCACCTCTATTTCCCACTCTTCAACTTTTCCGTGTCTTCCCTCCCAAAGTGTTTCTCAGCTGGATCTTCCAGACATCCTTCCCCCCCTTACCCCTGTGTTCTTGGTCTACCCCCTGTGTCCAGGTCGACTTCTGTGTCCGGGTCTTTGCCCGCCGCGGTCTCTACCTTACGGGAGTAAAAACAAATTTATAATCTGGCCTGTTTTTATTTTCATTTTGCACAAGTTAGTTCAGGACGTAGTTGTATTCAGGGGGGAAGGAATTGTTAACCCCCACAGGTTGGGCGGTATCTATCGCATTTCCCGCGACGATCAGCCAGGACCCAAATGACGCACTTCCTACAAAGGTGAAAAAAAAAATATAGTCGCAGTAAATTTTTTCTTTGCAATGTTTCACTCCGTATGGGGCTTTATTAAGTCCTGTGTATTTTCTTCGTCTGTCAGTCTGTTTCTGGCTTCGGTGTAAGAGTCATCCACTTGGGAATGTGAAAGCTGTTGACTCGGATATTCCCTGACACATAATTAAGAATTCATAACAGTGGTGGACTGTACACCTCAGGGATTCCAGAACTTTTTTTTTTTTAGCTTAGATAACTAGATAAGCCGACTTGACAACCCCTAGAATCCTGCTCGAGACCTACCTTTCCCCCTGAACACCCGTTCGAAACCATTTCCCTTATCCCTGTAAACCCACTTGAGACCACCTTGAAACCCTCTCGAGAACTCGGTGAATACCCGCTCGTGACCCCTGGGAACTCGTTGACGACCCGCTTTGGAAACCAGTACGACGATATCGCTTGTTCTCTGTACCTTGTCATGACTACCTGGTTATATATTTGTAGCTACAGGAGCCCACTGTTGTAGTGTCTCATCTTCAATATTAAACTTATATCTTTTTAAATGTTCATTGTTGTAACATCACCTCGTGTATCATAACTTTTTTTTTTACCTCTGGTTTGTAATGAAAAAAAAACATAGTATGGTTTAGGTGCAACTTTTGTTTATCCATTTCTGTCTGTGGCCTCTCTTGAAATATCTAAGAAATCTTGATTCATTCATGTCTTTTTTTTTATTTTCTAATATTTTCCCCTGTTAGTGTTTTCAAATATTCGTCGTAATTCTCAATTGTTTAACTTTTGGAGCAGTTTTGTAGTTTTGGACTTTTTCTATTTTGTCCATATTTTTTTTAGGTACACACCAGCAGTGCATATTCTAGTTTCGTCCTAACATACGTTGTTAGCAGTTCTTTAAATATACCTTCGATTTTCGAGTTCTACTCCCGGAGTCCTGTCCTGGACCAGGCTTGTCTGATCCTTGCCTGATCATCCAAATTGTTGCTGCTAGCGGCCCTTGGCCCACATATCCTTCACAGGCTGGTTGATCTTGCATTTGGTGGAGATATTTGAACAGTTTCCTCTTAAAGACCTTTATTTTCCCGTCCAATAATTTAGTATATAATATGATTTTCTATTTCATCTATGTGATCTTTGGTGATTTCTTTTTGTCCGATCTTTATAATATTTAGTCAGGATCTACATCTGCAGGATGCCTCTTATTGTATTCTTCCATTTCCATCACTTGACACAAAGTTATAAATTAATCACCTAGTTTACTCGGCTTATCAAGGTTTTCTTGCCGTGTTTGTCAGTTGTCCGTCTTGGAATTCTTACGTAGTTACGGTGCAGTTGGTGTTGGGAGGGAGGAGCGATCTTGCCCTTATCTATTAACCCACTCACTATACAGCCCATCTAACGACCGTTGTAGCGTTCGCGAGAAAACTCACGCTCTACGATGTTAAGATAATTCCAGCTTTTCCAGACATAACATCTAGTTAAACAGTAGACGGTTTCACGTCTCCACAACGCGGAGACTGGTTGGCGCCACCACGCTACCTTACTCGGAGAAAACTTCCTCTCATTCCACCTGTTGCTACTCTCGCAACGTTGCATAGCTCCTGATGACGCACGGAGACGTGTGAAAGATCTTGAGCTGAAGATTTTCACCCTCCCCCCATGGCTTGTCTCGCCTGTCTGCGATTGTATTTGCGTACGTAAATATGTTAATATATCTATCCCAACCTAACCGAGAATGAAGAAATTAAATTTCCGTAAATTGTTTGATTCTGGACAAAACGCGCACTAATTAGAGAACAGGCTACATAATGCATTAATTATTGCAGTTACTGGATGTACTAAGGTAAAAGAAGTAGGAGTGGGTTAAGTTGTCGCCCTGTGCGCCACTGCGGCCTGGTTATCAGTCAGAGCAGGTGATACATATATGAATAATTCAGGAAATCCGACACTTAACTTGTCACTCGGAGGGAGCAATAGCTTTTTATGGGTGTCGTAAAGTTCATGTCTGGACTGTTACCATGGGTGGCATAAATGCAGGGTGACCACCCACGCCCAAATTAATATACTCGCCCATCTTCATATCCACGCCAACATCTGTTATTAAAACTCATTCACGTCTACATCTGCCTTCGGATACAGTGACTTTAGAGTTCAGGTACAGGTAAACTATGAAACAAGATTAAACTTACAATTATGATAGAGATAATATACAGAACACGTTTTATTAGGACTACGTTCCTCTCGAGGTTAAGCCTTTTCAAGTCTTACAGAAAATACTTATTAAACATATTTAAACTCATGGAGAGTGAGACAAGAACTAGATAGAATCGTATGTCAAATTATTTCGTAATTAGTACATTTTTGTTTGTGCTTGAATGGGTAACCCTATTAAGACTAAAACTGCTGATTCTTCTTGTGCTTATTGGAGTTGTAGAGATTGTGAGAAGGGAAAGACAGTACCCTCCAAGCCTAAGTGCATAATTGCCTCGTGTGAGGACATCCTGTTGATGTTGGTTTAAGCGTTAGGGAAGCGCATCCGACACTAGTTTAATGCAGGTTGTGTTAGTCTCTTGCTCTTGGATGAAGATGTATGCAGACTTCATTGGCCTTCGACAAGTGTTAATCATCATGAATAACACAAAAAGTTCAGTGCAAAAGGAATAACTGGGAAAGTAGGCAGGGAAATTTTGACTGCCTAACAAATCGAATCGAGAGGTAATCGTCACCAGCATAATATCAAGGTAATCGTCACCAGCATAATATCAGAGGTTACCACTGTGTAAAGTTCTGTTCCTCAAGGCATAGAGACAAATCTTCGCACCGTATCATCCTTTGCAGACGATACTAGAGTTTGTATGAAAGTGGCATCCATTGGAAACAGGGCAAATCTCTGAGCTGATACAAACAAGGTCTTACAGTGGGTCACAGAAACCAGTATGTTCAACGAGGACTAATTTCGGTATCGTGCTGAGAGACTTGGGAATGATAATGTCGCGTTTTGCTTTCAAGGATCACAACAGTGTTACTATCATATCCGTAAGGAAAATAATAGACTGGATAATATGAACCTTCGTAACTCGAGATGTGAAGCCCATGATATTCTTTAAGCATGCTGTCACTGACACCATGTCACTGTTGTAAAAGCAGAATGGGTGGCTGCTGACAGAGCTTAGAGCAGTTGAAATATTACAAGGTAAGAGCCGCGGCAGTAGCTGCCCGTTTTCTATTTGAACGGCAGACTTATTTTATCATCTTTTAACTTATAATTATAGTTTTTTCGTTGTAACCCAAAATGAGTGTACACTGAATCTAAGTAAAAGTTTGTAAGACTTACTGGACGTCGAACATGTTCACGTGATAGAAAAGATCAGCAGTAGAACGAAATTGAAGCATATTTTACAACGTTTTGTTTCACACTCGTAACTACTCAAAATACCTTCCTTGATGGTTACCATCAACCAACTATTGTTTCGGCGATAAAACTTATATCAGTCTTTGTTAAATATCTTGTACATACATACAGTTGATCTTTAACTGCTGTAAATTATGTATAAGAGAAAATGGTAAAACGTGCTTGTTCAGCACAGGGGCTGGTCGAGGTTCCATACTTGGTTCCTTGAGATCAAGACAGATGCTGCTTAATGGTACTCGCCTACGTCGAACCAAAGAAGAAAACTTCAGCTGAAGATAAAGGTATTTAACTTTCCCTTGCAGTGCTGCAAGGCTGCAGGGAAGAAGCATCTAAATGCCTCATGCTAGCAACACCGTAACCCTTGCGTTTCACCGGGGACTTTAGTCCAGAATATAGCGAAGTAATCACGAGAGTTTTGCGACGGTCAGAAGGTAATATTGCGTCGTGACGACTTTTTTGCCAGGTATATTGGCTCGAAATATTTGTCAGAGGACAGTTTAATCCATCATAAGAGTGAATTCTTTTCTAGCTGCAACACAGTGAAGGCCCAATTTTCACCGGGTAAATTTGCCCAAATCCTTCGCTGGAAGACACGGTAATCTGCGAGGCGCGTGTAAATTATCCTGCAGCGCCGACATTGCAGTGGTCTGACTTGGCTGGAGTCCGGCTGCATTGTTGGGCCAAATCCTTGCCGGATGACTGGCAAATCTTGCCGCGCCTGCCAAAAGTATATTGCAGGGTTGACAAGAGGGGAGACGCCTCCCCGGCAAACAAAATTATTGAATTTTGCTTTCCTCTGGTTGTGAGTAAGACCAACGCAACGACGGTGGAAAAGGGAAATTTTACTAGCGCGTGGGAAGGATGCAGGATGGGAGGAAGGAAGGAAGGGAGGATGAAGGAACGGTAAGGAATGAGGGGAGGTTTTGGCCAGACAACTAGGGTAGGGTGTTTCACTGTGAGGGGATAGGGAGCTAGCCTTGGATGAAGGGGGGAGCTATGAAGGGTGTAGGATGGGAGGAAGACAAGGGGGAAGAGTTGTAGGTACTAACAACCTTCTTGACTTATTCAATTATTTGTGTGCAACCCTACCCTGAGCTCCTGTGTTGCTTGTTGCCCTCTTTCTTGGCATTTTCCTCCCTTAGTCTCCTTTTCCTTTTCTTCATCTCCTTTACTCGTTTTTTTCCATATATTTCATTCTTCTGCATCTCCATGTGTGTTTCCTGTCACTTTTCATTATTTTTTCTAGCTTCTAGTTTCTTTTTAACCACAAATTTCCTTTGTATTGCCTCATTTTTTATACCTCCCTTTCTACAGCTTTCATTATCCCTGTCCTCCCTTAATCCTACCATTCCCAGCTTCCCTATCCTCTCCCTGTTCCCTTTCCCTACCACATGTTGAGACGCCAGATAACATACAATCAGTCACTCAATCTACCCTTTCCATTCCCCTTTTCTTCTCCACACCCCATCTCCCGTGCCCCACCCTCTCCCATCTCTTTCCCTTCTGCCTCTTTACCCCTATCCTCATCATCCACATCTTATCTACCTCTCTCCCTCCACGCTAAACCCTCTCCCTCTCCACCCAAAACCCCCCTCCCTCTCCACCCAAACCCCTCTCCCTCTTCACCCTCTGCTCCCCTAATCTCTTCCCCTCCTCCCCTCTCCCGCTCTACCCTTCTTTGCTCCCCCTCTTTCGCCTTCACTTCCCCCCTGTTCTTTCCCTTTGCCCTTCGCCTCTCTCCTCCATCTATTCCACCCCTCAATCCTCCGCCCCTCTATCCAACCTCTTTCCTTCACCCTCTTTTTTTCCTCCTCTCTACCTCTTCTCCATGCTATATCCACCCCTCGCCTTCACCTCTCCCTCTCCATCACTCTCTTAGACTATTCATCCCCCTCTTTTGTCCCCTCTACTAATTCCGTAATTCTCATTCTCTCTCTCTCTCTCCCCTCCTCTCTCTCCCTCTCTCTCTCTCTCTCTCCTCTCTCTCTCTCCTCTCTCTCTCCTCTCTCTCTCTCTCTCTCTCTCTCTCCTCTCTCTCTCTCTCCACTCACACACACACACACACACACACACACACACACACACACACACACACACACACACACACACACACACACACTAATCGAAGTCAGACTTACATGCACAGGAGTCCTGGTCAACAAAATGCATACAGCTATGAGGGTACCTTTACCTAATTCAACTTCAACAACAAGAACATCAACTAGGACCAGGTAAACTATGCCCTAAATGAAACATGTTGGTAAGATATCAATGCCTAACCAATGCCTTGAAAAGATCAACGTCTTGGTAGCTGAAGTAAAAGGAGAGAGAGAGAGAAGCTCCCTCAACATGAGAAGACGAAGAATCACTGAGCTCCTCAAGAATGCGAGATTATCTGATACATGGAAGGAAGCGCTAATCAGGGAAGTAGAAAATATTCAGCTAAAGTTAAAGGACTCATACAGGATCCAGGAGAGACAAGAGGAGTTAAAAGCGATTAGTGAAATTGAAATAAATTCGAAATATTTCTTTTCATATGCCAAAAACAAGGCAAAAACCACTTCTAGTATAGAGCCCCTGCTCAGTCAAGACGGATCCTACACAGATGACAACAAAGAAGTGAGATACTGAAATTTCAATATGACTCTTTGTTCATCGAGCCACTAATCAATCTAAACATAGACAATCCAAACAATTTTTTCATGAATGAGCCTCAAAATCCTGCCAATGTATGCCAAATTTCTGACCTAACCCTAACTCCACTAGACTTTGAGAAAGCCATCGATGACATGCCCATGCACTCAGCCCCAGGCCCAGACTCGTGGAACTCGGCGTTCATTAAGAATTGCAAGAAACCCCTCTCACGGGCCATAAGTATGCTATGGAGAAGGACCTTAGACACAGGCGAGATTCCACAGTCACTAAAAACAACAGATATAGCCCCACTCCATAAAGGTGGCAGCAAAGCAGTAGCTAAGAACTCTAGACCAATAGCTTTAACGTCCCATATCATAAAAATCTTTGAAAGAGTTCTAAGAAGCAGGATAGCAAACCACCTGGACTCCCAAATATTGCACAACCCAGAACAACATGGTTTCGAAGCAGGTCGCTCCTGCCTCTTGCAACTGCTAGACCATTTTGATATGATCTTAGATGCACTGGAAACAGAATGCAGATGTAGTATTCACAGATTTTGCAAAAGACTTTGACAAGTGCGACCATGGTGTAATAGCACACAAAATGCGTGCTAAAGGGGTAATTGACAAAGTAGGCAGATGGATCTTTCTAACCAATCGAACACAAAGAGTAGTGGTAAACAGAGTTTAATCGGATGCTGCCATAGTGAAGAGCTGTGTCCCACAAGGCACAGTACTCGCACATATCCTGTTCCTCATTCTCTTATCAGACATAGACTGTATCATCCTTTGCAGACGATACTAGGATCTACATGAGAGTGTCATCCATTGAGGGCACGGCAAAGCTCCAAGAAGATATAAACCAAGTTTTCCAATGGACAACAGAGAACAATATGTTTTTCAGTGAAGACAAATTTCAACTACTACGTTATGGAAAACTGGAGGAAATAATAACTAGGACTGAGTATACTACAAACTCCAATTACACAATAGAGCGGAAAAGCAATGTGAAGGACCTGGGAGTGGTAATGTCCGAAGACCTCACCTTCAAGGACCACAACAATGCCACTTTCACATCTGCGAGGAAACTGATAGGATGGATAATGAGAACATTCAAGACAAGAGATGCTAAGCCAATAATGATCCTTTTTAAATCACTTGCTTTCTCTAGGCTGGAATGATGCTGTACATTAACATCCCCATTCAAGGCAGATGAAATTGCAGGTCTAGAGAATGTACAGAGAACCTTTACTGCACGTATAAGTTCCATCAAACACCTTAACTACTGGGAGCGCCTGGAAGCACTTGACTTGTACTCACTAGAGCGCAGGCGAGAGAGATGTATCATAATCTACACCTGGAAGATTCTGGAGGGACTGGTCCCTAATATGCACACAGAAATCACTCCATACGAAAGTAAAAGACTTGGCAGGCAATGCAACATACCCCCAGTGAAAAGCAGGGTCGTCACTGGTACACTAAGAGAAAATGCAATAAGTGTTCGGTGCCCAAGGCTGTTCAACAGCCTCCCACCGGCAATAGCAGGCATTACCAGTAGAGCCCTGGTTGTCTTCAAGTCCCAGCTGGACAGGTACCTGAAGTCAGTGCCGGATCAGCCGGGCTGTGGTTCGTACGTTGGTCTACGTGCGGCCAGCAGTAAGAGCCTAGTTGATCAGGCCTTGATCCACCGGGAGGCCTGGTCGTGGACCGGGCCACGGGGGCGTTGATCCCCGGAATACCCTCCAGGTAGCAGGTAGGTAGGGTCAAGTCCCAAATCATTACCATAACTTAATGAAATGAGAGAAAGATGGGCGCAATACGAGAGCGTGTGACGAAGTTAAGGAAAAATACTCGGGTAAGTGAATGATATTGTTAAACTTTTGGATTAAGCTGAATTGTGAATATTAATGTTTGTTTCATTGATTAATTTAAGAAATATTTGTTTCATTGAAAGATTTCTATTTTTAGCATGATTTAATGGAATTCCTCTTGGCTTTCGGTTACTGCTGTCAAATTTTGCCTTGTTGTCAAGGCTCTGTAAAAATTATTTGTCACGCAGTCATTCTTTAACGTGAGAATTTCCGGAATAAATTTTAATTTGTTTTAAAGCAGGGAAACTTCACTTCAGATAAAGTGGTAGTGTAGGAGAAGCAAGGAAACTGAACAATACATATGCAGTGACAAAGTAAGGGAAGCAGGAACAACCCGGAGTACTCAATGCTTATTGCATATTAAATTGGTCTGAAAAAAAAGCGAGTGTCATAACATTTTTTACCCATCAAGAAGGTGGATGCTGGACCTCAGGCCGGGCCTGAGACGGGGGACAGGAAGTCAATTGGAAACCGGTGACAGGTAAGGCGTTACTGAAGAAAGTAGGGTGAGGGTAGAGCTTCTAATACGACTCTTCCCCCTCTCCCACCTAACAACCGTCCCTGAGGATAGTGAAAGGGCGGCGAGGGGCGGGGGGAGCTCCAGAGTTCTGAGTGGTGCTGAGAAGACATCAAGACAACCACGAAGCTCTTATCTTTCCTTTCCTTTTCCCTCGCTCCGTTCTTCGTCTTACCCCTCCGTTCCTCCGTCTCTTCGCTCTTGCTCTCTGATTCATCTCATTTTTTCCTTCTTTCTCCATTGCAATTTCTTATACCCGGTTGCCTCTTTCGCATCCTCTCTTTTCTCCTGTTCATCCATTTTTTTCCTCTCTACCTCTCTCCCTCAGCTTTTTTCCCAACCTTTCTCCCCATTTATCACACCTCCTTATTCTCAATATTATCGTTTCGCCAAGTAAATAACAAGCGAGTTACTTTACAAATTAAAAAAAAACGGGAAATAGGAAATTGAGAAATGTACTAGAGAAAGAAATGTAGAGGAGGAGGAGGAGGAGGAAAGGGAAATAGAAGAGAGGCTGCGGTGGCGATGCAGTGGAAGAGGAGATAACAGTATAGTAGTCAAGTTTACCATCACTAGATTTCTTTCCCTCTTACCTTCACCAGACGGTAATTTAAGTGTATATTTAGTGCACTCAATATGCGACCTGCATAGCATGGGCTACTAAGCCTTCTGCAATGCTCCTCTGTTTGTGTGTTCGTAAAAGTAATAAGTATAGTGAATATAATCAGTGACAAACACGTAACAATATGTACTAGACATGTATCTCATGTACACCTTATGTACTGTATATGCCATCATTATATTAACAATGTATCTCTCAAACCTTTTGTACCACATTATGTAATAAAATATACCTATTGGCAAAAAAGAACGAAAAGATGGGGTGGTAGGGGAAGTGGAATATTTAAACGGCTTCAGGAAAAAATTCAATATTCTTCCTTGAAGCCTTTTTATCCACTTCTCCGTGGCTATGGGTCCCACAACTTGCACGAGAGGTGGACCCCATCCTATATATGTATGCCGAATAGGTGAAACTGGTTAGTTAGCAAGAACTGTTTAAAATTAAGTTGTTTCTAAAATTTTCTCTTATGCGTTTAAAGATATATTATTTTCACTTATGTTAATGTAAAAATTAATAATTGTGTACCTAAAGAACCTTAGAAAATTTACCTAAACTTATTATAACAAGCGCAATCATGAGAGCCGCATCCATTTCCTAGAATGGCCGCAGGTTGGGGACCTCTGCCCTACAGGGTAGAGCAGGGGTCCTCAATATTGGAGGTAGACCAATACTGGAGGACGCGGCATAAGCTATAACACACATTTCATCAGGGTTGTAGCGAAATTTGTGAACATTCAGGGGTTTGTTACAAGCATCATAACTGTTTGGGCTTGGATGTGAAAAAAAAAAAAAGGTTAAGAGAGCTAGATAATGCTTCGGTAAAAAATCGGAGATAGTAGGATTGGTATTTGTATTTCAGGTGAAGGCTCAATCTTCCCTTCGCTAATCACGACTCTGTGTGCAATCAGGCTGTTCGTACACTCCAAGAGAATTAGAGGAGAGATAATCATAACTTTAAGTATTTCTCAGAGACTTACATAAAGTTAATGGAAAAAACTATATGAAATCAGACTGAGAACGAGGGAACACCAATGAAAATTTGAAATTGAAATAATCCAAAATAACCTTCAGTGTGTGGGCAGTGAGAAACATAATATAGGAATGTAATAAAGACCAGCTTATTTAATATACGTATTTTTAGGTAGTCGCAAGCTAGTCGAAACTGCAGAGCAAGCTCTGTGTAGAACTGTTGGTGCTAGCCGGCCGCATGAAGTCCAGCGTTCGCACCACAACCCAGCAGCTCAGGCACTGACATGAGATACTTCTCCAGTTCCTTTAAGACAGCCGGGTGTCTGTTGGTAATGCCCATTATGAATGAAGGGAAGACTATGGTCGTAGACTATTTACCACCTCATCAGAGGATATCAGAAACATTGCCGGAACAAGTGTAGAAATCTTAGAGGAAACTTGATCGATACCTTCGCCAAGGGCGGGATCAAACAGGCTATCTGTGATGGATTTGTGTGCCAGCAGGCTGCCAGCACCAACTGCTTGGGTTATCATGCCAGCACCAGATAAGCCTGGCTTAGTGCGGGCTGCTGGAGTAAAAACACACACACACACACACACACACACACACACACACACACTAAACCCATCAAAGGTAAAGGTACCTCAGTGTGATCTGTGTTATACGTTGACATGATTCGGTGTGATCTCCCCCCGACTGTCTCCTCTGAATTTTTAATGAGCGGAAATCCACCAAGAAAGAAAATATTTGAATTCGGCTCTCCGTCGCTCTTTTTTTTTTTTTTTACTGCTGCTGTTGTTATTTTCCCTGGCTGTACAAGCCTCGCACTTCAGACCATTAATCACCCGAGGGCGAGGGGAGGATAAGGATTAATTAGTGTATTAATATATTTTGCTGGGCAGTTTTTAATTTCCCTTGTGTTACAGCCAGATGTTGCAATGCTTACTTGGGAGTGAGGGCGTCCTGTATTTTCCTTTTTTTTTTTTTTTAAGGGAGGGGGGTACTTTTTTCGCGTTTCTTTCTCTCAAGTTATCGTTGTCGATATCTGTTCTTTCTGCCCAGTATGACGTAAGTTGAGGGTGTGTATTATTGTTTGCCTCATTGTGCACGGGAGTTGAGCACTTGCCTATAGCGTCAGATATGCACATAGCTAAATGAACGTTCGTTTTCTAGGATTACCTGTTACGTAGACAAAATATCATGTACGCCAAATTGTTACCATCTGGAAAGAAAACATGCGTGTTGTAGAAGAAGCAGTTATTGGGAAACGTTTTGGTCTATGTAGAACTTTATCAGGTAATGACTTGATAAATTTACACAGCGAAACATTATACCAAATAAAGGTACACAAGTGCAACTAATGTGACATTTTATTGTGGGAACGTTTCGCTCTCCAGGAGCTTTGTCAAAGGTCCTGTAGAGCGAAACGTTGCCACAATAAAATGTCACATTAGTTGCACTTGTGTCCTTTTACTTTACATAGTGTCGGTAATTCTACCAACATAGTGTGTGTTTTATCTTCACTGCTGTTACTAAATGATCTCTAACGATAGTAAGAGATAAAGTAGATGGACTTCACATGTGCATCTGTCAGCATGGTTGCTGCTTCCCTGCATTTGTGTAGCATAGCTGAGTATCATAGTACCATCCATATATTTTATATAGACGATTTCTTGCTAGGCCTAGGGGCTAGCGTGTGACGTCACGTGATGCGACACGAGAGCGTCAGACGCTTTACCTCTCTCAGTTCTTGGATAGACCTACAGGCGGCTACAGGCAGGCTGGGCCCTTTCCCCTCACAACTCTGCTAATATAAGTGTATAGAACCCAACAAGTGTGTTTATCTCCAACCATCATATCTCCACGGAACCCTCCCAACACATCTACCTTGGCTGATACCTATCTCCAATACACCAGGGAGGAAGGAGGGGCAGCCGCCAGCTTCAGGGAGTCCAAAAGTCTAGAAAATATGAAGAACTTGCCTATCATTATATGTTTGTTACCATAGGCTCAGAGACCCTTGGCTCGTGGGGAAAGAGCACATCTAAGTTCCTTAAGGAGCTAGGCAAAAGATTCATCAGGGTAACTAGGGATCCCAGGGCAGCTAGTTTTCTGTTCCAGCGACTCAGTGCGGCTGTTTAGTTGGGCACGCACCCCAACTCTCAGGAACTGGATTAGATTTTCGCTTTATAATCAGTGACAAACACGTAACGATATATACTAGACATGTATCTCTCACACCTCATGTACTGTATGTGACATCTTTGTATCAGCAATGTATCTCTTAAATCTTCTGTACTATATTATGTAATAAAATATACCTATTGGTAAAAAAGAATAAAACAATGGGGTGGTATGGGAAGTGGAATATTCAAACGGCTTCAGGAAGAAATTCAAATATTCTTCCTTGAAGCCTTTTTATCCATTTCTCCGAGGCTATGGGTCCCACAGTTTACATCAGAGGTAGATGGTGCAAAATTGAGTAGTTAAAATTAGTAGGAAAATGCAAGCTTTTCTAAGATATTCCTGAACATCTGAGCTGGGATCCCTACGTGTGACTCTTGACACGAGTACTAACAACCCAGCTGATCAGAATCATTATTATCTGTTTGTTTTGTAAAGCCACGACACGCCCCCCTTATCCATGAATGTTTTGTGAAGCCACGCCCCCTTGTATATGAATGTTTTGTGAAGCCACGCCCCCTTATCTTTCTAGTAGTAAGATAAGATTAAATATTCTCACTTTCCTGTCAAATTTCAATGCACGCCTGGTTAATTAGCTTCTCCACCTTAAGGACTGGTCTGGGACGGTCCGTGGGGGCATTGACCCCCTAAACCATTCCCAGGTAAACTCCAGATCATCGCTTATCTTTACTAGGCATTGGTTCTAAATATAGGATTCATTTCTTAGTAATAATGTATCAGAGGAGTGGCAATTTGGGAGAAAACTTTCTGCTTTTCTATACATGTTTTATTTGTCTTAGGAATTTTAGATATTCCTGGGATTATAGCTTTTAAAATTAACTTTTACATATACAGTAATGCTTTGTGTGGCTTTCCCCTATTCACTATATTCTTCTTACATTTTCCTCTCTTCTCCCTCGCATCCGTCTCTTCCCATCCTTGTTTCTTTACTCACGGTGTATATTGCTTTCTCTCTGCTGCTTTACCACTACATGTCTTCATTTATTTTCCCCTATCCAGTCCTCACCCTTCCATCATGGCTCTTTCCTCTTCTTTTTTCCCCTTTCCTCCTCTTGTCTCCCCTCTCTTTCAGTATCTTCACTTGATTCCCTCGTACAACTCGGTAACCCCTTATCTGAGGCCTATGCTCGTCTCCCCTCTCTCCCCTTCTTTATGCTTGCTCAACCAATCTTAGGTCAGCCTGCATTTGGTGTTGCTTAGCCCAAGTGAAGTAATTTGTTTTATGATGTTTAAGCAAGTTGTCGCAAGGTTAGTGACAGTGTGTGTTCTTAGGCATGAAATGTAGGTTTCAAATGTCGGGTGGTTATTGCAGCTGTGAATCTGCGTTTATATTTTGATGTAGGTAAATATTCGTAGATATATAATGTAGTCCAAATTTCTCTCTTCCTTCTTTCCTCTTTGTGTATTTTTTCCCCCCGTTCTTTGATGGCGATACCTTCACAAATTCCATTTCTCATGTGCATGAGATAGGCTGTCCTGAGAGATGGAAATTTCCAGACAATAGTATCTCCAGCTCTGGTGAAATGAAACCTTTGAAACTGCTGAGCTTTTCATTAAATACTTGACGATATCTGTCAGGCTGACAGATTTCAACACTATGTATGAAATCCATTTTGGGGAATTTAATAACATTGTAAAAACGTAGGTAGTTTTTGTTCTTAATGTAAAAATGTAGAATAGGGTAACAGCACACTGGAGGTCACCAGTTCTGTTAAAAAAAAAAAAAAAACTTATTACCCCCTCCCTTTTCGCCTCCCTTCGCTGCGTTTACAATCTCTTTCCTCTTGCTTTCTCTTTTGTTCTGTGTCTCACGCCTTTTTTTTCAGTACTCGTTACTTGTATGACTTTTCCTTTATATTTTCATTTTAAATCCTTTATTTCCCCTATACTCTTCCTTAATATTATCTTACTTTTTTGTACCCTTTCTTTCTCCTTATTCTTCTTATCCTGTCTCCTTAGCCAATTGTCATTTTTCTTTTGTACTGCACTTTTTTTTCATATTTCTTCCAATCTTTCTCTCTCTCCCCATTTTTTTTCACTCTTTCCCCATATTTTCTCAATACCGCTCTTTTTTCTCCCATCTTCTCCTTTACTATTTCGTCAGATGGTATATGCACGAACGTCGCCTTAATAATGTATTTCTCTGAGTCTGGGGTCCAGGTTCTTCCTACCATCTGCTCTGTAAGTCTGCTTCCGTCAGATTGATTATTCAGTGGCAGGTATTGCCCACGAGTATGCTAGAAAGTCACTTGTTGCAAACAAATTTGAATTGTAGACGATATTTATCTCTTGGTGAAGCGTTGTAAGGTCATGACTCGAGAAAACTCTGCCCAGAACGAAATATAAGCGTAGTTTTTTTTTTCTGCAGACGCAGGAATAAGGTGATTGAACAGGCAGTTAAGCCTGGTCTATGGTCGGGCTGTGGGGGCAGAAAAACACTGGAAAAACAGCATGTATGCACACCTGCTTGTCTCCAGAGTACGCGGCGCTTACTTCCTTCCTCCTTTTTCTCTTCCTCTTCTTATTTCTCTTCCTTCTCTTTCCTCCTTTTCTCTTCCTTGTCGATTCCTCACTATTCTTGCCTCCTTTTTCCGCCCTTTCTCTTCCTCCCTCTTCTTGCCTCCTCTTCATTTTCTCTTCCTCTTTTTCTTTCCCGTCCTCCATTCCACATTACCAGTCCTCGTACTCGTTCCTCCTATCAGTCTCCATTTCAGATTTTACCACTTCATGACCCTGGAGGATATAGCGCTTTTTTCGTGAATAAAATAAAAAAAAAATCCAAATTTGCAGAGCACATTGCCTTTTCCCTCTCCATCCCTGCGTATTTCCTCTTCTATCCAACCCCCCAGCCTCCCCACACTTTCCAATTTTAAGCCTGTCCGAGTACCCCTTGCCAAATGGCTCGGTATTTCCTGTATGTCTAACCCAGCATGTCCAACTATCACTCTTGGTGTATTTCAGCATTTCCAGCACGTCACCTCCCCTGCTTCCATATCCAGTCATATCCTGTATGATATACAACTTAATGAGAGTTGTGTTGTCAAAGTTTGCTTGGTCATCTCTACACGCACCCGTCCAGGTTGACGAGATGCTTACGTTAGTGACGCTTTCGTGTGTGTGCATGCGCATGCTTATGTTGACATCTCATGGGTGTTTGCACCTGTGTGAAGGTTGTGTTTATTCCTTAATAGTTTAGCATGGTATTTGAAGCCTTTAAAATTAGTTAATTAAAATATAAACTAATGTGCGTTGAGTGAGCAGAACTATTAGAAGTTTGGCTGACTTTATCTGTCAGGGTGAACTTTGAGGTAAAAATATGTTCCGACACTGGTGGTTACCGCAGGGAAAGCAAGATAGCAGAGTTTGTCTGGAAAGTTCTTCACAACTCGTTCACACAGAAAAGTTCATCTTGTTGGCACTGTTACAAAATAGAACTTACAGAACCCATTGTCAGTAGAAAATAACATTGGTGGTGACAGATTCAGAATTAGCGCACTGTATTCCTTTGAAGGCTTTAGTTTTCCAACTTTCGCAGCCCTGCCTCGGGTCAGATGTTTTCTTGATCAACCAGGTAAACTAGAAGAAGGGAGTTAACGTTTAGTATAGTGTTTGACGTCGACACCTCTGTACAAGACAGGCTTGGTATTACGCTACTTAAAAGTACAATTGTATCACCTTACTTAATCGTGCTGGTAGCTTTGTATTACCCTGCTTTTAAGTTTCTTTGTATGACCCTTCTTGTTGTTATTCTGCTGTGACCAGGCACATTCACTTATTGGACTTCCAGGGCTAAAATAGTTGGAGGAACAGGTGAAGGCTGGTTAAGTGGCTAAGTTTCGTTTATCTTACCTTAAACACTCCGACGAGGGCATTCAGTGTCTGTCCAGAAATGTCCACCGCGAAATACATTTTCACCAGACTTTATGAATTATTTTCTTGTATGATTTTAAACTCTTATAAGGTTATGTCTGGAAAAATCGAATAAAATCAGTGTTATTAATAATTATTATTTCTTTTAATTGTTGTTGTTGATATTGTTGTTGTTGAAGGGATTCAGAGATACCAGTTAGCTGGACTTGAGTTATGTAGGCGGATATTACGATCCTTCCACACTGAAGGATGAGTGGGGATAGCTGTGACGGATTTCGGAGGGTCTATCCTGGAAGCCCGTCATTTGTTGACTGCCGGACCAACCAGGCTTTTGATAAATTACACACATGTGCAACACTTAGGTATCTTTATTGTGGAAACGTTTCGCTACACAGTAGCTTCATCAGTCCAATACAAAGAAGAATGGTGAAGATCAGAAGGCTGTTGAAGTTCGATGGATCACGTAGATTGTGTTCTTCAATTTCTGGAGAAACAGTGTGGTGAGTGCGTTTCGTTTCTTTGGGAATCGAGTCTGGCCCAGGGCCGGGCCTTGAGAGTATGAAAACTCTGGAAACTCATCTAAGGTACATCAAAGGGGGTCACCTTTTCCTGCAGATACCTTCATCACGGAAGTAGTGTTCTCTGGTATTTTTTAACATTTAAACACTGATATTTTAACACTAATATTATTTTAACACATTTTAACATTGATATCCTTTTTACACATTTTAACTTATGTTTTTTTTAACACAGATTTTTTTAAACATTGATAAATTTGTTTTTGTTTTAACTCTGGTGGATATTTTAAGTAGTTTTGTTTGTGCTAGTAGTTTTTATTTGTTACCTTGTTTTGCCTTGGATGTTATACCTATTTGTATTTAGTATTACTGACAAGAGCGCTGAGTGGTCTGTCACCTCAGAACATTCTGCAGATTACATAACTTCCATGCCTTGATAGTAAACTCCAGTTGCAATGACAATGATAATAATTTAGATAAGATATTAAGATGTTTGACATTCCTAAGTAATATTACAATCTCTGTTGCGTCTTTCATGACCAGTAGAAAACTTGAGTACTATTCTTCAGCCTTCAAAATATTCGTGTCAGTGTGGATTTACGTACTCGCCTGGTTTTGCTTGCGGGGTTTTGTCTTATTACCAAGTCATTCATTGGTGGTAGCGGGTGTTTGCAGTAGTAAATTATTACTATGAATAATTCTTATTATTATTCATGGGGAAACACTAAATCCGCAGGGGTCATTCATCGCCTTAGGTATGTGAGGTAATCAAGTTTGATTAAAGGAAGGAGAGACTCGTGCCAGATTCCTTGGATCAAGATTACTTCACCAGCATGAGAGGACTCCTCGTCTTTGTAGGGTAAATAGTTGATAAACAGGATAGAAGAACCAGCTTTGGATTTTTATTCATACGAAGCAGCAGGGTTAGTAGTGCAAACAGCAGCAACAAGGGTGGTGGAAATAGCAACAGCGGTGATGGGAACAGCAGTAGCAACAGCGGTGATGGAAACAGCAGTGGCAACAGGGGTGATGGAAACCACCAGCAGCAGCAACAGCGGCGGTGATCAAGGCTGCTATAGCTTGCCCTGGCCCAAGATAAAATCAGCTCTCTAAATAAGCCGCTAAGTGCGTGGTGGCAGCGGGTGAATTAGCGAGCCGGGGAGTGGGCATGTGGGCGGGACACCCAATTGCACCAGCTAAGTGCAACTTCGGCAGCCTGTGAGCGAACTAACAAGTCTGCCAGTCAGCCAGCCAGGAAGCGATCAGCCAGACGAGCGAGCAAGCCACCGAGCGAGCGAAGGAGCCAGCCAGTGAGTCGGCAAATAAACGAAAGGGCGAGCCAACAAGTGAGCAAACAAACGAAAGAAAGGGCCAGCCATCCGGTGAGCAAGCGAAAGAGCGAGCCAGCCAGTGAGTGAGCGAACGAACGAGCCAGTCTGTGAGCGAACGAACGAGCCAGCCAGTGAACGAGCGAACCAGGGGCAAAGGAATTAAAAGTTGTTGACTTGTCCAAGTTTGAGTGGCCAGTTATATTGTTTCTCTTGTTTTTACATCGGTTAGGAATTGTTAAGTACGCGAGTATTGGTTGTACAGTTCGGAGAGCAATTGTTGATTAAGTATTACCTAGTGTTTTCCAAGTCACTGAGAAATTAGTGTGGACTAGATCTATTGTGTATTTACGTAAGTAGCGATTAAACATCAGGGTGTTGTTAAGCCAGCAAGAATAATGGCTAATGCCTGGGTAGTGCCAGCGGACTTGTTAAGATATGTCAGTGTATATAATTTGCGATATTTTCTTAGCGTCAGGAGAGATATTGCCTCTTTGGGCAGTTGCTTTGAAGTTGAAGTCTAAATCTTTCAGGTTAGTATGTAATTAGCCGGTGTTCAACACTTCGAGGACCATTGATGAGGTTAATATTTGAGGGTATCAGGTTGGAGGCAGGAAGAGAGGATACCAAGGAGTACAGAACGAAGATAGTGACGTGGGAGAAAGATAGGAGGGGAAGAATATGGGCGAAAGTTCAGAAGGGAAAGAGGACAAGAGAACAAGGAAGCATGGAGGAAAACAACGGGAAGTGGAAGAGGAAGATGATTGTGTTCATATTATGCGGTAAACCGGTATGGGCTATACAGTGATGTGTAGAGGTGTAAAAGGAGGAGGAAGAAGAAAAATCAAGAAAAAGGAGTGGATGAAGTTAGGACAGGGCTAGAAGAGAGGACAATTAGTGGAGGAGAGGTCAAGGACGACGAGAACAACATAATGTTTGAACCACAGTATAGATGGTAACGCAAGATTTGCTCAGGTACGACGCGGTGACGGTATTTACACATCCTAAAGTTACAGTTTATGGCCTTGAAGTGTCCTTTGCATGTGTTGTTGTGGTGCATTGCTGGTGTTGCAGGGGGTCTACCACCACCTGCTGTGGTGCATTGCTGGTGTTGCAGGGGGTCTACCACCACCACCTGCTGTGGTGTATTGCTGGTGTTGCGGTGTCTACTGCCTTCTGCTATGGTGCATTGCTGGTGTTGTAGTGTATCTGCCATTTGTTGTGATGCATTGCTGGTGTTGAATGATGTCTCCCATTTGCTAAGGCGCATTGCTGGTGTTGTAAGGTGTCTCCCTCCTTCTAACGGAGTTCCTTGTGGTGTTACAGTGCCTTCCACCTTCATGCTGGAGTTGTTCCGTGGTGTTTTCATGTTCATGAACGGAGGAAATATAACTTGTGTATAAGAGGTCCTGGGTTTAATGGTGGCTACAGTGGCTATCGGAAATAGCTTTGGCACTCCGTATTCCTGCCTTATATGAACTAGTGAATGCAGGCAGCCTTGGGACATTTGAATGTTCTGCACATTTGCGATAGCACAAGTCATCTATATCATTGTCAGTAAAGGTGTAAATGGTTTAACTGGGTAGACATTAGATGAACTGATAACAGTTTGGTCCGCTCCCGAAACGCCGACCTAGTGATGTACCTAGACGGAATTCTGAATACAGTACTAATGGGCAGCTTGGCTCTGCAGAGTTTTACTTTAGTGAGAATTAAGTTTGGATATAGCAAAATTTTGAGGTTAAACACCCCTCAAAGAAGGTTCCTTGATGTTGGCGGGGTAAGTGAGGTTAGGGGGGCTGTAACGTCTGCAGAGTTCTTAGAGAATCGTCTGTAGAAACCTACCATCCCTAAGAAATGCTGGAGGGATTTTCTGTCATGAGGTACTGGGTAATTCTTAATGGCAAGAATTTTAGCAAAGGGACTCTTAGATCTAAGGAATTGTATCTATGTTCCAATTCTTCGAGTCGAGTCTGAATGCTTTCCATTCCCCTGTGCGCTGAATGACTCATGCGGGTTTAGCGCTCCCGCATGAATGTATTGTAAATGAGGTGATGCAATTCAAAGAGTCATTTAATACTAGCCCTTCTATGAATTGAATGGAATATTTGCATTAAACATAAGAACACAAGAGTGGTGATCTGTACTTTGCCAGTGGTGACCTGTGAAGACTTGTCTAGTTGTGCTTGCTCTCTGTGAATCTGAACCAAGATGTCCTCTCTTGATCAACTCTACCAGCAACTTCAGGAGGAACTGAAGGTGGGTAAGCTTGAGATACAGCGACTGACTGAGGAAAACAAGTGGATTCATAGTAATCCTCCTGTTGTGAATCCTTTAGCCAAGACAGGATCCTAGACAATGTCTGGAGAGCATAGGACAAAGTTAAGGATCAAGAAGACGGATGGAGAGGTAGAAACAATGAAGATTCAGGAAACTGTGGTGGACACATGGAACCCATTCTCCGTGGTACCCAGTGAATATGAGTCGACTACTGGGAACGTCACAACGAATGACACCAAGGAAGGTAAAAACATTGTTCTTGATGGGGATGGCCAGATTAGGTACATGGATAGGGCCTTCTGCTTGAAGGATTGAAGTAGGAGACAGAGGGTTTGCTTTTCTGGGGCTGGGATGGAGGATATTGTTAGTTGGCTTGACAACATCATGAATGGTAATGGGATGAATCCTGTTATCTGCCTCAGTCCTGGAGGCAATGGTGTAGGCAAGCGTAGAAGTGAGGATTTAGTTAGAAGGTACAGGACAGCAATAGACATAATTAGGAAGAAGGGAAGTTGCACCCTGTTATATGTGGCATTTTGCCAAGAAGGGGTGTTGAAAATGAATGGTTGTCCAGAGCAATTGGTAGTATTGGCTGGACAAACACTGAAAGGATAATGCAGTACCATTCGTTGACAACCTGGACCACTTCTACTGTAGAAATTACATGTATGCCAGGGATGGAGTTCACTATCCTGGGTAGGTGTGGGTTTTCTTGCTAGCTCAGTTGAGGGTGTCGTTAGGACTTCAAACTAGGATTAGTTAGAGGTATGGGTTTAGGAATGGGAAATAATGTGTGTGGATATATTGACTTAGGCTTTGATATTATTAATCTTAATAATAACAGTCATGGAGTAACACTGGGTAATGATAATTACAGAAATTATGTAAAAACAAAGGTGAATAGGAAAAAGGTGCAGAAGAAAAAACATATGAATGTATTTTATGGTAACAGTGGAAGTGCAAGAAATAAGATTAATGAATTATGTTTGGTAGCATGTGCTGGGAACTTTGATGTCATTGCAATAACTGAAACATGGTATAATTTAAAGAGTCGGGATATGATTGTTGATTGTCATATTCAAGGGTTTAAGTTTTTTCCATGTGGAAAGATATAACGGGAAAGGAGGTGGAGTTGCATTATATGTACGAGAAAATATAAATTGTTGCATAAAAACAGGTATAAAAATAGACGGATTAGTAACAGAATCCGTTTGGGTAGAGTTTCTAGAAGGTCAAGAAAAAACTAATTCTATGTGTAATATACTGACCTCCGGCTTGTTTTGGACTTCTAGACACAATAACGTAGTGATAGGAGATTTTAACTTTAGTCAAATTGACTGGACTTCTTTGACCGGTAATTTGGAGTCCAGTGACTTTATGGAAATAGTTCAGGACTGTTTTCTGAAGCAGTGTGTAACAGAGCCTACCAGGGGTAATAATTTGCTCGACCTAATCTTGTCAAATAAGGAAACACTCGTAAATAATCTGGAGATCGCTGAAGAGCTTGGCGCAAGTGATCACAAATCCATTAATTTTAGCATTAACTGGGAATACGAGAATAATGATAATACGGTAAAAGTCCCTGATTTTCGTTCTGCCGATTATATGGACTTAGGGAACACCTGTCTAATCTTGATTGGAATAATCTAACTAATAATTTTATTGACGATGATCATACTTACGATTACGAAGAGATCTGCATTTATGATTTTTTTCTTAATAATGTACAACGTGCTCAGAGTATATATAATCCCCAGAGAGAAATTAGGTCAAATAATAACGATCCCAAATGGGTTAACAGGAATAGACAGTTGACTGATAACGAACTGGAAACGTGTTCTCTATTTAATGATTATTTTTTTTGTCAGTCTTTACACAAGAAGACGTAAATGAGATTCCAGAAATTAACAATTATTCACTTCCTGAAGAATTCAAATTAGCTAATTTTACTGTCACGAGGGACATGGTTATCAAACACAGAGATAAACTGAAACAAAAGTCCCCGGGACCCGATGAATTGTTTTCCAGGGTACTTAAGGAATGGAACTTAGTCATCTATTAACGAGCGTGTGTAATGCGTCCATTCCAACTGGTGTTGTGGCAGAGATGTGGAAGTTAGCTAATGTAGTTCCTATATTCAAATCAGGGGATAAGTCATTCCATTAAATTACTGTCCAATATGCCTGATGTCTATAGTAGGCAAAGTATTAGAATCAATTATATCTGACATTTGTAGAAGTCATCTTGAAGAACATAATTTGATTATTGAATCTCGGATGGGTTCTTATGTAGTAGAGGGAGGACACTGATACATGCCTTCTCAAATCCATCCAAAAACATTTGCCCAAACTATTTTTTTATGCTACCCAAGTCATTGCTTTTGTAACCTTTCTTTCTCGTGTACCAGCCGACTTTTTCCAAAAGTATACTGCTACTTTAAACCTCTCTTTTTACAACACCTCACTCCATAGCCTATATATATCTACTTTGTCCTTTATATTGTTTGTAACGGCTTAAACAAAGCCCTGGGAGTGAAACTTTTGCCACAATAAAAAAGTCCCCTTTAATTACATTTTTTTCCCTTTTTAACATATTGTTGGAAATTTCCCTTCCAATATTAATGCAAAAGGTTTAAATTAGGTAAAGAAATATTTTTTCACGTGTAGCCCATGGAAGTGACCCACTAGACCCCCCCGCACACCTGGGGGCCCAACCAAGCCCCCAACTCGCTCTGAGTGGGGGGTAAACCATTGTGCTTCCCCAAAAAACCCATTAAAAAACCCAGTAAAATTTCCCCTGGATTTTTTAATTTTGAAAATTTCCCGGGGGCTTTTTTGACAAGTGGGGGGCAAAGGGTTTTTTATGTGGGGAGGGTTTGCACCGTTTTCCAAAACCCACCAAATCTTTTTCCCCAGGGGTTTTTAAAGGCCCTTTTTGAAGTGGGGTTTCCCCTTTAAAAAACTAGCCAGGAAAATTCCCACACCTAAACCCAATTGAGAACCCCCTGGTTTTAGTGAAACGAAGTTTCCCGGGGAAGGGAAATATCAGTTCCATCCCACAGCTGGAAGCTTTCTCCCCAAATGAGGCATGGAATAATTACCTCCCTAAAAACCCCCAAAATTTTGGGGTGAGATCTTCCACACGCTGAGGGGCTATTAAGCGTAAGGGGGTTCAACTTTCCCAATATTAAAACCTCAGTAAGGGGGCAAATATATTTAAAAAAATATATAATATATATATATTTAAATATATATATAAAATATAATATTATATAAAAAATAATAAATATATATATTATATATAAATATATATATATAAATATATATATAAATATTTCAAAAAGTTGGGGCTTCCCACCGAGGGCCCGGGGGACCCAAAAAAGAAAGAAAAAAACCCCCCAAAAAAAAAAACTTTTTATCACATTCAACACCTTTCACCACACTCACACATTATCCCCTACTGCTTTTTTTTCAGAGGTGCTCAGAATACAACAGTTTTTGAAACATATACTAAAAAAAGAACACAACCTAACCCCTTTCCCAAAAAGCCAATACCCCCAAAACCCCCCCTTTAAAGGGGCACATTGTCTTCCCATTTTTCCCGGACCAAGTCCCACTATATGAAAATAAAAACCGGGTTTCCCCCGAATTCCCCCCTTTACTAAATATTACCCCCGCTCACACTCCAACGATCGTCAGGTCCCAAGTATCAATTTGTCTCCATTTTACTCCTACTAACACGCTCCCTGCACGCTTTCGGAAGTCCAAGCCCCTCGCCCACAAAACCCCCTTTTCCCCCCTTTCCCAAACCCCTTTTGGGGGAAAGAAACCCCCCACCCCTCTTTTTCCCTTTCCCCCAAAGATTATATGCTTTTCCTTTTCATTCTACTTTTATCCATTCTCTCTAAATGCCCAAAACCACCTCAACAACCCCTCTTCTGCCCTCTTGACTAATGCTTTTATTAACTCCACAACCTTCTCCTAATTTCCAAAACATCCGAATTTTCTGCATAATATTTACACCACACATTGCCCTTAGACAGGACATCTCCACTGCCTCCAACCGTCTCCTCGCGCTGCATTACCACCCAAGCTTCACATCCATATAAGAGTGTTGGTACTACTATATTTTTCATACATTCCCTTCTTTGCCTCCATAGAAAAACGTTTTTTGACTCCACATATAACCTCAACCACCACTCACCTTTTTTCCCTCATCAATTCTATGATTAACCTCATCCTTCATAAATCCATCCGCCGACACGTCAACTCCCAATATCTGAAAACATTCACTTCTTCCCATACTCCTCCTCCCCAATTTGATATCCAATTTTTCTTATCAAAATCATTTGATACCCTCATCACCTTACTCTTTTTTATGTTCATTTTCAACTTTCTACCTTTACACACATTCTCAAACTCATCCACTAACCTTTGCAATTTTTCTTTAGAATCTCCCATAAGCACAGTATCATCAGCAAAAGCACTGTGTCAATATATATAATATATAATATATATATATATATAAAATATAAAATATAATATATATATATATATATAATATATATATATATATATATATATATATAATTGGAATGTGTTTGTGTTTTGGTACGTGTGTGGGGGAGGGGCGACATGATGCCATGACTAACACTGTAATTTTCCAGGGTTACTTTTATTCTTCTAAAATTTCTCCAAGACATCATAAGTCGTTGTTATTACTTAATCATCATCATGGTAGTGTAGCGCAGGAGAAAACTTTTCGTAGGGCAGTTTCCAGTCTACACACACAGAATGTAGTGGTGTGCTCTATGATCGTATACGCTCATGGTCCTATACACTTACGGTCTTGTACGTTTATGGTCTCGTGCACTTAGGGTGTTATAACCTCGTGGTCTTATGCACTTACAACCATAAAAAGCTGTGTTTTTAGTGTAAATATTATAATATTCCCTTAAGGTACATTGATAGCCTTTCATTCACTAACAAGGTACTTGAGTCATTGAGAGTCAGAACTGGTGCCGCCCGTACATGCACCCACCACTTGACGCTATCACATAAAATCATAAGGATGAAGGATCATTGTAGCAGGCCTGTTAGTGATAGGCAAGTTGTGTACGAATGGTATACAATACCGACAAAATGAGATTAAGACACATGTGCAACATCTGGGTATCTTTATTGTAGACGTTTCGCCATCCAGTGGCTTTATCAATACAAATTCTAGGACATAACTTGAAGACAGTAGAACTATGTACAGAAGATGAGGTAATCAGTCCCTCAACCTAGGAGTAGGTGCGAAGAGCACCATAGTCGTGGAGATTCAGAATCTCCACGACTATGGTGCTCTTCGCACCTACTCCTAGGTTTGAGGGACTGATTACCTCATCTTCTGTACATTTAGGGGGGTTTACTGTCTTCAAGTTATGTCCTAGAATTTGTATTGATAAAGCCACTGGATGGCGAAACGTCTACAATAAAGATACCCAGATGTTGCACATGTGTCTTAATCTCATAGTGATAGGCAAGTAAGTCCAACTCACACCCACTCTTTTTCTTGGCTGACCTATTTTTTAAAGACAGAAGGTTTTACGTAAGAACATAAGAACATAAGAAAGGAGGAACACTGCAGCAGGCCTGTTGGCCCCTACTAGGCAGGTCCTTTACAAATTCATCCCACTAACAAACATTTGACCTACCCAATTTTCAATGCTACCCAAGAAATAAGCTCTGATGTGCAAGTCCCACTCAAATCCAACCCTTCTCACTCATGTATTTTTTCCAACCTAAATTTGAAACTACCCAAAGTCCTAGCCTCAATAAACCCAACTAGGTAAAACTGTTCCACTCATCTACTACCCTATTTCCAAACCAATACTTTCCTATGTCCTTTCTAAATCTAAACTTATCTAATTTAAATCCATTACGCGGGTTCTCTCTTGGAGAGATATCCTCAAGACCTTGTTAATATCCCCTTTATTAATACCTATCTTCCACTTATACACTTCGATCAGGTCTCCCCTCATTCTTCGTCTAACAAGTGAATGTAACTTAAGAGTCTTCAATCTTTCTTCATAAGGAAGATTTCTAATGCTATGTATTAATTTAGTCATCCTACGCTGAATGTTTTCTAACGAATTTATGTCCATTCTGTAATATGGAGACCAGAATTGAGCTGCATAATCTAGGTGAGGCCTTACTAATGATGTATAAAGCTGCAATATGACCTGGACTTCTGTTGCTTACACTTCTTGATATAAATCCCAGTAATCTATTTGCCTTATTACGTACGCTTAGGCATTGCTGTCTTGGTTTAAGGTTGCTGCTTACCATAACCCCCAAGTCCTTTTCGCAATCTGTATGGTTAAGTTCTACATTATTTAACTTATAAGTGCTAGGGTTATGGACACTCCCGAGCTTCAGAACCTTGCATTTATCTACATTGAACTGCATCTGCCACTTTTCTGACCAAGAGTAGAGTTTGTCTAAATCCTCCTGAAGTTCCCTAACATCTACGTTTGAATCAATTATCCTACCTATCTTCGTGTCATCGGCGAATTTGCTCATATCACTAGTAATTCCTTCATCAAGATCATTGATATATATTATAAACAACAATGGGCCCAAGACTGATCCCTGTGGAACGCCACTTGTTACTGATCCCCACTCGGATTTAACCCCATTTATGGACACTCTTTGCTTCCTGTCTGTGAGCCATGATTCGATCCACGAGTGCACCCTTCCCCAATGCCATGAGCTGCTACTTTCTTCAACAGTCTTTGTGTGCGAACTCTTATCAAATGCCTTACTAAAATCTAGGTAAATAATATCAAATTCTTTATCGTGGTCAACAGCCTCAAAAGCTTTACTGAAGAAAGTTAATAAATTAGCTAGACAAGACCGGCCTCTTGTGAATCCATGCTGAGTATCAATTAATCAAGCTATGCTTATCGAGATGGCTTCTTATAATCTCAGCTATAATTGACTCTAGTAATTTGCCTACAATTGAGGTCAGGCTTATTGGGCGGTAATTTGACGGTAACGACTTGTCCCTGTTTTAAAAATAGGAATTACATTAGCCATCTTCCACAATCAGACACTGCACCTGTTTGAAGAGATAAATTAAAAATATTAGTTAATGGTTCACAGACTTCCATTTTGCATTCCTTTAGAACCCTTGAAAAAACCTCATCAGGACCCGGTGACTTATTTTGCTTCAGTCTGTCTATCTGCTTCACAACCATTTCACTAGTGACTGTGATGTTACATAATTTATCTTCTTCTGATCCACTATAAAAATTGATTACCGGAATATTATTAGTGTCTTCCTGTGTAAAAAACCGAGAGAAAATAATTATTTAAAATCGAGCACATTTCATTCTCTTTGTCAGTAAGATGCCCATAGTTATTTTTAAGGGGACCTATCTTATCTCTGACTTTTGTTCTATATACCTGGAAAAAACTTTTTGGGTTAGTTTTAGAATCCCTAGCAACTTTAATTTCATAGTCCCTTTTAGCTTTTCTTATCCCCTTTTTAATGTCCCTCTTAATGTCAATATACTGATTCATAAGATGACCCTCGCCTCTTTTGATACGCCTATAAATTCCTTTCTTATGCCCTAGTAGATATTTCAGCCTATTATTCATCCATTTTGGGTCATTTCTATTTGATCTAATTTCCTTATAAGGGATAAACGTTCTTTGAGCAGCATGTATTGTGTTCAGAAAACTGTCATATTGATAGCTCTCTTCGTTACCCCAGTCAACAGATGATAAGTGTTCTCTAAGCCCATCGTAATCTGCTAAGCGAAAATCTGGGACTGTTACTGAGTTATCCCTACTATCATACTTCCATTCAATTCTACATGTAATTGATTTGTGGTCGCTAGCACCAGTTCCTCTGAAACTTCAAAATTATTAACAAGGGATTCATTGTTTGCCAGAACTAAGTCAAGCAGGTTATTACCCCTTGTAGGTTCTGTCACAAACTGCTTCAAGAAACAATCCTGAACTACTTCTAAGAAAATCGTATGATTCTAAATTCCCAGTCAAGAAATTCCAATCAATATGACTAAAGTTAAAGTCTCCTAGAATTTACTACATTATCGTGCCTTGTGGCCCTAACAATTTCCTCCCATAGTAGTCCCCCTGGTCCCTATCTAAATTTGGGGGACGGTATATCACACCTAAAATTAATTTTTCATGTCCCTCTGAAAATTCTATCCAAACAGACATCTGTATGTGTTACTTCAGACTTAATACCCGTTTTTATGCAACAGTTCAAGCGATCTCGGACATACAATGCCACCCCACCCCCCCTTCCCGATACTTCTGTCTACTTGGAACAATTTAAAACCCTGAATGTGACATTCTGCAGGCATGTCCCGACTTTTTGAATTAAACCACGTTTCAGTAATGGCAAATACATCTATGTTACCTGCACTAAGCAACTAGTCTCAACTCGTCCATCTTATTCCTAGCACTGCGACTATTTGTGTAATAAATATTTAATGACCCTCCTATCTCTTTACCCTTCCTGCTCCTTTCTGTTATTCCACTAAACCTATTACTGTCATTGTCAAGTAGTGCCACTGGCTTTCCAATATCCTCCTCATTTTGCCTATTACTAGTTCTCCTAGTACTCATGTTTACTACCCTGCGACTTCACAGTTTTCCCGCCAAAACCCATACCACTAACTATTCCTAGTTTAAAGACCTAACAGCTCCCTCACTGCGTTGGCCAGTGCTCCCACCCCACACCTAGACAAGTGAACCCCATCCCTGGCATACATGTCATTTCTGCCATAGAAGAGGTCCCAGTTGTCAATGAATGTTACCGCATTTTCCTTACAGTATTTGTCCAGCCAGCAATTGACACCAATTGCTCTGGACAAACCATTCATTTCCAACTCCTCTCCTTGGCAAAATGCCACATATGACAGGTTTCCCACCCTTCTTCCTAATTATCTCTATTGCTGACCTATACCTGCTAATCAGGTCCTCACTCCTACGTCCGCCAACATCGTTGCCTCCAGCACTGAGACAGATAATAGGATTGCTCCCATTACCTCTCATGATGTCATCCAGACGGCTAACAATATCCTTCATCCCAGCCCCAGGAAAACATACTCTCTGCCTCCTACTCCTATCCTTCAAACAGAATGCCCTATCCATGTACCTAATCTGGCTATCCCCAACAACAACAATGTTTTTACCTTCCTTGGCGTCGTCCGTAGTGATGCTCCGAGTAGTCGACTCACATTCGCCAGGTAGCATTACACCACTTGTAGAATTCGTCATGACGTTCTCGATGGTCTTCGTTGGGGTTTTCTAGGGATGTCTCACTCACGTCTGCCAATGCTTCCTTGGTGCTCGTTGTGGCATTCCCAGTAGAACACTCACATTCGTCAGGTAGCACCGAGAATGAGTTGGAAGTTTCCACGGCAGTCTTCTGGTTTCTCGTTGTTTCTGCCTCTCCAACCGTTTTCTTAATCTTCAGCTTGGTTCCATGTTGCCCGACCATTGACCAAGCTCCCCTCTTAACCTGGGGACTCACAACAGGTGGATTACTACAAATCCTCTTGTTCTCCTCCGTTAATCGCCGTATCTCCAGTTTAGCAACTCTGAGTTCTTCTCTCAGCTGCTGGTAAAGCTGCTCAAGAGAGGGCATCCTGGTTCAGATTCACAGAGAGCACACAAACAGGTCTTCACAGAGCTAAGTACACGTCACCACTGATACTACTCGGGAGTTTCTTGTAGTTATCCACAACTTGGTTACCAAAATAATGCTTTCCTATATCTTTTATAAATCTAAGAATGACAGAATTACTTCATAGCATTAAAAATCTTCCGTATGGAGGAAGATTGAAGTCCCTTAAATTACATTAACTTGCAAGACAAAGAATGAGGGGAGACATGATCGAAGTGTATAAGTGACAGATGGGTATTAATAAAGGGTATATAAATAATGTCTTGGGGATGTCCCTTCAAGAGAGAACCCGTAATAATGGAGATGAAGTGACAGGATGGAGTTTTTTATAGCGCCAAGAGGTGAGACGTAGGCCACTAGGAGAGGTAAGAACTCAGATGCTGAGAGGTCAGGTCCCTCTCAATCAACTTCGACAACTTCCACTAGTAAGAGCGGCTGGATTTGAGAGGGACCTGACCTCTCAGCATCTGAGTTCTTACCTCTCCTAGTGGCCTACGTCTCACCTCTTGGCGCTATAAAAAACTCCATCCTGTCACTTCATCTCCATATTGTTTCACACTATGAAACAATGCTCTTCTCCAGACTGAGGGACTGACCACCTCAAAACTTTAAGGGTGATGGACTGATTACATCGTCTTCAAGTATCTTCTGCTTCTATCAACTTTTCTGTACTTGACTGAAGAAGCCTACTGTGTAGGCGAAACGTTTCATAATAAAGATACCTAACTGTTGCATATGTGTCTTACCTAACAACTCCCGTACCCCATGACACCAATCAAACCCAGCCCCTCCCACTCACATATTTGTCCAGTCTCTTCTTAAAGCTACCCAAGGTCCTAGCCTCTATCACCCCACTGGGAAGACTGTTCCACGCATCTACAACTCTGTTAGAAAACCAGTACTTACCTATGTCCTTTCTAAATCTAAATTTATCCAACTTATATCCATTATTTCTGGTTCTTACCTGGTTCGACACCCTCAGTACTTTATTAATGTCTCCCTTGTTTATGCCTGTCATCCACTTATACACTTCAATGATATCTCCCCTCATTCTACGCCTCTCCAGAGTGGAGATTTAAGGTTTTAAGTCTATCTTCATACGGGAGGTTCCTTACACAGTAAATCATTTTAGTCATTCTTCTCTGTATGTTCTCTAATGAGTCTATGTCCATCCTATAGTAAGGGGACCAAAACTGAGCAGCATAATCTAAATGAGGCCTCACTAGTGATGTATAGAGCTGTAAAATAACTCTTGGACTTCTGTTACTTATACTTCTTGAGATAAATCCAAGTAATCTGTTAGCCTTGTTGCGCACACTAAGGCCAGTGCTTGGCTTTAGATTTCTGCTTACCATGACTCCACAAGAGTTTCTACAGCAGTCTCTTTCTTCTTCATCGTTTCTGGCTTTCCATTCGTCTTCTTGATCGTCATCTTCGTCCCCTGCTGTCCAGCCACTGGCCACGATCCCTTCTTGACCTGAGGACTCGAAACAGGAGGACTACTACGAATCCTCTTGTTCTCCTCGGTCAATCGCCGTATCTCTATCTTCGCTACCCTCAGTTCTTCCTTAAGCTGCTGGTAAAGTTGCTCGATGGAGGGCATCTTGGTTCAGTCCACGGGAGCACACAAGACACTTCTTCACAGAGTTAAGTACAGGTCACCACATGGCAACATCACCACCATATGGTGATGTTGCCATGAATACTCGCCAGGCACTTGCTAAGAGTAACATAAATATTTCTACCATAAACACATCTGTCAAAGACCTCACTACGAAACGCAGCCCCACACCTCTAACTTCCACAGCAGGCGTCTACACCATCCCCTGTGGATTCTGTCCCAAGAAATATGCAGGCGAAACAGGCAGAGATGTTGCGGTCCGGCTGAACAAACATCGAAATGCCAGTAACAGAGATGACATAAGGTACGCCTATGTCCTCCACCGAGACTCTACGGGGCATTTGACGAACTGGGATGAGGCACAACTCGTTCTCACCGAACAAGACCTTAGACGCCGATGGTGTCTAGAAGCCTTGCTAATCGCCGTCACCGACACAATAGAACGTAACACTGGATACCACAAAATTTTTGAAACATTACCATATATGATACTCAACCAGGGAAAGCACTACCTGCCCAGCAACAGAGGAGCCACATGATATCGCCTACCCGTCCTCATCCCAATATGGCATTCTTCAGGTCAACATGCGTCACTCAGTAAATATAAACACTTAAGCAGTAAAATGTGATCCTGTGTTGACAACGTTTCGCCCACGCAGTGGACTTTATCAAGTCACAAACAGTGCTTGCGACTTGATAAAGCCCACTGCGTGGGCGAAATGTTGTCAATAAAGGATCACATTTTACTGCTTAAGTGTTTATATTTACATTGTGTCGGTATTTTATACCAATTATTTCCATGCGCCACTCACACCTCACTCTCCGCCTATATATATATATACTGTCTTTTAACCTCCTATCACCGACAGTGATAAGGAAATGTGTAGAATTTTTAACACTTCCTCTCAGTTTTTACGCAGGAAGATACTAGCGATATTCCAGAAATAAATTATGTAGATCAGGACGATAAACTAAGCAAGATTAGGGTCATAAGTGACATGATCCTTAGACAAATAGATAAATTAAAACCTAACAAATCCCCAGGCCATGATGAACTGTACGCAAGGATTCTAAAGGAATGTAAAGAGGAGCCTAGTGAACCTTTGGCTAATCTTTTCAACATATCACTACAAACTGGCATAGTGCCAGATAAGTGGAAAATGGGAAATGTGATACTTATTTTCAAAGTAGGCGACAGGTCCTTAGCTTCGAACTATAGACGAATAAGCTTAACCTCCACTGTGGGAAAATTTATGGAATCAGTAATTGCCGAGGCAATTTGTAGCCATCTTGAAAAGCATAAATTGATCATCGAATCTCAGCACTGCTCTACAAAAGGGCGTTCATGCCTTACGAATAAATTAACTTTTTTCACTAAAATATTGAGACACTTATGCAACACATGGGAATCTTTATTGAAGAAACGTTTCGCCACACAGTGGCTTCATCAGTCCAATACAAAGTAGAAATGGGTAAGGAGAGTAGAAGTATGAGGTAATCAGTCCCTCAACCTGGATTCGATGTGTTCAGTCCATCACTCTTGTAGCAAGTGCAGCATAGGCAAGCAAGCAAACAAGTTTAGGTAAGATCCCAATGGGATGAGCGGGGAAGACGGGACAGATGAAGAATAGCTCTGGAGAGGAGTGTTCTTAGTAAGAGAAATAGAGCCAGGGCTTAACCCAGCAGCTAAGGCGATCGTGGGGCAGACTTGAGAACAGGAATAGCAGGGACTGTTGCATTGAACTTGTGGTAGTTGAAGTCTTGAATCTTGAGTAGCTGGCAGCAGGCTAGGTCACATCAGAGGGTAGAACACCTATGGGAGTTATAGGAGTAACTGAGGAGGCAGGTTAGCAATGGAGCCATTTTCAAACTTTTTGAAGCTGCTTCTAGATAGGTGGTATAATTTAGCCTGGTTGCTGAAGGTGAAACGTAGAGGCTTGATGAACTCAAGAACTTGGGTGAGTGTGAAGTGAAGCGGTGATTCACATGCATACTTGACTGTTCCAGCACCGAGGCTTTTGTAGAGTTCAGTACAGGTCATGGTGTCAGTATTTGAAGGAGAAGTGTAAAAGGTAAGGTTTTCCCATGAGGGTTTACTGCAGTTAAGACATGTTGGTGTTGTAGTAATGGTGCAGGATCTGAAATCGTGTCCATCATTCCCACATTTTGAACAAAACTTCTTATTCTTGATGGGGCAGTCCTTGGTGGTGTGATTATAGGAGTAGCAGGTCCAGCAGTGGGAGATGTATGTGAAACGTTCTTGTTCTATATGACTTGGGTGAATGTGGTAATATGAGATGGCCAGACCGTCAGAGAGAGCTTGGGCAGCCATGGAGATGTCTGAGAATGTAATCTTTAGCATTGATGTGGCGTTGGGGATCTTTGAGATGCTGTCTACCGAGGCCCACGTGTTTTGTTCCTCAATAGATGTCTTCAGTGCTTCAGTAGAGAGAGAGGTGACGATATTGTCAAGTCTTTTCACAAAGACCGAACGTTTCGACTTCAAGAATGGAGACGGGGATAGAGTGAATTGTTGTGTTTGTAGGGTCCTGATTGAAGAGTCGTCCATTAGTTTTAGTGCTTCCGTGTCGTCTGTGCAGACGACAATGAAGGAGTCTTTCAGAGAGTGGATTGCCGTAAATTTGACCTGCAGGCAGGTCCTAACGACGGTAGCTAAAGCTAACTTCGAGGAGTCATTTATTGCACCATTCACAGGCTTGATTTTCACACGATTCGACAGCATTGTGAAAAGGATATCACGTTTGTAGAATATAAATTCTACACCCGACGGGGTCGAAGAGAGGCTTCTTGCGGTGTAGAGCAACTGTATGATCGGACTGGGGCAGCATAGGGCCAGAGAGGTGGCTTATATACTGCGGTGAGATGAGTTGAAGCAGGAGGAGGCGGGATCACAGTGGAACCTGCCACTAGTGTAAGTAGGTCGTCGTCCACTAGTGGCAGGTCCCACTAAGATCCCGCCTCCTCCTGCTTCAACTCATCTCACCGCAGTATATAAGCCACCTCTCTGGCCCTATGCTGCACTTGCTACAAGAGTGATGGACTGAACACATCGAATCCAGGTTGAGGGACTGATTACCTCATACTTCTACTCTCCTTACCCATTTCTACTTTGTATTGGACTGATGAAGCCACTGTGTGGCGAAACGTTTCTTCAATAAAGATTCCCATGTGTTGCATAAGTGTCTCAATTCTTCAACTTGTCGGTTTTCAAAACCATTCATCACTTCACTAAAGTATTTGAGGAGGTAGATCATGGTAATGAATATATTGTGTATATGGACTTCAGTAAGGCTTTTGATAGTCCCACATTAGAGACTATTGAGGAAAATTAAGGCACACAGAATAGGAGGAGAAATTTTTTCCTTGATAGAGGCATGGTTGACAAATAGGCAGCAGAGAGTTTGCATAAATGGGGAGAAATCAGAGTAGGGAAGCATCACAAGCGGTGTTCCACATGGGTCAGTGTTGGGCGCCTTGTTGTTCACGATCTACATAAACGACATAGATGAGGGAATAAATAGCGACATCAGCAAGTTTACCGATGACACCAAAATAGGCCGTCGAATTCATTCTGACGAGGACATGAGAGCACTCCAGGATGATTTGAATAGACTGATGCAGTGGTCGGAGAAGTGGCAGATGCAGTTTAATATAGACAAATGCAAAGTTCTAAACATATTAACTAAATAATGTAGATCTTAATATTACTGATTGCAAAAAGAATTTGGGAGTTCTGGTTAACAGTAATCTAAAACCAAGCCTACAGTGCATAAGTGTTGGCAATAAAGCAAATAGAATCCTTGACTTTATATCAAGATGCATAAATAATAGGAGTCCTCAGGTTCTTCAACTCTATATATCCTTGGTTAGGCCTCATTTAGACTATGCTGCACAGTTTTGGTCACCGTATTACAGAATGGATATAAATGCTCTGGAAAACGTACAGAGGAGGATGACAAAGTTGATCCCATGTATCAGAAATCTTCCCTGTAAGGATAGACTGAGGGCCTTGAATCTGCACTTTCTAGAAAGGCGTAGAATTAGGGGGGATATGATTGAGGTGTATAAATGGAAAACCAGGACTAAATAAAGGGGATGTAAGTAGCGTACTAAAAATATCTAGCCCAGACAGGACTCGCAGCAATGGTTTCAAGTTGGAAAAAATCAGATTCAGGAAGGATATAGGAAAGCACTGGTTTGGTAATAGAGTTGTGGATGAGTGGAACAAACTTCCCAGTACAGTTATAGAGGATAAAACGTTGTGTAGTTTTAAAAATCGGTTAGATAAATGCATGAGTGGATGCGGGTGGGTGTGAGTTGGACCTGACTAGCTTGCGCTACTAGGTCAGATGCCGTGCTCCTTCCTTAAGTGAATGTGACTTGACCTAACTAGGTTAGGGCATTGGCTTAAGCCAGTAGGAGAATTGGACTTGCCTCTCGTGACCCAGTAGGCCTGCTGCAGTGTTCCTTCTTTCTTACATTCTTATATAGTGTGAAGGACCTTAAACTAGCGTAACATGGGGAGCTTGACCAAGAGAGTTATCTGATTAAGATAAGTCAATACATGAACATCAGAATGGTATACAATACCGACAGGTTGTTAGGTAAGACACACATGCAACAGTTAGACAACTTTATTCCTGGAGCTGAACTGCTCCAGGCTGAGGGACTGACAACCTCAAATTCTACGACTTCAAGGGTGATGGACTGATTACATCGTCTTCACATCTCTACTGTTCCTGCCTACTTTCTGTATTCGACTGAAGAAGCCTACTGTGTAGGCGAAACGTTTCGGAATAAAGTTGTCTAACTGTTGCATATGTGTCTTACCTAACAAGTCAATACATGCTTTAAACTACATTGGTATGGGGTACCAGTTACATGTTGCTGGTAAGAAAGGACGCTTATCAAAGAGGTTTCAGTGTACGTAAAATTGTTAGTGTTTACAGGTTGTTTTCCTCCTAGGGGAAGATTCGATAAATATATGAATGGGAGGGGCTGGATTTGATTGGTGTCTTGGGTGAGTAAATTCTTGTGTAGCTTTGGGTAGTAGTGGTTTTGATAAGGACTTGAAGGCAAGTAGGCCTTCTGCAGTGTTTCTCCTTTCTTATGTTCTTATGAAACACAAATAACCCGCATATAGAAGAGAGGAGCTTAGGAGCTTACAACGACGTTTCGGTCCAAATCGGACCGAAAAGTCGTCGTAGGCTCCTCTCTTCTATGTGCGGGTTATTTGTGTATCGTTCCAGTCACGGTATTGTGCCTTTTTTTTATTTGTTTTTCTTATGAAAGTTTGGGTAACACATTTTGCCTGTGGGTTTCATGGTAAGTGCTGCATGTATGTTTTACATTCAACTTGTGCTACTATATTTTACCTGAGGAAAAGTTGTGTCCACTGATATTTGCAAGTAAAGAAAGTGCACTAGTATTTAAAAAAAGTTATGTCAAAAGTTGAATCTTTCGACTTTTCAGGCTTCACAGAGGATAATATTCCGCTTGTAAATGTTTTTAACTGCAATCGTGAAGGATTACTTACTCCAGGTGATAATGAAACAGAGCTGATTTAACTTCAGCTAGCCTTGGCACAGGCGGAAGAATCTAGATTCATGTAAAAAGTAATTGGTAGAAGTTAAGGAGGCACCGTGGGAGAGGGAAAAGCAATTTCAAAGGTCAGGAAGTTCAATGCAAGAATCCGAGCAGTACTTTAACTTAGCTAAAGCTGCTAATTTTGTTCCTAAGTTTACAGTGTGACCCAGACAGATTTTTTTTTTCATACCTTTTGAGAAAACGGCTGCAGCGTTAAGGTGGCACTAAAGAGAGTGGGTTAACCTAGTTCGTACACAACTTGTTGGTAAAGGATCACAAAGAGTGGATAGTCTGGACGGGGTCGAATTTTCTGATTGTAATAAAGTACTGCTTGCATATCAAATGCTTCCTGAGAAATATAGGCATGAATTCAGAAGTCTAAAATTTCAGTATTGACATTCCTTGATTGATTTTGGAAGAGAAAGTCTCTCTCATCTACTAGTTTCAGGGAAGCTAGTAGATCTATAGCTCTCCTGTACTTAACTAGTAGCTCTTGTCTCCTCCCCTTTCCAGTGTCATTTCCACCAACACTGAGCAGATAATGGGCTTGTTCCCATTATCTGACATATTCAGTCTGTTGACTGTCACCAACACGAGCTCCAGAAACACACCCCCTGCCTCACCTTCCTAACTGTTACAGAAAACACGGTCCACATATTTTACATGCAAGTTACCGACGACAAGAATATTCTTGCCTTCATTAGCAGAGGAGTTTATAGTACCCTTATCTTCACTGACCACTGAAGTACATTCATCTTGGAGAATAGAAAATCTATTTCCTACCTTCAAATCTTCTTTAACCTCCTTCAGTCTGATGTCTCTTCCTTTACTGAAAACCACTTGCCACTTGTTACTGTTGCCAAGTTGCAGCTCACTGCTGGAAATCTCTTTTCTTTCACTAACTCCAATCACATCACACACATTGTCATATTTATCCAGGCGAATTTCTTGCTTGAGACGTAGGACAACCTCCTTTCAATCCCTTGAACGATCCTAAACTCTATAGATGTGAGCGATGGTGCTTATAACACTCCACTCTCATTCCTCAAGACTGGTAACAACTTCACTTGAACTTTAGCCTCAGTGAACTGACCACTATCTCTATCGATATAGATTTAGACACTACATTTATCTTCCTGGCTTCCTTACCTTATTTCCTTGTCCACCTTATCTTCCGTCCTCCATTGCCTTGCCTACTTCCGTTCTTCCAACATCGTCTGGCCCACCTCCCTTCTTCCTCCACCTGCTCCCCCCTTCTATGTCTTTCATTACCGTTGTATACATCACTCGACACTAGCAAACTTGCCACACATGCACTAATTGCCACCTCTCTTTACCCCTTCGAGTACTAACTACGGTGGTGGCCGATATTGGTGACGGTCGACAAGTTGAATGTTGAGCCTGCTTCCACCCCCCCCCCCTTTCTCTCTCTCTCTCTCTCTCTCTCTCTCTCTCTCTCTCCTCCTTCTCTCTTTCTCTCTCCCTCTCTCCCCTCCCCTTTCCCCTTTTCCCCCTTCTTTTCACTGTTTCACTGCTTTTGTTTCTGCCATAGTTGTGGCGCTATTAGACTATGTAGAATTATTTGTTTCTCATTTTTTCCTCATCCCATTTCAAACTTGTGTATGCTTCCAGTTATCTTTATGATCACATTTCCGCTGGATTTTCCCTTTATGGTCACAGGATCTAGTTTGTTAAATCTGTCCTGGTTGGTTCGTTCATTTATATGATTTAATGCCTGTAGACTACACGAAGGATACTGAGTTGATATATCACTTGTTCATCACTAGTCCGGAACATAACACTAAAATATGAATTACGTAAACTCAGCAGTTACGCGCTGAGAGAAAAGCACCTTTCACTGTCGGTTCCGCAGAGTACGTTGAATGTAGTATCGCTTGTGAAGCCACTGCGTACCGGGCGTGAATGAAATAGTTAAGTACCATGCTAGAGGCTCACTTGTGTGCCCGGCTTTAAGGAAACATGGGTAGCGTTCTAGCCCCCCACCCAGAGTTTTGAGGCATCCGCAGTTGAATGGTTTAAGGCGTCAGTTTATCTACATGTGGAAAGCTGGTCGCTTAAGTTCTAATCCTGCTGGCTGTGATATTTCTGTGCGTACGCCTCTTGTCCATGGCATAATGGTTTTATTTTACATGAATTATTTGCCAAAATGGATAGAGAGCTCTATGAATTTGCAGGTGCAAAAAATACTAAATCTTTACAATGCTATTTTAATAAATTGATTAATTAATTGCAGGAATAGATAGATGATGAAATTTAATGCCATGTAATAGAACGAGGAGAAGCGAAAATCAGATCGTATAAAAAAAATATGACGGAGTGAAAATTTTGGAAGTATCTCAGAAAGGTATCTGGAAGTAATTCAAAAATGCCGCCAGGATATTGTTTCTGAAATGGAGAAATTTATTTGTGATGCATTTCTCATATGCTAAACAAACTATAAAAGTGCTTTCATACATGTATGTAATTTAGGCCAAAACTGGAATATGCCAGATCAATCAATCTGTGATGGATATGTGGGCCAGTGGGCCACCATCAGCAACAGTCTGGTTGACCAGACGCTCGCCAAACAAGTCTGACCCAGGACCGGGCTCCAGGAATAAAAAAAAACTCGAAACCCAGCTAAAAAATGCAAAGAGAAGCTTCAGTATTTATCCCAGAGCCTGGCCCATGGCCGGGCGCCGGGAGTAGAAAGACTCAGAACTCATCAAAGGTATATCACAGGTGAAAAGTTAGTTACGATGTAAGGCTGAGAATACCAGATACACAGTGGCTGATAGGAAAGCATATAATTTGCTACATTATAAAATTATGTGAAAGATAAAATAGTTATAGTACCTTCAACAGAGATAACTTATAAAGGGGGAAAAAAAGGGTTAGTTTTTTTCTTAAGTGTAGTGTTTGAAAAATTGTCACCGGAGGCAGCAAGTGCTTCAAGTATTGGAAGTAATGATGAACATATTAAAAACTTGGAACACTGCAAGCGTTTGCTTTGCTCCTGTAGCTTCGAACAGGTCATTACATGGAGACCGCTTAAGCCTTTACTGTAGCAACGTTTCGCTCAGGTCATTTAGGATATCTGTAAGGGTATCATCATTGTTACAAAAAACGCGATTCTAAAGCTTAGAGATTCCAGTGAATACTAGAAAGGATGCCTTCTAGCACCAGCACTGTACTGGTTTTCGTAACCAGTAGTCAGTATCCTTGGCCAATTATCATTAAAATTAGTATGGTTCAATAGTGCTTAGGATTAAACTGTGGCTACTAACAGTAGAATTAAAATTTAATAATTTTATTAAGTAGTAAGTTTCTTGAGGTAATTATCAAGTAAATTAATTACAGCAATCAAATAAATCAATCCTCGAGTTCAATATATTTGCTGAAGCACATATCACATTTTAATTAAGTCGTCAGGTACTAACTTTAATAAGATATTACAATATTACAGTAAGTGGGTAATGCGGTAAGTGCTCTTAGTAGTTAGCTATGTTCAAGACTCGAATAAGACTAAACAATGACGACAAAGTCCTCATAAACAACTCTGACGACTGGCACCGAACAGTCCGCTTGAACAACAAAATGCTAACCATAACAATGCAATATCAGCGACTGCGACACAGATCCAGGACAAGGAGATATTCAACGACACTAAGTAGGGACCATCTGCAGATCCTCCCACAAAGTTACAAACCTCCCCATATACTGAATCTTGTTCAGCATAGTAAAACTGTGACTGTGACAATACACAGGAACCAGTACAAAATTAGGTCAGAAGCTATAGCTAAGGACCTGAGATGTTCAGAGTGTCTAAGTGACACACAACCTCAGTACAACGTCGAAAATCACTAAGTCTTTACAATGTTCTGTGAACAAAGTTCTACAGAACTAACAAGAATAATGAGACAGACAATCTGTCCAACCAGCAAGCGAGTCTCCAGCAGACTGACTATTTCACGAGAGGTGAAGACACCCCCCCCTCGATCACGTGATAGCTACGTGGACAACTGCAGCTCAGAAGCCGGCAGTATAACGAGCGACAAGCGATAATTACAGTAGTTTGACAATCAAGCCTAACTGAGCACATTTTATATACATCCTAACAACATAAGCTAAATAACAATATAACAGTCAAATAATAATATAAAGTCATACATTTACGATTTAGCTATTATCGCAAATATAAGCAATATAAAATTAAATGAAAAGGTAATATACATTACATATATACATAATAATCATTGTAACCCATTCAGGGGTTGCAACAATCATCATCATAGATCACAGCATAGTGGTGTATATATATTTTAATGGGTGTATACCGCCCCGGGGTAGACCAGCACACACACATGGCGACGCAGGATCGAGTCCTGGCCAGCTGGAGTTCTGTTAATGATTCAAAATCACGTGTTTCGTGATTTCATTTTGCTTTTATATTGTATAAAGTTTCTTTGCTGGGAAGGGTAACTAATGACAAATAAGTGCAGGTCGTATTTGCATTCCATTTGCAGCAATTTAAAATGTATATTTTTGTTATAATGAATTATGAGAGAGGTGGGTGACGGGCGTTGCGGGACACGGGGTGAAGCACCAGCAGCGCCTCCCACAGGAGTGGCCTCATACACCACCTCCAACACCATATTTGGTCTTCCTGCCCTGGCAACCAGTCCTCACAGCAGTGGCCTTCCCCCTCCCTCCCTCCCCCCTAACACCCCCCTCCCCCTAACACCCCCCTCCCCCTAACACCCCCTCCCTCCCCCTAATACCCCCTCCCTCCCTCCCCCTAACACCCCCCCCCCCCTCCCCTAACACCCCCTCCCTCCCTCCCCCTAACACCCCCTCCCTCCTCCCCCTAACACCCCCCCCCTTTACACCGACACCTCTCGCACTGGACACCCCCTCTCAGTGGACACCCCATGCACTGGACACCCCGACACCCCTTGCACTGGACACTCCTCGCACTGGACACTCCTCGTACTGGACACCCCTCGCACTGGACACCCTCACACAAGCCACTACTTAACTTGACACCGGACACCACTCTCTCCCTAATCGCCAATCTTAACGACACTACTGAAAAATACAAGATACAATCTTGCGCATACTTACATGTGTGTGTATGTTCCTCTGTGTATCAAGTCGTATAATTTTTCTCAATGCAAATGCAGCCTCTTTTCGGTAGAATGGCTATCAAAATGATGTTTTTTTCAGGCTAAGATTAGTGTACAGATCAAATTTCACATTCCCTTTGTAGGTATTGATCGTTGATATGGGCTGGACATTATTTTACATGAGCCAAGTTTGGTTTCAGTTCCAGGCAGTGGAGGTGACTTAGATGTTTATTATGTCACTTTTTCAATAGGGTTTGCAGCCCATTTCTAAGTTGGGATGGGTTAGGTTGGGTTGCATTCGGTAGGTTAAGTTAGATTATAACGGAATAACTATAAACATAAGATAGGCATTAAATTAATTTGCAGCACGAACAGAAAGCAGGCAGCCATTGCACGCGGCTCATGTAACTATTTAATATACAATTATTAATATTTCAACAGTTCAAGTTTCCGTCAACAGTCACCCCTTTGACTTTTTAAAAGTGACATGATGTCTGTGGTTCAAAAGGTGAGGTGGGGTAGTGGTGGTGGTGATCGTGATCCTCCTCTTCTTCCTCTCCGAGTATTATATTTCTCCCAGTTCCTGGACAAGTCTTGTTTCAAACATTTGGAACTAATTTAGCTTTTATATGTTCTTGGAGAGCTGGCGGCAGCACCTTGCTGGGACCAAGAACTGAAGGATGGCTTCTCTTGAGCTCCTTCCACCGGCGTTACTGGTTCCAAAACACTCTTGGATTTGACCATATTTACTCTTGAAACTGTGTATTGAATTTGCCTCCACCACTTTCTTATCGAATTTGTTTTACTCTTCTACCATCCTGAGACACAGTGCTTGCTTCCTAACGTCCCTATATCCCTCTTCAGTCTCCACTTGCATCTCCTTGTTCCTACTCCTCTTCAAACAGATATAACTCGATCTGCCCTAACAATTCCTTCTTATATTTTGCTGTGTCGTAGTCATATCCCGTCTAATCTTCCTCTCCTATACTAATTAGGCTCATTTGATCCAGCCTTCCGTTATAGAACGTTACTCCTTGTTCTGGGTATGAGTTACAAACATTCCCCGGCTTGTTAACATTCTTGACCAGGTGAGGACTCCTCACTGGGACAAGGTATTCGATCATAGGCTGTGCATGAAATATTGTATAATTCTTTGTTGAAATTTTTAACTGCTGTTCGGTTTGTTTGTCCAACATATGTCGTTGAAATACGGCAATTTTTATTACTGTATTGTTTATCTCCAATTTTTTTTCTACAACATTTTACCTATTTTTTTTAGCTTTTTATTGTCCTAGTGTTACGCCTTATTGTGATAAATTGTATTACAAAATAAGGTGTTAAGAGTGTTTAAAAAAGTGTTCCATAACTTCATTAATTAATTTTTTTTTTTTTTTTTTTTTTTTTTGTCTGACGACTGTCACGGCGTCACGAGAGTGGAGTGTTGGGGACATGGCGCCGAAGTGGCTTTGGTTATTTTGTGATGCTCAGGCCGTAGGTTATGTTTAGTTTTGGTTTTGTGCTCCTATGAACCCTGGGAGGGCGTGTGGAGAGTTCAGAAATAATATAGTACCAGCAGGCAGGGAGTATGCAGGCCAACTGGGGTCGCTGCTCATGTTAATTTTCTTATAGCCTAGTTTTAATCAATTACTAAAAGTTTACGAGTGTATTACTTATGGTTTTTGTGATGTGTTGAAAGCGGGTTTATGTTGTGCGTCCTGTTGGGTATTATATGTTTATTTTTCTAAGACAGTTTAATTAACCTTCCTAGAAGATAAAACCTTAGGTCATTACTAACGGTATTGACTATTTGTCCAGCGCTCTCGTAACTTTAAGAGGGTGTGAGGCCCTATGGTAGTTTATTTTAATAATTTTGTGTCAAACCTCAGACGAATGTTTTACCCCCTAGGGTCCCCAACTTCGTAACACCTGGTTATTCTCTGTCTTCCCTCTCCTCCACTCCGCAAGACATTGTTGTTGGATTGAACTGCGGCAACTACTATGTTCTGTTCTTTTCCCTATGTTTATATCATTATAATATGTCAGGTCATTTTCGTATGTTAGCATTATCATTCATGATAGTGATCCTTATGGGACCTCACTTATTACCCTTTCATATTCTCTTTCAGACTGCTTTTTTTCTTTGTTTTCTTTGTTGGAGCACTTTACCTTTTATTCCTTCTTGTTCTAGTTTCTGGTGCGGAAAGATATGAAGTGGTTTCTTGCAGTACAGGAAGGTGTCTTCCCACCATCCACATCGTGTTTTAACTGATACTGTCACAAAATTCAAATCCCTAAATCCATACTTTTTTGTTTGGCATACCCTTTCCTATCCCTTCTCACAATCTGCGAAACTTTTGGTATTGTGAATGTTTAAAATAATGGCCAGTAGCGTGTACACACACACACACACACACACACACACACACAGAGAAGAAGTGAAGAGGCTTCTGAGTGAGCTAGATACCTCAAAGGCAATGGGACCAGATAACATCTCTCCATGGGTCCTAAGAGGGAGCAGAGGCGCTATGTGTACCCCTAACAACAATATTCAATACATCTATCGAAACAGGGAGATTGCCTGAGGCATGGAAGACAGCAAATGTGGTCCCAATCTTTAAAAAAGGAGACAGACATGAAGCACTAAACTACAGACCAGTGTCACTGACATGTATAGTATGCAAAATCATGGAAAAGATTGTCAGGAGAAGAATGGTGGAACATCTAGAAAGGAATGATCTCATCAACAGCAGCCAACATGGTTTCAGAGATGGGAAATCCTGTGTCACAAACCTACTGGAGTTCTATGACATGGTGACAGCAGTAAGACAAGAGAAAGAGGGGTGGGTGGATTGCATTTTCTTGGACTGCAAGAAGGCTTTTGACACAGTACCACACAAGAGATTAGTGCAAAAACTGGAGGACCAAGCAGGGATAACAGGGAAGACACTGCAATGGATTAGGGAATGCTTGTCAGGAAGACAGCAGCGAGTAATGGTACGTGGCGAGGTGTCAGAGTGGGCACCTGTGACCAGCGGGGTCCCACGGGGGTCAGTCCTAGGACCAGTGCTGTTTCTGGTATTTGTGAACGACATACGGAGAACTAAACCAGGTGCGTTTGCATGGTGAATTGTGAGAACGAGTCATTGATCGGACAGGCAAACTACAAAGGGATCTGGACAGGCTGCAGACCTGTCCAGCAACTGGCTCCTGGGAGTTCAATCCCACCAAGTGCAAAGTCATGAGGATTGGGGTAAGGGCAAAGAAGCACCGCAGACGGAGTACAGTCTAGGGGCCAGAGACTACAAACATCACTCAAGAAAAAGATCTTGGGGTGGTATAACACCAGGCACATCATCCTGAAGCGCACATCAACCAATAACTGCCGCAGCATATGAGCGCCTGGCAAACCTCAGAACAGCATTCCGACATCTTAATAGAGGAATCGTTCAGGACCCTGTACACCGTGTACGTTAGGCCCATATTAGAGTATGCGGCACCAGTTTGGAACCCACACCATAGCCAAGCATGTAAAGAAACTAGAGAAAGTGCAAAGGTTTGCAACAAGACTAGTCCCAGAGTTAAGAGGTATGTCCTATGAGGAGAGGTTAAGGGAAATCAACCTGACGACACTGGAGGACAGGAGAGATAGGGGGGACATGATAACGACTTACAAAATACTGAGAGGAATTGACAAGGTGGACAAAGACAGGATGTTCGAGACTGGACACAGCAACACGGGGACACAGTTGGAAGCTGAAGACACAGATGAATCAAAGGGATGTTAGGAAGTATTTCTTCAGCCACAGAGTAGTCAGGAAGTGGAATAGTTTGGGAAGCGATGTAGTGGAGGCAGGATCCATACATAGCTTTAAGCAGAGGTGCGATAAAGCTCATGGTTCAGGGAGAGTGACCTAGTGGCGACCAGTGAAGAGGCGGGGCCAGGAGCTTGGACTCGACCCCCGCAACCTCAACTAGGTGAGTACAACTTGGTGAGTACACACACGCGCGCGCGCGCGCGGTGTGTGCATTGAGGAAAACATCCATCAGTTAATAAGGAAGGGGGAGGTATGCCTTAAGGTAACCCTCACAGTATCTCTAACTGGGAGGTATCCGTTAAGATATTTTTTACAAGACCTCCAAGGTGGTAATGTTGGTCATGAAGTACTGAAGTAGGTTCGCCGGTTTTGTCCCGGCCCGGGTCTTTTCCAGGTGGTGACCCGGCGGTTGGTTGTGGTGAGAGCTATAAAGGGGTTGATTCGTCCCCTCGTCTGTGTAGTGTTAGTTCAAACTCTCGCCAGTTTGGCTGTTTCCAAACTTCCTTTTCTGCAAAAAAATAGCGACCCCAAGAATATTTGTAAGGTTTTACCCTTTTCAGTTATTTTCACTCGTCCAGGAGTTACTGTAGTTATTTTTACTCATGCAGGAGTTATATCCTGCAGTTATTTTCACTCGTCTATGATATACTGCAGTTATTTTCACTCAACCAGGAGATATATTTTCTCCACTTTACGAATTGACATTCAAATTAGTACATAAAACTTTCTAGTTTAATTTTCGTTCTGCATTTATTCATTGCTTTTGCGTTTCATCTCTTCTTTTCGCTGCATATTTATTCACAAATTATCACCTTTATTGTGTACTTACCGATTTATGTTTGCGGGAGTCGAGACTCTGCTCCTGACTCCACTTCCCAACCTAGCTCATCATCATAACTGATTTCTGACCTGTTGGGCCATGTCGTATCTACTTTCGAAGCTATGTATTGACAGAGCTAAATCCAGCATTAGGAAAGTTAAAAGCTCAGTACCCCAAGGCAGGGTCCTCGTGCCTATACTGTCTATCCTCATAGTAGACATCAACAGCATTCGCCACAGTTTGGTACTAGCATTTGCAAATTCCAGAGTAAGCATGAAAATCACCTCGGTAAAGGACACGAAAAAATTTTGCAAGGAGTAGGGGAGTAGGAAAATTTTCGAAACCTTTCTCAAGTATATTAAAAATAAAGGACACGGAAAAAATTGCAAGAAGTAGGGGGGTAGGAAAATTCTTGAAACTCTTCTAAAGTATATCAGAGGTCAAGGTATACCACTGCCTCATTTAACCACCCTCAGACTGAAGAAATATTTCTTTGTCGCTATGGCTCGTGTGCCTTCAGCTACCACCTGTGCCCCCTTGATCCTGGCCATCTTAATCATGTGTGTTAATTACCAGTTGTCAAAGGCATTTATCGATAGACACTTGGCCTGTTGTGTACGCTGGTTTGATTGTGTGTTGAGCACGTATGAATACGTGCATGTTTGTTTATTGGCTTAAAAGGACCTGCAACCTTGATCAAGGTCCCAGGACCGAAGCGTTTTCTAATAAATATGTTGTAGTGTTTGTTCGGTATCAGTTATCAAGGTTTATACCATGTTTTGTGTGTGTGACAGTGTGTATGTGTCAGAGAGAGAGAGAGAGAGAGAGAGAGAGAGAGAGGGGAGGAGGGGGCACGGAGTAGGGAAGGGAAGAGAATTTCCGGTAAATTCGTAACCCTTGTGGTGACCAGAAACAGGTCACAGGTGATTGTGGTCGGGGTGTCAGTTCTGGAGGAAGGGTCGACAACTACTACTACTACATTAGTAGTAATAGTAGTTGGAGTAAAGGGTAAGGATGGTGGTAGTGGTGATAACCCCATGACCGGCGTAATCCCTGGAGTGTTCACTGAGCCACAAGTGGCACATCCTGTTGTTGCTCTCTCATCCTATAACCCCAACCACCCTCCACCCTTACCCCTTCTGCCCTCGTGGGAGCGACGACCCCCCGGTTCCTTTTGCAATGGTCGGGCTCCACCTCCGTGTCCGCATCGTTGCAGATGACTGATGATAGCAAAGACTGGTATCTGCAGTCGAAACTGGATATTCAGTGGCAGATGTATATATATTTTAAGAAAGTGGTTAGCATACACACGTAATGCACATTGTGGGTCATTCAGGACAAGTAGTAGTGGAAACTCGATCCTCTGTCTACTGAGCGCGAGACAGTACCATTCAGTATAACCTCACTCCTCCATGTAATACAGAGTAGCATTTATTTTTTGGCATTTCGCTTAATATTGAGCTTTATGAAATTTGCAGACTTGAGAAAGTTTTGTGATCAAATCTGCTGATGCAGCATATGTACATTGCTTTTTTTAATGCTATTTGGTAAATGTGGTCAATGAAAAGTTGTTTCCCAAGGCACAGTACTATACCCGCTTATTTTTCTTCTAGTGGGCTACTGACACTGTGATGTTTAATGAGGACAATTTTCAGTTATTACGTTACAGAAGGATTGGGTAAATTAACAAGATTGTAGTACAGAAACTCGTATCATTCAATGGAGTGTAAGTTTAATATGAGAGACCTACCTGCAGTATACCTGGAAAGTATACCGAGGGTCAACACCCCTCGCTGTCCGGTGGATCAGGGCCTGATCAATCATGCTGTTAGAGCTGGCCGTGCGCATTCCAACTTACTAACCACAGTCTGGTTAGTTAGCAACCGACTTTAGAATCCTATCCAATTCCTTCTAAAAAAAGGGGGGGGGGGGTCTGTTGGTAATACCCCTTACATATGGTAGGAGACTGTTGAATAATTTCGGGGGTCCTTACACTTTGTTGTCTGTGTTCTCATGGCACCGCTGCTTTTCGTTGGGGATATATTGCATAGCCTGCCAAGCCTTTTGCTCCCGTAGGGAGTGATTTCCGTGCGAAGATTTGGGACCATATCCTCTATTATTTCCCAGATGTAAATTATTATTTATCGTTCTCTCCTGCTTTCTAAGGAGTACAGGTTAAGGGACTTCACACAGTCCCAGTATTCAAGATGCTTGACAGAACTTACACGTGCAATGAGAGCAATCTGTACTTTCTCTAGATCATTGAACAGTACTCCTTAGAACGTAAGCGAGAAAGGTATACGATAATTTACACCCGGAAGATTCCGGAGGGATTGGTTCCAAATTTACATACCGAAATCACTACAAATGAACACAGGCTTGGTGAAACAGGGAAGGAATGAGCACACTGAGAAAACTCAATAAGTGTAAGGGAACCAATACTTCTCAACACCCTTTACTCATAAGGGCGGATTACCAGCATACCCTTGACTGTCTTCAAGAGGAAACATTGACAAATTCTTCCAATTTCCTCATCAGCTAGGTTGTGGTCCATACATCAGGCTGCGGGCAGCGGTAGGCACGCTGGCAGCGGTAGGCATATTGATATGAATTTCTAACAGATAGAACACATAGTAGTAACAAGCCAAATAAAATCTAGCATTAGAAAATAAAAAAGCTCGGTACCACAAGGCACGGTCCTTGTGGCTTTACTGTTTATCATACTCATAGCACACATAAAACATTGTACAGTTTTGTATTATTTGTGGATGATACCAAAATATGGATGAAAATTACCTCGGTATAAGAAATGGAAAAATTGCAGGAATATATATACAAAGTCTTCCAATGTGCAGTGGAGAATATAATGACGTTCAGTGGTGAAAAATTCCAACAGTTTAGACATGAAAAGACTAAGGAACTCAAAAAGGACACTGTTTACAGAATGCAAGAGCAACCCCAAATAGAATGAAATAAGTAATACACAGATAACCCGCACATAGAAGAGAGGAGCTTACGACGACGTTTCGGTCCGACTTGGACCATTTACAGTCACACTAACCAGAAGTGGAGCAGGGCGGGTATATATAGGCAGGAAGAGGTAGTGGTGGTAGTAGTAATAGTAGTAGTGGTAGTAGTCTTTCTTCTGTCGCTTGTTTCTGTTCCTTCATTATTTATTTCATCACTTCCCCTTCCCCCCACCTCTGTGCACTTGCTCTCCCTCTGTGGGCACCTAGCTCCCTTGCAGTGCTCCTCTTTCTTTATATTTGACTGGCTCCTCCTCCTTAGTTCACCACTACTACTACTACTACTACTACACCACCACCACCACCACCACCACCCTCGCCGCCGCCGCCGCCGCCGCCCACCACACCACCACCACCACCACCACTACTACTACTACTACTACTACTACTACTACTTACTACTACTAAATACTATTACTACTACTACTACTACTACTACTACTACCTCTTCCTGCCTATATATAGCCGTCCTGCTCCACTTCTGGTTAGTGTGACTTTGTAAATGGTCCAAGTCGGACCGAAACGTCGTCGTAAGCTCCTCTCTTCTATGTGCGGGTTATTTGTGTATCGTTCCAGTCAGGGTATTGTGCTTTTTTTTGTTATAAATAAGTAATGTCAATTAAGCTGTGTTCTTAAGAATAAAATAAAGCAAATGCCGCAACAACCCTGAAAATAACTGGGTTGGATAATGAGAACTTTAAAACTATTCTATTCAAGGCAGGAGAGATACCGGTGCTTGAACACATACACAGATCCTTTACGACCCACTTTCAGCCAGTAAAGCATTTACTGGACATTAATGGGAACTCCTCAGAATCCTAATTATACACTCCCTGGTGGGGAGTATTCCATGGAGAGGGTTTCAGGGGTCAGTGCCCCCGCGGATCGGTCTGAGACCAGGTCTCGTGGTGGATCAGGGTCTCATCAACCAGGCTGTTACTGCTGGCCGCACGCAAACTGACGTACTAACCAAAGCCCGGCTGATCAGGTACTGACTTTGAGGAGAGAGATGCATGATAATTTATACGTGGAAGATACTCGAGGGCATGGTCCCAAATCTGCATATTACCATAACATCCTGGAATGAGGGAAAATGCAGAATAAAACCAAGAAAACGTTGGGGTACCGTGGGGACAATAAGAGAACATTTTATGATATCAGAAACACTGCCGGGACAAGTGTAGAAGTCTTCAAGAGGAAATTCTACAAGTATCTTCAAGTGCCGGATCAACTAGGCTGTGATGGATAAATGGGCCGCCAGGCAAGTACCAGATAAGCCTGGCCCAGGGCTGTTCTGCGGGACTAGTAACACTCTAGAAACCTTGTCAAAGGTATATCAAAGGTAAAGGTTGAGATAGAATCATTATCAGTTCTGTTGGGTTGAGAAAATCTCTTGTTAAAGTCTCAGGCTTGATAAAAACTGTCCTGAACGAAACGTCGTCAACATTGATCATGTTTTCACTTGAGTATTATACAGTTTAAGGATAGTTGTTTTTTTAATATAGGGTACATCAGCTACTTATTACTGCTATATTACATTTAAAGTTTGCTGCCGAAGAGGCAAGTTTGTTCACCCGATATCCAGCATGTCAACGGCAGTATGTACTTTATTGTGCACCTCATGTCGATCAGATCACATGGGTACACAGTAAGTCAAAGAATTAAGGGCCAAAAAAGTTAACTGGAGTACTACTAATGTATATTATTTACACATTGTTATTTTCTCTTTAAAACAAATTTAGGAATCTTGATTAGAATTTCTGGTGCCCAGTTTTTCAATAATGAGATACCTTGAAATAAACGACAGAGGTAAATGGTGGGAACAAAACCTATTTCCCATCCTTGTCATTTTTCATTCCCAACTCAAGCTGACTCATGTTGGCTTGAGTTGGGAAACTTCAGTAAGGAAATAAGTGGTATCTGGTATTGTTAATCATTCCATCTGTGAGTTCAACGCTACAATAGCTTCAAAACTTTCGTTCCAGCAGAGCTACAGAACTTTATTATTACCTGAGTAATACCATCTCTCAGGATTGTCTGTCACATACTAAAGAATTTTTTAAAATTCATATATGCATACACGCATGCCTTTTACCTAACATTTGAATTCGCCAGCAAGTACTGGAGTTCTTAATACAAAACTGAAGTGTTTTATTACACAAGATACAGCACTCCAGAAGAACTAGTTTCCTAACACATTTTTTTTCCGGATGCGACACACAACAATTGGCTAACACACAGGTATTTGTTTTTATTCCTAGGTAGGCAGGGGAAAGAGGAAACTTGCACATATGATTCTCCGCAGCTCGTCCTCTTAACCACGGACATCATGGCACTGTTGTGGAAAACAAGTCAGTTGGGTGTCTGTTAAAGGCTACCTTGAACAGTTGAAACAGTGACAATCCATTTTCTGTATGCGCAAGATTTTTGTTAAATCGCCTTTTATCTTATATAGCTAGGTCTTTCGTTGTAGTAATCATATTTTTTTATGGATTCAAGACATCCTAACCTAACTTAGATATGCGCTGCAAACCGTATAAGAAGCTACTTAATTCCTGGAAGGACATGTCATAAGGAGAGACCTTGCCAGTGAGAGTCGGTTAGGTAAGGTTTGTCAGGAAAGAGGACAAAGTGTTTCCTGACGCAGGTCATCTGACCGAGGCCTTCCACTGGCTTACCAGTCCACCCTTTAAAAAATTATGATCAGTTAAAACCATTTAGTAATAGTGAGAGTCGAGTGCTCTTGCTTTTGAGCTACGTGGCACATTCGTTATTAAAGAAAGAGGTAAATAGTTTGGTGGATGAATGTTAGGTTATATTAAGTTATGTTGTATTTTCGGGGATCAAAGACCGAGCAGTCATTGTTGTTGCTTGCAGTTCTCACTCATTGTGGTATGATAGAAGGTGAAGTGGTGTTGCTGGAGACGTTGTAATGGAGATAGTGGCGCTGTAACTTGGGCGGAGTGTTTGTGTTACAGGGAGAGACCAAGAACGTAGTTCAATTGACGCATAGGGAAGGCAAATTGCTGTAGTGTGGATTGATGTGGTGAGGAATGAGGAAGATAGGTGTTGTAGTGGAGAGAGGTAGATTGGTGGGATAGAGGAAGTTTCGTAGTGGCATGAGAGCGAGAGGCAGACGAGTGTTGGGGGATGGAAGGAGTGGGAGTGGGAGGAAATGATTGACGTGGGGGGTGTATGGGTTCGGGGAATGGTAGGGGGAGGTCATGACATTTATCACTCAGGTCAAATTTAGCTTTATCACCCCCTCCCCTCTTTCCCCTTCCTCTGGTGACCGACCCCTTATTGTCGTGACAACTTAGTGGCGATTCTGAACCCATGTTACCTGCCTGTGTGGTGTGCTGGTTGAATGAGTAATTTAGGTAACGTTAATATGACAGGAGCGAAAAGATATATGTAGTAGGTCTATTAGTCTATGGAGTGGTGATTGTAACCCCCCTGCTATTAGCCTGTGTAGTGTGGTTAAATGGGGACTATAGTTTGAGGTAATCAATCCCTCTGCCTTGATGAAAGACTGTCAGTCTCTTAGCAAAGTGACTGACCATCTTCCATCAAGGCTGAAGGGCTAGTTAGCTTAGACTACCTCTCTACTTCTGCTCTTTGCAAGAATGCAAATGAGAAATACTCAAAGTTAAGTAAATATGATTAAATGAATAATAATGAGTAATAAAGTCAGATCTCACGTTGAAGGAATACAACGTTATCACAACTACAAGAAAAATGGTATGTTTGATAACTGGAACCTTCAGAACAAGAGATGCCAAGTCAGTGATAATCTTCAGGTCACTCGTTCTCTCTAAACTGGAACACTGTTGTGTACTAACTGTACTAACGGCTCACTTCATGGTGAGATTGCTGAGCTGGCAAACGTTCAGATAACCTTCAAAGCTTCTATAAACTCAGCTAAGCGCCTAAATAACTGTGAGTGATTCAAGTCCCTAGAGTGCAGGCGATAAAGACACGTCATTATTTTCATCTGTAAGGTACTGGAGGATTTGGTTCCAAACCTACACACTGAAATTGCTACATATAAACATGCGAGGTTTGGCAGTCGAGAACTTAATAAGTGTTAATGCAAATATCTAATCAGCCAATCACGTGGCAGCACCTCAGTGCTTAAAAGCATGCAAGCATGGTCACGAGTTCTTGTTCAGACAGAACATCATAATGGGGAAGAAACGTGATTTAAGTGACTTTGAACGTGGAATGATTGTTGGAGCCGGACTGAGTGGTTTGAGCATCTCAGAATCTGCTGATCTACTGAGATTTTCACACAGTCTCTAGAGCTTGCTGTGAATGGTGTGAATAACACAAAACGTCCAGTAAGTGGTTTTGTTAGCGAGAGAGAGGTCAGAGGAGAATGGCTAAATTGGTTTAAGCTGACAGGCAGATGACAGTAACTCAAATAACCATACATTGCACCAGTGGTATGCAAAAGGGCATCTCTGAATGCACATGTCGAACCTTAAAGTGAATGAGCTACAGCAGCAGAAGACCAGACCGGGTCCCACAGGGGGCACAGGCTCACTAAAACGATAGTTAAGAGATTGGAAAATGTCATCTGGACTGACTAATCACGATTTCTTCTGCGACATGCAGATAGTAGAGTCAGAATTTGGCGTAAACCTTAGGAATGTGGTGGAATGGGAGATTCGCAACTGCGTGATGCTATCATGACAACAGGGACTTGACTCTCCAAGGAATGTTTTTCTTGTTAAATCCATGCCATGAAGAATTCAGGCTGTTTTGGGGGCAAAGGGAGGCCTTACCCAGTACTAGAAGGTGTACTTAATAAAGTGGCCTCTTTGTGTGTGTGTGTGTGTGTGTGTGTGTCTGTCTGTCTGTCTGTCTGTCTGTCTGTCTGTCTGTCTGTCTGTCTGTCTGTCTGTTTGTCTGTCTGTCTGTTTGTCTGTCTGTCTTTAAGTGCACCCTGGAGAAAGAGCGGAGATATATGCAAAGAAAGATTGCTGTCAGCCACATGTGAATAACTTTCGAACCCATGTTTGAACGCTATTCACGTGTGGCCTACATGACGCCTTAGACCACTCGGCTACAGATGCCTCGGAATGCTAGGTAGCCTAGTTACAAGCCATGTTTCTTACTAATGCAGGACACACCAGTGAATCAATAGTTATACTAGAGAATAAAGTAGCAGATCATGCTTGAGGCTCATTGATGTGTCCAGAGGTAGGAAGAAACATGGCTTGTAACCAGGCTACCTAGCATTTTGAGGCATCTGTAGCGAGTGGTCTAAGATGTCATGTAGGTAGCTAAGCCACACGTGGATAGTGTCCGAATGTGGATTCGAATACTGTTGATTGCCATCTTTTGAAGAAAAGCGTGCTGTGTTTTCCTGTGATAGGTCATCACACAGAATGGGTTTTTTACATCTAGCGATGAAATGTGTTAGCTTGAGCTGAGAGACTTCAGTGGGACGATCTTTGCAGTGTAAGGAATGACAAAAGAGAATATAGACAGTGAAATGCTTTTTAAAAACACAAAATATAATATTAATTCTGTCATTTGTGCAGTTACTTTGTAAGTGACATTTTATTTCCTGATAAACAAGAATACTTTTTTCCACTTTCTTTAAAAGTACCTTATAAAAATGTCTGTACCTACCCACCTTCTCTCTTCACCTTCCCTTTCGTTTTCCTTCTCAGTAAGGTAGGTGACACAGTCTGATTCGCCCTCCTACCGTTTTTATTTTTTTTAGTATGTGGATACCCTCATCTTGGATAAGTAAGACGGATGATAGATAGCAGAGTGTATAATTTTATCAGAGGTGGTGCGAGTGAGGTGTAGAGTGCCGTGTGTGTGTGTGTGTGTGTGTGTGTGTGTGTGTGTGTGTACGGTGATGGATCACTGTGAGGTCATACCCTCCCACCACACTACCCACACCACTACCACCATACTATCCACACCACCACACTACCCACACCACCACACTACCCACACCACCACACTACCCACACCACCACCACCACCACACTACACCACCACCATACTACCCACACCACCACACTACCCACACCACCACACTACCCACACCACCACACTACCCACCACCACCACCACACTACCCACACCACCACCGCACTCACCCCACTACCCTCACCACCACCATTAAACTAAACACACTACGCTCACCACCACCATTACACTAACCCCACTACCCTCACCACCACCATTACACTAACCCACTACCCTCACCACCACCATACACTACCCCACTACCCTCACCGCCACCACACTAACCTCACTACCCTCAACACCACCATTACACTAACCCCACTACTCTCACCACCACCACACTAACCCCACTACCCTCACTACCCCTTCACAATATCACTTTTACCACACTCATCCCACTGCCACACTATTCCCACCACTACCACTACACTTGTCGTGGGAGGGAGGGAGGGTGAACAATATGTAACCTCCGCGGTACCGAGTTACCATGTAACCTCCGCGGTACCGAGTTACCATGTAACCTCCGCGGTACCGAGTTACCATGTAACCTCCGCGGTACCGAGTTACCATGTAACCTCCGCGGTACCGAGTTACCATGTAACTGTGGCTTCTGTAGGATAACCTCGGCTACTTTTATTTGGCTGCCGATCATGTGCTTACATAAATATTACCAGAGGACTCCATGTGTGACCATGGCTGGTCATGGTAAGTGCCATGACCACCACAAACACCACTCACCATGGCTGGTCATGGTGAGTGCCATGACCACCACAAACACCACTCACCATGGCTGGTCATGGTGAGTGCCATGACCACCACAAACACGGCTCACCATGGCTGGTCATGGTAAGTGCCATGACCACCACAAACACCACTCACCATGGCTGGTCATGGTGGGTGCCATGACCACCACAAACACGGCTCACCATGGCTGGTCATGGTGAGTGCCATGACCACCACAAACACGGCTCACCATGGCTGGTCATGGTGAGTGCCATGACCACCACAAACACCACTCACCATGGCTGGTCATAGGTGGGTGCCATGTACCACCACAAACACACGGCTCACCATGGCTGTCATGTGAGTGCCATGACCACCACAAACACGGCTCACCATGGCTGGTCATGGTAAGTGCCATGACCACCACAAACACCACTCACCATGGCTGGTCATGGTGGGTGCCATGACCACCACAAACACGACTCACCATGGCTGGTCATGGTGAGTGCCATGACCACCACAAACACCACTCACCATGGCTGGTCATGGTGAGTGCCATGACCACCACAAACACCACTCACCATGGCTGGTCATGGTGAGTGCCATGACCACCACAAACACCGCTCACCATGGCTGGTTATGGTGAGTACCATGACCAGCCATGGTCATGGATTGGCAGGTCATAGTGGTGGTTGTGGTGTTTGCTGATTGGTTAGTCATAGCAAGTGGTACACAACTGGAGAACATACACTGCTTGTTTCCATTTCAACTTTGGGAATACTCGAGTTGTACCTCAGAGTACTCTAGGTGTACCTCGGAGTAATTTAGAGACATATGTGCGTGCAGAAAATAAAATGCACCGGAAACTAAAACCAAAACGGAAAATAAAACCAACTGGAAAATATCTCAACACTCTGCACATAGATGTCGCTGGAGAGGGAGTTTTATTTTAGTGTTATAGTGTAGTGATGGTGAATGTTCGTTCGTGCATCAGGTGTTCACATCCACACTCATTTTTGCATGTGTATTTTATTCAGAATGTGTTTGAAATGACAGCAGCATGTCAGTGATGGTGTGTGTGTGTGTGTACTCGCCTATATGTACTCGTCTATATATGTGTGGTTGCAGGGGTCGATTCATAGCTCCTGCCCCACTGGCTCTGTGTGTGTGTGTATGTATGTGAAGGTGGATGAGTAGGATCATGCTGCATCATTCACCTCTCTCCACACCATCCCATGATCACCCGGGGCCAGTTCATGATTACCCCTCCTCTCTCTTCCCACCCCCTCCCTTTCCCATCTTTTTTTCTTGCCTCCCACGCCTCTTCTAATTTCCGTCACTCCTCTACCCTCCTACCCCTTCCGTACCCTCCCTTCTCTCCTCTAGTCTCCCACATCTCCCTACCCATCTTCGTTTACCTCCATCGCTGCAATGCATATTTACTCATCTACTGTGTAAAATGTGGTTACAGTAGTCTAGTCTCAGAACTGGACCTGTCTTTCAACTTGCCACTTGACTGATTTATTTCTAGGCTGGTCTGCCTTCGTCCAGGTCATTCCACTTCCTGACCACCCTGAGGCTCAAGGAAATACTGACATGCCTTTGACTCACCTGAAAATTTAACTCCCAGCTGTTCCCTCGTGTACTGGTTTCCCGCCTTCGTTTATTCCTGTTTACCTTATGAATTCCTCTTGAGTATTTTTTCATGGCTCGACTGTCCTTTGAAGTCATATTAAATTCTTTTAGCCACTCTTAGCTCATACCACTTACCTCTGGAACAAGCTTCGTAGCACACCTCTGGTTCAATTGAACTTCGGGCGGCGAGCACTAACAGGCACCATAAGTGTCCGGGGCCCAAAACTGTTCAACAGCCTCCCATCAAGCATTAGGGGAATTGCCAATAAACCCCTGGCTGCCTTCAAGAGAGAGCTGGACAGATACCTAAAGTCAGTGCCGGATCAGCCGGGCTGTGGCTCGTACGTTGGACTGCGTGCGGCCAGCAGTAACAGCCTAGTTGATCAGGCCCTGATCCATCGGGAGGCCTGGTCGTGGACCGGGCCGCGGGGGCGTTGATCCCCGGAATAACCTCCAGGTAACCTCCAGGTAACCTCCAGGTAACCAGGTTGGTTGATTAGGACAGCTAACCAAAAGGCCTGGTCTGGGACAGGACCGCGGGGCGATGACCTTCGGAAGCGACTTCAAGTAATCTAGGTGGTAACCTGCGCCTTCTGTTTAATATGCTGTATCAGGTGTAGGATCATACTGGTGTTGTATACTTCAAGATGGGCTTAACATTTGTATAAAGGGCCATGACTAACTTGAGATTCCTGAAGGCTGCTCTGAAATGTGACTACTGACCATTGACTGCAGAAATTGGAAATATAAACACATATGCAGTATAATGTGATCCTTTATTGACAATGTTTCGCCCACACAGTGGGCTTTTACAAGTCACAAACATATCTACCTGGGTGGAAGTTACGTGAGTATTTATAGGATGATGCAGAGTGGGGTGATATGGGCCTTCGCATATGTTTGATAATATGCTCACCCCCTACGTATCTCCTTGTGTGAGGTCTGCGACCGCTTTTCCCGGGGGCTGTAGTTTTCGGTCTGCTTGTAACTAAATTTTCATAGGCATGCATTTGCTGGTGTTGAATTAAAGTAACCCCTTATTTGACCAGTATTTCAGTGTGTCCAGATCCAGTTATATATTTTTTCTTGTCCACGTCGATTTTGATTCTCCTTGTTAGTTTTACATCAGCAAAGAGTATACATCTGCCTCAGTCCCATTTGTTTTGTCATTTACATACAGTATATCAGAAACAGTACCGGTCCTAATGCCGATCCTGTGGAATCCCGCTTTTATTTTGTTTTTTTACTTGGTCATCATAAGAGTATGACGAAAATGGAGGGAGGCAGAGAAGAAAGGGAGTAGTGGATAAAGGTGAAAATGCAGAAAGAGGGAGTGTGAGTAGGAGAAGAAGAAGAGATAAGTGGCCTAGCTATATGGCTGGAAGTAGGTACATATATTTAATCGACTAGAATGGGGAGTTTCTGTGGTGAGCGAGTCCCTTAGGGGACAACAGAATTTGTTATTGGTGGGTCCATGCCACAGCTGCTGGAATCGTCCGGGATCCCCAAAGGTGGTTATGAAGTGCTTCTTGTTCTCTACGTAATTTTATTCATCTTGCAGGATGAGTCCGTTGTAGTCGACTTTGAAGGATGGGGCGTGTGTGTGTGTGTTGGATCCTCCCTCTGAGGAGTCCATTGTAGAGTGTAGGTCGTATTCTTGGTTAGGATCCATTTTGATGCTGTCGTAGTAGATAATGAAATCATTAGAGATTTTTTTTTTAAGGGGGCAGGTGCTGGTTTCTGTCTGTGATTGTTGGATGATGTTTCTTGGCTGGAACCTACGTTAGCTGCTTGCTTCTGGCTCCAGGTGTCAGGTGGTTCTTAGTTTGAATTGAGTTCCCGTTGGCTGCAACCAGCCTGGGTAGAAGCTAGGTAACTCAGTCGTTAGTGGATCTTGGATTGCTGATAGTATAAACTTGACTCTGAGTATGTCAGCTGAGAGCAGGTCTTCTGGAAATTTATTTCCGGAAGGTTGTTTCGGCGAAAGATGACGTTGATATTAAAGGATCCTGGTGGTGCCTCGTTGTGTGAGTGAGTTATGATGTTTTTTAATATCGTGTTCGGGGCATCTTCTTGGAAGATCTAAGGTGGAGTGGTAGCTGAGGCTTGTGGCATGGGCTGGGTTATTACTTACATCTTGGACAATCACTCTTCGTCTCTTTTCTCTTTGATCTACCTGTTATTCTTGCCTGCACGTAAAGTTTTTATCCCAGTCTCTTGTGAGGCACTGTGTCAGATGCTTTCTTACAGTCTAAGACTATGCAGGCCACCCATCTTCCTCTCCTGTTTCACTTCTGTTACTTTGCCATGGAGCTCCAGTATGTTTGCAAGACAAACGTTGCCATTTCTAAACCCCATACTAGTTATTGTTTATGAAACCGCAAGTTCTCCACTCTCCTGATCTTCTGCATTACCTTGAATGGTATGTACCTCAACGATACTGAGCTGCAGTTCACCGCTTCCTGTCCGTCCGTGTGTGTGTTTGTGTGACACTTGATGAGGGCCAAGGCTATATTAATAAATACAAGTATGAATCTAGTTCAGCTACTGAACCCATAGTGGAATGCTTGACGGTATCTTCATCGCCCTACTGCATTCTCCCACCTCAAGCTTTACAGACTTCCGTAATGTGTTAATGGAGCATGACAGGGATACATAGATTTTCTTCCCACCATGTAATTATCGGAATAGAGCAGCGGCAACACTGCGTTTTTATTTAATAAAGAAGGAAATGTTTGTTCGTGGGGAGCCGAAGTGATAAGTGTGACGAGAGGGGGAGGAAATGGAGAGGTTATAGTGGTGGTAAAGTTACGAGTAATTCCGCTAGGGGTGCTGGTGATACAGGGACTGATAAAATTTTTGGTAGTATTAATGATACCAGTAATGTTAAGTGCTTTTGTGAGAGAGAGAGAGAGAGAGAAAGAAAGAGAGAGCAGGGGCTGCAAGATTTTGTACGAGGCACAAGTACGCTCACACCTTGAGTATGCTCCACTTTCTTGGTTTGCCTGTACCCCCTCCCCTCTCATCTGCGACTGCTTGACAGAGTAGAGAACAGAGCAAGACGTCTCATCTCTCGCCTGGACCCATCCTGAATAGATCTGTCTTTTCAGCAGAGCCTTCAAAACAGGAGGGATGTGGATGGCCTTACTGTTATGTACAAGGCCAATATTGTCAAAGTACCACACTTGGATCCACTTCGAGGACAGCATGAAGCAAGCTTCTATACCACAAGACGGGCAGAAAGCAGCAACTTCACTCTGGCTGTACACTTCTCCAGAACATGACTTCATCTGAGATCATTTATTCCCAGGATGACTCGAGTCTGGAACACATTAGTACAGCATTATGATGTTAACGAGATAAAGTCAGTTGATAAGATGAAAATGCTGGTCCACAGATGGCTCCAACTTCACCCTGTTCCCTACTTGTATGTTTCATAAGAATAAAAATGCTTTCAAATGAGCTGATGTAGGTAACAGTTCTTAGCTTGTCAATAAAGTTAGGAATCCTTAACCTGTAAATAGCTTGTCAATAAAGCTAGGGATCCTTAACCTAACCTTGTCAAACCCTGTGTAAAAAAAAAAAAAAAAAAAAAAAGGGAGAGAGGGAGAGAGAGAGAGAGAGAGAGAGAGAGAGAGAGAGAGAGAGAATTTGTAATTGGAGAATAATTTCCAGGTGAGAGAACAGTTTTAATCATCAGAGTTACAGCTGTATAAATGGCTGAGTCAGACAGATCAACAAATATTGGCAGTAGAGAGATTGACAGTTTCCGTTAACAAGCTTAACTCACGCCTCACTAACCTTTACCTTGGTGGAATACCGCTGCAACAGGAGCTAACGGATTCATGTTTTAACGGAAATCTATTTTAACTTAAGCTGTTCGTGCAATTCATGTTCCACCAAATTTGTCATGGGATTGATGCAAAATATTTTATCTGTTGGCAAATAAGACCCAGGACGTGAGCCAATACCCCCGCCTAGTGCCAGATCAACCAGGCTGTGATGGATATGTGGGCCAGCGAGCCGCCAACAATAGCAGCAGCCTAGTTGACCAGAGAAGCCTGACCCCCAGTTGGGGGTTAAGTCACAGATGTATCAGGCGTTATGATGATGTAGCAGTCACTCTTAAGTTAATCTGTTCAGTGATTGCCTTCCATAGCTGGCTCTTTCCATAAGTGTTTTTTCATAGCTGGCTCTTTCCATAACAGTGTTTTTCCATAGCTGGCTCTTTCCATAACTGTTTTTCCATAGCTGGCTCTTTCCATAACAGTGTTTTTCCATAGCTGGCTCTTTCCATAAGTGTTACTCCATAGCTAGCTCTTTCCATAACAGTGCTTTTCCATAGCTGGCTCTTTCCATAAGTGTTTTTCCATAGCTGGTTCTTTCCATAACTTTTTCCTTAGCTGGCTCTTTCCATAACTGTTTTTCCTTAGCTGGCTCTTTCCATAACTGTTTTTTCATGGCTGGCTCTTTCCATAGCAATGTTCCTCCATAGCAGCCTTCCTCCCTTCAGTAAAGGTTCGCTGTGGGTAAGACAGGAGAGATGAGGATGGATGGGTTGCATATTCCTGGCTGTGGTTCGCTAAAATGGCATACAAATAATTTATGCCGAGCAAATTGTTTTATGGGGATGACGCAACGAGGAACTGGACAATGAAGGTAATTAAGCACTGAACAGATGCTTATCAAGGAACTGATCATAAAATGCATCAGACGCTGAATTACATGATAATGGACCGGATGCAGCCGGATGAGTCAGAGACGAACCTCCCGGGGAGGGGAAGTTTGTGAAAGATGGAGTTAAAAATTAAATATGATAACGGATGTGATGGACAGGCCGGTTGAGCGTAGGTTGAATGAATATCAAAATGGTATACAATACCGACAGGTTGGTAGGTAAAACACATAGGCAACATTTAGGCAGCTTTATTCCGAAACGTTTCGCCTGCACAGTAGGCTTCTTCAGTCGAGTACAGGAAGTAGGAAGGAGCAGTGAAGACGATGTAATCAGTCCATCACCCTTGAAGTCGTAGATTTGAGGTTTGTTTGATCTGAGAGGGACGTGTCCTCTCAATCGCTAGATTCTCACTACTACTACTCTGTACCTCTCCTTCCGACAGTATTTAAGTCGCTTGATCTTCAGTTAGTTCCAGACTTTTGGAACAGAATTTCTCCAGGCTGAGGGACTGACAACCTCAAATCTACGACTTCAAGGGTGATGGACTGATTACATCGTCTTCACTGCTCCTGCCTACTTCCTGTACTCGATTGAAGAAGCCTACTGTGTAGGCGAAACGTTTCGGAATGAGCGTAGGTTGTTGTTATCCGGAATGCGAGTGTGGAGTGCACGTTGGCTTGTTGTGTTAAAACTTGTAGTGGTGGTGTTTACTACCTACCAGTGTGACTGACTTCTTTGTGTGTGTGTCTGTCTCTGTCTGTCTGTCTTGGGGGGGGAGGGTTGAGGGTAAGGGAGATGGATAAAGGGGAAGCTGAGGCAGAGAAGGGAGATACATAGAGGGAGAGAGGGAGGTGGTGTCTGGTGGGATCTGTAATATGCTCTGGTTATACCACACATTAGCATACAACGCATCTTATTATACTGATATGCTAAACACACTTTGCGAAGCCTATACCGCTCATCGGCCAGTTTTATGATTCTTTTTTTGTATTTTTTTTTAATTTCTTGTGGTTTATTCCCTTCTACGAGGCGCCCTGATGAGGGGGAAGGGTTTAGATCCAAGGAATTAGAGCTATCCTCTCATTGGATCAAGCGTGATTACCTTCCATTTCCAAGGCGCTGTGTGATCCCTCCTAAGTTTAGCGCTTCCCCCATGAACACAATACAAGAAAGTCATATTAAGGGCTCTCTTGCTGATTGGTCAGTCAGGCTGTTGCTGTTTGTACCCCGCTGGCCCACGTGATCATCACAATCTGGTTGATCATGGATTTAAAGGTAGTGATGCAGGTTGCAGTTTCCTCTTGAAGATTTCTACACTTGTTCCGGCATTGTTTCTGTCATTGGCTTTTAACGGGTCGAATATTCCTGGACCACTGATGTTCACACAGTATTTTCTTGTGCCCCCGTGGCTTGCCTACTTTTCACTGAATTTATTTTACACTTCCTCCCATTCTCTCTCTCTCTCTCTTCTCTTCTCTCTCTCTCTCTCTCTCTCTCTCTCTCTCTCTCTCTTTCTCTCTCTCTCTTCTCTCTCTCTCTCTCTCTCTCTCTCTCTCTCTCTCCCTCTCTCTCTCTCTCTCTCTCTCTCTCTCTCTCTCTCTCTCTCTCTCTAGTAAGTTAGGTTACTGGGGACCAGGCCCACCAGTATCTCACCAGGTACAAATTGTTAGGTATCTTTTCTTTAGAGACTGCATTCCAAATACTTTAAGACGTTTCCAGTAATTTAAATAACTTAGAGATTCATTTCGGACAGTAACGATCTTTGTATATTTTTCAATTTATAAATAATATACCTGAAAATATTATTATTTTTCATGATTTTTTTCCTCTTTCTGATGTTTTATGGAATGATCAGTCGTATTCATTTTGATTCTCGTTTTTCCCACACATGGATCAGGGAATAATTATGTCAGCTGACTTTTCATTACAAAAACACTTACAATAAGGCAAATGTCACAAAAGCCAGAAAAATGATGGGGTGAATAATGATACTTTCAGAACTAGGGAAATAGTGCCAATAAAGCTAATAAAAGAATTTAATTGCTGGGAACACCTCAGACTCCTATATATGTACTCGCTGGGGCGAAGGAGAGAGAGAGACAAAGAATGAGTGAGCGAGAGTGAGATATTATATACATGGAAGGACTAGTCTGAAATCTGCACACTGCCATAGCATACTAGACTGAGAAAATGGAGAACAAGTTCAGTGAAGGGCAGAAGCACCGCGTGGACACAAGTGAACATTGTAACAACAGTCGTGGCCTCAGACTTTTTAACATCTTACCAGAATTCCGAGAGTTTTTCTACTCTCAGAGCCCGGCCTTAGACCAAGAACAAGTGGAGAAGTTATCAAGAGGAAACTTGACAAGTACCTCCACTAAGTTCCAGATCAACCAGACTGGAGCGGATATGTGGGCCAGTGGGCAGCCAGCAGCAACAGCCTGGTTGACCAGGCAAGCACAAGACAAACCGGGCCCAGGGCCCGTCTCCGGTATTAAGAAAACTGGCTGTCTGCTCTGAGGATGAGCAACAGTGAGGGTGTTAGCACCGTGCGGTGGGGGACTGAAATGTTTGCTTTACTGAAACTCGACTTTGTTCACTACCAATCTGTTCTCGATTAGCAATTTAATTCCTTACTTTTACTGATAATCCATAATATGAGGTCAGTAAATATATCACTTTATGGTCACATTTCTCAAATACCTTGACAAAATCCGTGTAAACCACATCTGCATTTTGGTTATCTTTCTAAGCTTCAATTGTGCCAAGATATTTCTATTGTAATCCCTGTTGACTTTGGCTGCTCTTAAGAACACTTGCGTGTACGTGTTTATGGTACTTCGTATTTCATTATAAAAACCGAATTCCAGGAATCAGCTCAAGGTGTTGCGTGTATGAGCATGTTTATTTTTTCTTCGAAATATCGAGGATGTGTGTTTGTGACAAACACATAAATCTAGAGTGGCCAAAGTTAGTGAAGAAATTATCTGAGTTTTCAATTCTCAAAGTGTTCCTTCAGGATTTCGTTCATTTCTTTGTTGACATCTGTGTATGAATTACATTTAGACTATAGGACTAATACTGGATATTTGCTTATGTGAAAAAAGTTTGCGAATTTTTCAAATTTCTTGAATGACCTTTTGTTCGTGTGTGTGTGTGTGGGGGGGGGGGTATAGCCTTTTAGGTTTTCTCAGCTTCGTTCAGCTCAGGATGGTTTCCCATGGAATGTTTGTTAGTTCATTGTTGATCTCATCCCAGAGATCCTGTTGGCTATCCTTTAGTTTATCAACACATTAATTCATGTTTGACCCCCGAAACCCTCTCCAGGTGAACTTCAGTGAGGTTGTAATCACAGTTTATTGTACTCCAGATTGATATACAATTACATAGCATGTATACTTCAGGCCAGTAATGTATTTAATACATTACTGCGCATCTGCCGGTATATGCAATGTTTTGTGTAGGTCTTTAATTATTGCATTTGCTGTAATATTTTACCGTATTATAGATAGAAATATATATGAATTTCTCTACTTTTTTGAAAAATTTTTGAAATGCCATACTGAATCTTGATCTTTTAACTCTTTTTCCAAAACATTTACAATTTGACTATCATTATTATACTTTCTCAAATAACACTTGAATATCATTATATTTGTTACAGATGTATTAGAGGTAATGATTGAATTATCTACTCTAGCATAGGATTTAATTTTTGTGCAAATATAATCTTGTGGTAAAAATGAGCTTAATGATTTATATTTTTACAATGATATTCCTGGCAAACATAATTAAGATAATTCTACTGTGCTTATATAATTTTTCTAATTTCAGGTAAGTAGCGAGGCTGTCAGCAGCAGTAGAGGAGGGAGAAGTAAGTACCTCTTGAGGAGTTGGTTTTACTGCTGCAGAAGGCAAGGTAGGGCAGGTAGGATGCTCTGCAGTACATGGTTTATACCTCCGTACTCGCTCCTTCAAGGGGGTACCTTAATGCCCGTGAAACCGGGCTGGATAATACATTAGATACAGTAAACAGCGCCCAGGACAAAGTTTTAGGCCCTCCAAAATCTCAGTCAAGTCAGAAATGAGAATGGAAACCCGCTGTAATGTTAATTTGCTGCAGCTGAATTGTTTTTGTTATACAATGTCTCGTCAATTAGGTGATGAATATGATGACTGGGAGGGGTGTGTGGTGAGTTGCCAGGGAATATTGCAGCCATCTTCATAATCGAAGTGTGATTTGCAATGTTCAATTTGCATTGAAGCGGAGGAGAGAAAGAGCGAGCGAGAGAGAGAGAGAGAGAGAAAGAAATGTACGATAACATATATCTGGAAAGTACTTGAGGACTTTCTCCCAAATCTGCACACTGCCATAAAGACATACTAGAGAGATACGGGCAGAAGTGCAAAATAAATCCAGTGAAAAGCAGGGGCGCCGTGGGCACAATAAGGAAACACTATATCACTGTCCGTGGCTCCAGATTATTCATCTTACCAGCAAATATCAGAAACACTGCTCGAACAAGTGTAGAAGTTTTAAGAAGAAATTGAAAAAGTATTTCCACGAAGTGCCAGATCAACCAGGGTGTGATGGATATATGGGCCATCGAGCCCCCACCAGTAACAGCCTGGTTGACCAGGCAAGCAGCAGACGAGCCTGGTCTATGGCCAGGCTCGGGGAGTAGAAACTCTCTCGAAACTCATCAGTTATGTCAAAGGAATATCAACGTGCGGTTTGCGACATATAATTTGCAACGTGCGGTTTGCAACGTACGTTGCCTCCTCGGTATCGCATGTGTTTACCCGGCCTCGTTGTCACGATATCTTATTCCCATTTTTAACAGTTATTTAATATTTTTTTTTGTTATTTGGGGTTTAAATAGAGTAAACATAAATAAAGTAACTTGAACGTAAGCTAGCTTCCCTGTAACTTTCTTAAGAGTGGGACAATCCATGCTAGAAATAACTAATAGTTCCTCACCATCATTCTTGATGGACTGAACACACAGACTCCAGGCTAAGGGACTGATTACTTCAAACTACTCATATTCCACATTTCTCTGCATTGGACTGAAGAAGCCACTGGCTAGCGAGGCGTTTCCAGAATAAACCTGTATAAACCATACCCCCGGCCGGGATTGAACCCGCGGTCATAGAGTCTCAAAACTCCAGCCCGTCGCACAAGTGTCTCATTTATCAACTAGTCGGTTTTCCAAACCATTTATTCAAATTTTCTCACTATTAGGAGCGTATCAGCAAAGAAAATATGTTAATGTCACTGTTTTTAATTCTTGCAAATTGCCCATTGGGAGTAGCAGCGTAAATGCATGCATGGATTGGGCGTGTGTTTGTGATGATTGTGCAACTGCAGTGTGCATTACGCCTCCCTCATTGTTGCTGTTCACTCGACTGTATAAACATGAATAATAGTGATGTTGCCACTTGATGGATTAGAGGGGAAACGGGGGGGGGGGGGTAGTAAAATGTGGCTCGCAGCAGCAGCCGCGGCAGGAGCAACAACAGCAGCTGACGGCATGGAAGTAGCAGCAATTGTAGCAGTGGCAAATGCAGTAGCAGTAGCGTTTCAGGCTCAGTGTGGAGTTTACATTAATAGTGTTTATAGCTCTGTGTGGAGGCTACAGTATGTTTATAACTGTGTGGAGGCTATAGTATGTTTATAACTGTGTGGAGGCTATAGTATGTTTATAACTGTGTGGAGGCTACAGTATGTTATAACTGTGTGGAGGCTACAGTATGTTATAACTGTGTGGAGGCTACAGTATGTTATAACTGTGTGGAGGCTACAGTATGTTATAACTGTGTGGAGGCTACAGTATGTTTATAACTGTGTGGAGGCTACAGTATGTTTATAACTGTGTGGAGGCTACAGTATGTTTATAACTGTGTGGAGGCTACAGTATGTTTATAACTGTGTAGAGGCTACAGTATGTTTATAACTGTGTGGAGGCTAGAGTAAGAGTGTTTATAACTCTCTGTGGAGGCTACAGTAAGTGTGTTGATGGCTCACCGTGGAGGCTACAGTAAGTGTATTTTTAGCTCACCATGGAGGCTACGGTGTATTTTTAGCTCACCATGGAGGCTACGGTGTATTTATAGTTCACCGTGGAGGCTACAGTAAGTGTATTTTTAACTCACCGTGGAGGCTACAGTAAGTATGTTTATAGCTCACTGTAGAATCTACAGTAAGTGTATTTATAGCTCACCGTTGAGGCTACAGTAAGTGTATTTATAGCTCACCATGGAGGCTACAGTAAGTGTGTTTCTAGCTCATTGTGGAGGCTACAGTGTGTTTCTAGCTCAGTGTGGAGGCTACAGTGTGTGTATAGCTCAGTGTGGAGGCTACAGTGTGTGTATAGCTCACTGTGGAGGCTACAATACGAGTGCCAGTATGTTAGTCTGGAGGCTAGAGGAAGAGTGTTTTAGCATTTCCTCACTGGAGAATTTTACAGTGTAGTGTGTGCGATGTTTGCTGCTTTGTGGGATCCAGAAAAATGACTTCGCTTTAAGAACAACAGTTTTGTGAACTATGTGATGCAGTGTCCAGTTGAACTTAGACAGGCAGCACACTGAGACACACGTGATAGTATATGTGAGTAACCCTCAGTCTTGAATTTACTATTTTTAAGCACATTTGCAATTAGTATTTTAAAAGTATCTGTCGGTATCAGCGAACTTTTCCCCGATACCGATACTGTAAATATAGCCGATATTCGGCCATTTCGATACTTATTTAAATTGGTTTAAATATTTAAAATTAGTTGTAATGATTTATAACTAGAATATGGCTATCACTGGAGTGCTCAGGTATGATGCTAATTGACGGGTACGGTCCTGAACCAGCAGGCCGGATGAATGTCACCTGCCAGGTGTAATTAACCCGATCACCTGGACCTTCCAGGAAGACAACAGTGATGACAACGGAAGTTGATTAGTATCCAGCTGCTCCTGCTGCTGCTAATGAAGCTATTGAAACCTTTTGCAGCTTTAAAGGGAAACTGCTGTTGTGAAATCGAGTGATGATGGTTGCTGTTTATGGGTTGTAAAAGTAGATTTTGAAGTTTTGAAGATCCAAGAGGTTTCGAAGCTTTAAGAAGGTCGAAAAGTTTTGAAGTTTTGAGGGTTCAAGAAGTTTTGAAGTTTTGAGGGTTCAAGAAGTTTTGAAGTTTTGAGGGTTCAAGAAGTTTTGAAGTTTTGAGGGTTCAAGAAGTTTTAAAGCTTTGATAAGAGAGTCCATGGTGAAGGTTAGAGTACATCTTCATGATCTAGGGAAATTAGCGGTTAGTAAGGTGGGCCTCAAGAGAGTTTATGTATGTCACTTCTGACCTGTCCTGTACATGTCCAGTGAATGAAGCACAAACATGGTGTGCGGCACTCAGCTCTTGTCTGGACCAAGTTTGCTAGATGGCAGCAACATGGCGGCTAGATGCAGAGTTCGAAGGTGAGCCTCACCGGATGTGCAGGTCTGGGACCAGGCTGCGTGGGGCGGTGATCCTTGATATCGTCGCAAGGTAATCTCAAACACTACTCTTGAGAGTGTGCGAAAGGTGGCCGCTGAATTGATTGTCTTGCACTTAACTAACGGGAGATCGAACCTTCACTGTTCTTGCACTTACTGACCCTTCACGGATTAATACTATTATATTATTCTTATTTATTGACTTGGATGTATACTGTACGGTATTAAGAGTTTGATGTTCAGAAGAGTTATTTGCATATATGGAAGTGTTCTTGTCACTGGGTTAACCATATTATGAATTTCGATGATGTATGGTTACTTTACCCGGGTCTTACAAGTGACACTTAAAGGAAAACACTTAGGAATGATCAGGAAAAGATGCGAATTATCAGAAAATTACATTCAAAATAATGCGAGGGTGAAAGAACCCTTGAACCCGGTCACAGGTAATGATCAGAAAAGTTACGCCTGTTTTTTTTATATTCGGGGGGAAGCACTAAACCAGTAGGGGTCGTGCAGCAACTGGAGGATAAAAGTTTGCCCCATAACCGTCATTTGTTCATTACTGTCAGCCGTCTACATTGAGTTGCTTAAATGCACTCATTTCTGTTTGAGGCAACAGTGTGGTCTGGGAGCTTGGAGAGTACACTCATGACTGTTTTATTATGCTCGTGTACACGTTGTATTAGAGAACACTTAAGATTGTAGCTGATAACAATCTCGAGGGGACGTTTATTGACCTGGGTTACTGATTTATGTTGCTGTACATCTTCCCGGGCTTCCTAAGGTCTCTTGAGAGGTGGTGAGCAGGAACGTGGTTTTGAGTGGGGGAGGCGTGGAAATTATGGAATGTGTGGTGGAGGGAGTGTTTGGGGTAGGGTAAGGTGGAGGTGGTGAATGTGTGGTGGAGGAAATGTGTGTTACGGAGGTGGTGGGGAAGGAGAGGTTAGAGTGTGAGACAAGATAGTTGGGGAAAAGAGTGGCGGGCCAGACAAGGTGAAGGTTGAATTGATTTGGGGTTAGGCGTAGTGGGTAAAAGTGGAAGTGCTAGGGAAAAGAAAGTAGAGCTCTTTTTTATCTAGCAAAAGTGGATACATCAAGTTATTGCTAGCCAGTTCTGTAAGAAAGTTACATTATGGGTTATGTTCATAAATAGTGGTAAAAATCTGTCAGCCTTAGCTGAGAGACTTTAGTAGAACAATGAGAATATCGTCAAACATTCCATTATGGGTTCATCAGGTTCGGGAGCTTCAAAAGTTTCGTTCCAAGAGAGCTGAAGTTTAATATTATTTGGGAATGACCATCTTTCGAGAAGTGGAGGTGAGAGATAAAAGATAAGGGGAAAAGGGTAATGATGGAGAGGAGTGGCTCTGAGTTGGGTGAGTGGGAGCAGGTTTACGATAGCTAAATAAAAAAATGCATTGCCACATGTCTTTCTTGTTGGTGGCGTGTGGGGCTGCCTTAAAATGTAGAGACTGGTATTGGCAGCTGGTGATAAAGTCTGCCTGTGATCTACAGCCAGCTGCCTCTGCCCACTCTTCTATATTACCACCCAACCACCTGCCCGCCCCGCCAGAGAAAAATATTATATATAACTTTTCAATATCGCCTAAATTTATATTGGGCCCCGCCTGAATTCCGAATCTTGCTAACCTAAATATTATGTGTGCGTGTGTGTGTGTGTGCGTGTGTACTCACCTAGTTGAGGTTGCAGGGGTCAAGTCCAAGCTCCTGGCCCTGTATGTGTGTGTGTGTGTGTGTGTGTGTGTGTGTGTGGTGTGTGTGTGGTGTTACATAAGCGAATGGTAATCTATAAAACGCATTCCTCTCTGGCAGGTCGTTCACCCATATTAGGAAGAGAAGGAGTCCTAATATTGATCTTTGTGGGACTTCATTACGTTCTTAACTTCTGGTGTCACATCCCATCTGTTACTCTCGACCTTCTGTCACTCAGGTACTTCCTGAACCACTGGAGCGCTCTGCCTTTTCTTCCTCTAGTTTCTGGATTAACATCTGGTATGAAACTATCAAATGCATTCTTGCAGTCCAAGACTGCAAGAATCCACCCAGCTCTGTTTTATTATATTTTATTTTATTTTATTATCTCTGTGATTCAGTTGTAGAACTCGGGCATATTTTTAAATCCAGATTTTTTACTCTAAAATTCATGCTGGATTTTTGTGAAGAATCTTGTGTCAGAGTGCTCCTGTAACCTTTTCTCCAGATTTTTTTTAAAAGTATGCATGTTAAAGATATTGGTCTCTTTCCCCTTTTTATTTAGGAACCACATTTGCCTTTTCCAAATCTCTGGCAGTTGTGTGTGTGACTCACGAAATCGTAATGACACGATTGCAAACAAACCATACCCGTGGTATGGTTTGTTTGCAGTCGTGTCATTACGATTTCGTGAGTCATGTTGACGGCAGTGAGGGGACTTGAGCTGGAGATTCGTCTGTAAAAACTTGCATTTGTGGTCACAGTGGTGGCCTATGGTAACCTTCCTATGGTGTAGAAATATACCTAGTTGGACGAATCTTATTTTGGCTAGCTGGTCCAGTGGCTAACGCGACGGTCTGGAGTTTTGAGACTCTCTGACCGCGGGTTCAAATCCCGCCCGTGGTATGGTTTAGTTTGTGTGTGTGTGTACTCACCTAGTTGTGGTTGCAGGGGTCGATTCATAGCTCCTGGCCCCGCCTCTTTACTGGTCGGTACTGCGTCACTCTTCCTGCTCCATGCGCTTTATCATACCTCTTCATAAAACTTTGTATGGATCCTGCCTCCACTGCATCACTTCCCAGACTATTCCACTTCCTGACAACTCTGTGACTGAAGAAATACTTCCTAATGTCACTGTGATTCATCTGAGTCTTTAACTCCCAACTGTGACCCCTTGTTGCTGTGTCCCATCTCTGGAACATCCTGTCTCTGTTCACCTTGTCGATTCCTCTCAGTATTTTACATGTCGTTATCATATCCCCCCTATCTTTCCTGTCTTCCAGTGTCGTCAAATCGATTTCTCTTAGCCTCTTCTCGTAGGACATACCTCTTAGCTTCGGGACTAGTCTTGTTGCAAACTTTTGCGCTATCTCTAATTTTTTGACATGTTTGACAAGGTGTGGGTTCCAAACTGGTGCTGCACACTGCAGTATGGCCTGACGTACACGGTGTATAGAGTCTTGAACGATTCCTTACTGAGGTATCGGAACGCTATTCTCAGATTTTCCAGGCGCCTATATGCTGCAGCAGTTATCTGGCTGATGTGCGCTTCAGGAGATGTGCTCGGTATTATTCTCACCTCAAGATCCTTCTCCTTGAGTGAGGTTTGCAGTCTTTGGCCATCTACCTTACACTGTCTGCGGTCTTCTTTGCCCTTCCCCGATCTTCATGACTTTGCATTTGGCGCGGTTAAATTCGAGGAGCCAGTTGCTGGACCAAGCTTCCAGCCTGTTCAGGCCTTTTTGTAATCCTGCCTGGTCTTCATCTGATTGAAATTCTCCTTATTAACTTCCTATCATCTGCAAACAAGGACACTTCTGAATCTATACCTTCCGTCATGTCATTCACATATACCAAAAATAGCACTGGTCCTAGGACTGACCCCTGTGGAACCCCGCTTGTCACAGGCACCCACTGTGATAACTCGCCACGGACCATGACTTGTTATTGCCTACCTGTCAGGTATTCTCTGATCCATTGCAGTGCCCTTCCTGTTATACGTGAATGATCATCTAGCTTTTGCACTAATTTCTTGTGAAGAACTCTGTCGAAGGCTTTTTTTTTTTTTTTTTTTTTTTTTGTTTTTTTGTGTGTGTGTGTGTGTGGTTGTGCTGCGGCGCGCGCGCGTATGTATACTCACCTAGTTGTGATTCCAGGGGTCGAGTCATAGCTCCTGACCCCGCCTCTTCACTGGTCACTACTAGGACCTCTCCCTACTCCATGAGCTTTATCATACCTCGTCTTGACACTGTGTATGGTTCCTGCCTCCACTACATCACTTTCCAGTCTATTCCACTTCCTGACAACTCTCTGACTGAAGAAATACTTCCTAACATCCCTGTGATTCATCTGAGTCTTCAAATTCCAACTGTGACCCCTTGTTGCTGTGTCCCATCTCTGGAACATCCTGTCTCTGTCCACCTTGTCGATTCCTCTCAGTATTTTATGTTATATCCCCCCCTATCTCTCTTGTCCTCCAGTAGGACATGCCCCTTAGCTCCGGGGCTAGTCTTATTGCAAATCTTTGCACTTTCTCTACGTGCTTCCCTAGGTGTGGGTTCCAAACTGGTGCTGCATATTCCAATATAGGCCTAATGTACACGGTGTGCAGGTTCCTTAGCGATTCCTTATTGAGATGTCGGAATGCTGTTCTTAGGTTTGCCAGGCGCCCGAACACTGCAGCAGTTATTTGGTTGATGTACGCCTCAGAAGATGTGCCCGGTGTTATACTCACCCCAAGATCTTTTTCCTTGAGTCAAGTTTGTAGTCTCTGGTCCCCTAGGCTGTACTCCATCTGCGGTCTTCTTTGCCCTTCCCCAATCTTCATGACGTTGCACTTTGTGGGGTTGAATTCCAGGAGCCAGTTGCTGAACCAGGCCTGCAGCCTGTCCAGATCCCTTTGTAGTTCTGCCTGGTCGTCGTACGATTGAATTCTTCTCATCAGCTTTACATCATCTGCTAACAAGGATACTTCTGAGTCTATTCCTTCCGTCATGTCGTTCACAAATACCAGAAACAGCACCGGTCTTAGGACTGACCCCTGTGGAACCCCACTTGTCACAGGCGCCCACTCTGACACTTCGCCACGTACCATGATTCGCTGTTGCCTTCCTGACATGTATTCCCTAATCCATTGCAGTGCCTTCCCTGTTATCCTTGCCTGGTCCTGCAGCTTTTGCACTAATCTCTTGTGTGGAACTGTGTCAACGCCTTCTTACAGTCCAAGAAAACGCAGTCTGCCCGCCCCTCTCTTGTCTTTCTGTTGTCACCCTCTCATAGAGCCCGAGTAGTTTTGTGACACAGGATTTCCCGTCCCTGAAATCGTGCTCCACCACTCTTCTCCTGATAATCTTCTCCATGACTTTGCATACTATACATGCCAGTGACACTGGTCTGTAGTTTAATGCTTCGTGTCTGTTTCCTTTTCTAAAAATTGGGACTACATTTGCTGTCTTCCATACCGCAGGTAGTCGCCCTGTTTCAATAGATGTGTTGAAGATTGTTGTTAATGGTACACATACATGTAGCGCCTCTGCTTCCCCTCTCAGTACCCTTGGAGAGAGATCCGGCCCCATCCCCTTTGAGGTATGTAGCTCACTTAGCAGCTTCTTTACTTCTTCCTCGGTTGTATGTAATTGTGTCCAACAGTTGGTGTAACCCACCTATCCGTCTTAATGGAGTCCCTTTTCTGTCTCCTCTGTTTAATCACATCTTTGAAACTCATGCTGATCCTCCTCACATACCCGCGGTCGTTTCTGTGATCCCCTTCTTCCTGTCCTCAGCCTGATTACCCGGTCCTGGTTATTGTTTTCCTCCTGGTTGGTGTACAACAACTTCGTCATGTCAGTTTTGGTTTTTTTCTTTGCTATGTGTTTGGTAGTCGGGGGCTTCCTTCTTATTTGCATTTTATTTCGGCTCTACGACTGTGTCCACGTCTGTGCGTATGCCCGCACACCAGAGAAGAGGAGACGGGTGGGTAGGTATTCACTTCTCTTTCCCACTTTTTAAAAAGAAATTTTCCGGGTTTTTTCATTTTTGTACCGCTTTTTAGATTAGAATTGTGACCCTTCAATAACCTACCGTTGATCTGAAAAAAAGGTCAATATTTTCATGTATTTTTTTGGGGTTTAAAATGGGGTTATGACTTGTCTTGTTCCTGCTATAAATCCCCAAACAATAGTACTTATTTATTTCGTAATTCAAAATTCAAACAAAAGAAACCATTTGAGAATGCTTTGAAATAAAATACAGATATAAAACACGCTTTTATTTGGGAAAATGTTTTTCTTTATGTAGATCTTTTATTAAGTCAATCATTGATTTGATGAAGCTCAGCACTGAGTGAATTAACTTCAGCTCTACACTGCGCAAATTGCCCCGGGAAAAGCTCACTAGAGCAAAAGTTATCACAATACGAGCTTGTTTTCTGAGTGTTTCCTCCATCAACTTCAACAGGGTGCCGCCTCTGTAGCTACGGTATATTTTTGGAGTTCTTCTCTTGTATTTTCTTGTTTGTTTTGGTGGGGACCCCTTTGATATACCTTAAGGGGTTTTCAAGAGAGCTCCTTAAAACCGGGCATTACTTCGGGCGGCCCGCCACCCCCACTATTTTTCCGCCTAGTTGACGATATTTGGGCTTAGGTGCTTCTGGGGTTTTCCCAAAAACACTTCTGCATTTTTTCCCGGGGCAGTGTTCCGATTCTTCGGGTAAAAATATAAATTATGGGCCCTCGGGTTTTTGATGCGGTTCTTTTACTGTGTTTCTTTTCACTTGACTTTTTTTACTTATTGTACCGCATCTCTACTCCAAGAATTATGGCGTGTGCTTTTTGGGACCAAGTCCTCAAATCCCTTCCACGAATATATTATCATGAAATCTCTTCTTTTCCAGCGAGTGATTTTAGGAGCTTGGGTTTTCCCAGTTTTTGAATGTTTTTATGTATCTCTTGTATTGAACGGAACCATTACACTTTACAGACTGTTTGCGAGAGAGCCTAGCATTGTTTTGGCTTTCTCATTCCCCCCCCCGTCTCGTCCCCCCCAGCTTTTATGACATTGCTTTATTGTCTCTTAAAAAAAAGGTCAACTTGCATTATTCTCCCGGTCCTTTACCCTGTTTTTGTTTTGTTTTGTTTGGTGATCTCTTGATTTTGTTACAGTGCCCCTTTTTAGTTGTTTATTCTTTACTAAGCAGCTGGGCTTATCACCATTAAACATCATCTTTTCTCCATTTCCCCGAAATATTTTGCTTGCATTTTTTGCTTGTGTTATGGTAGGGCACCTACTTGCTTGTGTTATGGGATGACACCATATTTTTGTGTTATGGTTGGACACCATACTTTCTTGGTTTTGTATGGACACCATACTTGCTTGTGTTATGGTATGGGGACCATACTTGCTTTTGTTATGGGATGGGCACCATACTTCTTGTGTTTTGGTAGGGCACCATAAATTTTCTTGTGTTATGGTATGGACACCATACTTTCTTGTGTTATGGAAAGGGGCACCATCTTCTTGGTTATGGTATGGGCACCATACTTGCTTGTGTTATGGTATGGGGGACCAACTTGCTTGTTAGGGGGAGGACACCATCTTGCTTGTGTTATGGGATGGACACCATACTTTCTGTGTTATGGTATGGACACCAACTTGCTTGTGTTAGGTATGGCACCATACTTCTTTGTTATGGATGGCACCATGCTTGCTTGTGTTTTGTTGGGCACCATTTGCTTTTGGGTTTTGGATGGGCACCCTACTTGCTTTTGGGTTTTGGTAGAGCACCATACTTGGTTTTTTATGGGATGCCCAACTTGCTTGTGTTTGGTATGGACCCTACTTTTGTTTTATGGATGGGGACCATACTTTCTTTGTTAGGTATGAGCACCATACTTGCTTTTGTTTGGTATGAGCACCATACTTTCTTGTTTATGGTAGGACACCATACGCCGCAATTCCCAAATTTTGAGTAACATATGTAGAGGGGCAAACTTGTTAGTGATCCCTACCCATGAATCTCGAAGTTATTATGAACTTTCCAAGCTTATTAACTGGTTAATTACTACCACGTTTAACCCTACAAGGGAGGCGTGTCTTCATGCCGGCGAAGGCTTTCGATTCGAGAAATTGGAGGGACTCTCCCCAGAATCTAACCTAATTACCTGTCATTCCCTCTAATGAAACCAAGTTATTTGCTAGTAGATTCATTCTCTCACACACACACAGTATTTCTTCAGTCATAGAGTAGTCAGGAAGTGGAATAGTCTAGCAAGTGATGTAGTGGAGGCAGGAACCATACATAGCTTTAAGACGAGGTATGATAAAGCTCATGGAGCAGGGAGAGAGGGGACCTAGTAGCGTTCAGTAAAGAGGCGGGGCCAGGAGCTGAGTCTCGACCTCTGCAACGCACGCACGCGCGAAAATGCAGAGTGTATACTTGTGTGGACATAGTATATAGATAAGAGAGGTGTTGGTCACCTCGTGGCACCCGTCCACTACTGGCACTCTTGACGTATTGTGCCGCAGTGTTGGGTGTTAACCAGTTCATGGCTCCCTTCCACCACTGGCACTCTTGACGTATTGTACCGCAGAGACATTTGTCACTATCCCTTCCCCCATCCCCTCTCTCTCTCTTGTTTCCCCGCCTTCCTGCTTCTCCCGCCTATCTTATTACCCTACCTCCTCTCCTTACCCTTCATTTTCTCTTAGCTCATTCCCTTCCCCTCGCGCATATTTCCCCCACCTCCTTTTCCATCCTCTCGTTCCTAAGAAGAAATTTCTGGCTTAACTGTTAGTAATTTACCACAAGTTATATAGACAAACCTTACCAAACCTAACCTATATACATTGCTGGATCTAAGCAGGAGTCTGCTGGCAGGGCTGCATCTGCTCTAGTTGCCACCTCCCTAGATAAGAACGATAGGAACTATGGTGATCTAGGCATCATAATTAACAACTAGGCGTCTACACTACAAACTGAATTGTTTGCCATCCTAATGGTACTAAAATTAATACTTACTCTGGGTTATCATTAAAGGCTCTTGACTCACAAAATGACTTTTAACAACATGCTCATTGGAGAAGCCAGATATAGATACTGAAAAATTCTCGAAAGGAAAATTAATGTATAATTGTTATAGATTCCATCACATATTGGATTACTCCGTAATGGTAAAGTTGATTAGTTAGGAAAAAAAAAAGTACCCTGAAGGAAAATCAACAGATAAGTCAACTGTGGATATAAATCCAAATGTACTCCTATACATCTGGATTGCCTCTTGGCGTACTATCCTTTGTTTTATAAGCTAGTCCCGACTCCTGGCGTACTATCCTTTGTTTTACAAGCTAGTCCCTGAGCAGGAACCACAGTGTACTGAGTGGGAGTGCCTGTTCATTTCCTGACATACTGTAGATAAATGGTTTAGAGAACCGACAAATTGATGAATTACACATTTGCAACACTTGGGTATCTTTATTGTGGAAATGTTTCGCCACACAGTGGCCTCGTCAGTCCAATACAAAGAAGAACGGTTGAAGATCAGGAGTTTGAGATACTCCTTCTTTCTTGAAAAGATAATTAAGTGTTGCACATGTGTCTGAATTCATCCTCACCCAAGTGTTGCACATGTTTGATTTCATACTCACATACTGTACTGGGCTCGGTACCTCGTCATCAGTTTCTCTTTGACACTTGGTCCTTGGCTTGTTACACCTGTGCTGTCTGCTTTTCTTCAGCTGTGTGTAGTTCTGCCGTGGACAGCTTCTTTGAGGGAAGTTGCTACTGCGAGTGGTGCGGTTACGGTTCTTCCACTGCGCTTTCTTTCGTTCTAGTTGGACATAATGTTCATTACCCAGACGTAGTGACCGTACAAGATAACTCCTGAATCTTCAGTTGAATTTTTTTTCTGCGAAGTTTTATTGAAGTTCAGTTTTATGTCACTCTTCATTCTCCCTTGTCATTGATGTTTGGAAGTATGAACTGATTTTTTTTTTATCTATGAAGGAGCAACTATAGAGTTAGCAACCCTAAATGCCTGCAATTAGGGAGATGGGGTTCGTCCGGCAGTAGTGTAATTGTCCCTTAAAAAAA